>OZ026616.1:11234289-11731789 GCA_964020975.1 Hermodice carunculata | reverse complement strand
ACTGTACATACTGACTTTGCAAAGGACACACATGCAGCCACAGTGTGTCTTCTGTGAAGTTCTGTTTACTCGTTGTCTTATTCTCTGCAAAAGGGGTTAATATAGGGCTCAGCCCCCCTCCCAATTGCCACTCATAATATGTAACTCATAAACTTAATGATGAAAAAAAAAAATATATTTAAACCAAAGGACACACACACATCATGTTGTCCTCAGGTGCCAGAGCTGAATAATGAAGGTATGGTTAGCTTTGCCCAGGCAAGATCAAACGTGTCGCTACCATGTTGGAAACTGAATGAACAGCTTCATGATTTAGGCAGATGAGTATGCTAAACAAATTTCTTGACCTGGACCATTCTTTTTTTCCCCCTTCTGAAAATGCAGGCATGCTGGTACTTGAATGAAAGGTCTTTTTACAATGAATTTGAATCTGCAATGACTGTAATAATTCTGACGACATTTCGGGGTACATGTGGTCCCTTACCTATCATCCAGCTTTTGTGCGATAGCTCGCACCACACTGGCAATACTGTCCACTATAGCACCCGCAGTTAACACAGTGGGGTCCCTGTCTGTCCCCACTCCCCGTACTAAAAGGGTCACACATCCTGATAGCACTTTGTCCTTGAAAAAGTCCATATTATTTTTATTGTCTATACTGGCTTCTATTACATCACAGAGACATCTGCAGGTTGTCTGTCCATCCTCTAAAGAGTCCGACGAATATGTCCCTAGAAAGTAGATAAATGCAAAATTTTGAACAAGCATAAAAGCAATTATCTCATAAGGTATGAGAGAAGCCAATACAAACATACTGGATATAATTTTCCCTTCAATCTTTTTTTTTTTTTTTTTGGTTCAGTGTCATTACAATTTTTCACCTGGAGCACATTTCTATCATTTAAGGCCTGAGATCATCTGACATTGTATTACATGCGCGTGTGCTATGCACATTTTTTACGACCCGTGATATTGAGATTGACGAGGGTACAATGTGGTGCTTGCTCTTGCCCAAATTTACAACAAAACTGGGGAATTTTGCAGCAAATTTTTGCTGTTAGACTGGCCAAAAAAACTGCCCAACCTGCTGGTCAAATGCTGTTCACTTCAACGTTTCTGACTAAGCTGACCAGGAATACAATTTTACAACTCGAAAGAGAATTGTAGAAGAGACCTACAAAGAAAACATGACCCAGGTCAACAACTTTCCTTTAATAGTGTGTGCATTAGCAAGCACCCAACTAACACCATGGAGAGCCATTGCCTCAGTCTTAACTGAATGGGAAAAGTGTTAAACTGCGGTAACTCATTTTGTTTGCCGGGTACAATTACTAGGGAAATGCTAGAGTTATTTTTTCATTCTTTCTTTGGTGCACCTGACACAAACATAAAAATTCCACTAGCTGAGTTTTCACCTGATTTTATTGAACTTGTCATGTGAACTTTTCAAACCATACAAAACTAAAGCAATCTTACAGACAATTTGGAAAAAGCCACATACAACGTATTGAACTTGGGCTGGAGGTCACCTAAGTGACCTACCTGGCAATAGATGCAGTGGCAGTGGTATAATTTTGTAATTGGTCGTGCATCGCCCCGACCCAAAGAAGACCAGGAAATGTTTTTTTTTTTAAATTTGCTAAGGGTTTTCAGTGAAGTTACTTTTTTAAATTTTACCCCAATATTCAACCAAAAAAGTTCATAAAAAATGAAAAAAACATCAAAGCGTGACCTATTAGACAAACTTGGTGCAGATTCATGCATGGTGAAACTGCATCAACTTTGAAGTGGATCTGGTCACCAGTTTAGGGAATACTTTCAAATATTGGTCCCTGTCATGGAACACCAGTGCAATGAATGACCCCCTGTTTTCAAACACCACCCATTCAAGATACTTTGCTTGTTATTTTCATGTCAATGTATATCTTCAATGAGATACAACCTTTTTTCAGAGACTATATAATTTGGTGATTCCCACAGCTGATCTTTCAAGACACGGATCCCCGCACAAGGAACACTGTCACCATGTTTACAGAGAATTCAGCAGAAAATTTTGGTGTAGAGGTTGAAACTTACAAAATCATATAAAAATGAATGGAAAAAGGAGGACTTGGAATGCTCTCTCTCTCTTTATCTACATCTGTCTGTCTGTCTGTCTGTCTGTCTGTCTGTCTGTCTATACCCTTGGCCTCTACACAATGACAGCAGATTCCCAATGCTATACTTTGTCTGCAAACTTTCCCCATTTCAGTTTGTAAATCAGTAAAATACTCACTCTGTTGCAAGTTGTGCAAATGATGTAAAAAGCTTGGCACTGTTCTCTGGATAACGTCTGGATGAGTAGATACTGCTGCCATTGTTTCTAACACAAACTGTGAGGTCACGTGTTGGCCTTGACCTTTCTCTGTGTGTGTTTGAGCACCAGCAGTCTCCACTTCCATTTTCTCTGAAAAGATCATGTCATAATGTTTATGAAAATCACTGCTTAACCCTTTCCCCCTAGAATTAAGAATGAGTCAACAGCTTTCCTTGGCATGGGTTGGGCACTGAGTGCCCAACCCATGCCAAGGAAAGCTGTTGACCTGGGGCATGTGATCTTGATAAGTCTCATGTACATTTCTCAGTCAAATTGTTTTTCATAGCTGTTGAAATTAGTTGAAAACACTGAAGCAGACGACATTTGACCACCAGCCGGTTTTGGCCGGTTTGAGGGGGAAAGGGTTAAAAGTTAACTTATACACGTCAAACTGTACAAAGTGCTACCTGTTGTATGCAGCCACTGCCATGAAAGGTCACTTGCTATTAGTGGCCGCATTTTCCTGGCCACAATGGCTAATTTCTGTGTCTATTTACCTGTGATGACAAGATATCTGCCATACATGACCCCCTTCCTATCGTTGTTTTTCTTTTCCTTCTTTTTTGGAGGTGGGTGGGTGAGTAAGGGTCGAAAAAAGTGTGATCACACAAAGTACTGAAATCTCCCAGCATGCACCATTGCATATGCAAGGATTTCACATGCAACAGAAACTGCAGCTGACTTCCTTTATCCAGGTTCATTATCTGCAAACTGTTATCAATCAATCAGATTCATTCCCTAATGGGTCCCGAGGGGGAATTAAAGGATTTTAAAGTGGAAGATCTGAAGTCAGCACCTTTGGATAACCTCTAATCACTTTTTCATATTTTTGGACAGTTTGATACTTAGACTATATGCTCCCCAAAACT
This sequence comes from Hermodice carunculata, assembly GCA_964020975.1. Taxonomy (NCBI): domain Eukaryota; kingdom Metazoa; phylum Annelida; class Polychaeta; order Eunicida; family Amphinomidae; genus Hermodice; species Hermodice carunculata. The sequence goes on along the minus strand of OZ026616.1, from coordinate 11,728,564 downwards.
AAGATGTGTGAACATAAAATTTGCATGAGAAAATTGATCTCAATGGTTCCCAGGATTTTTCTCTCTGACAACTCCTTCCGTGACTTTTGGAGCCATTTATAGAAAGAAAATAAACAACCTGTCAGGACTAAATTAAAAATTTTATAACTTTTTGTTTATGCTATTTCAGGACTAACCATTGAATTCAATCCTGAACATGGATATATATTTTAAGTTTCTTCTGATTTCAACTTGAAAGAAACAATTTTGTGTGACTTCTGCGCGAAAAATGTGAAAATCCTACCAAGTCAGAAAGAATGCTATAAAATCTAAAAAAATTCCAATCCTGCAAAAAAAACCCTATGGATACAAATCCATCTATATGTAGTAATCAGAAAATACATAGGTTCAATGTACTTGTGAAAAAATTAAATGGGTAATATCGATCCAAAGTTGCCAGTCCCCCTGCGCACCAGCTTCACAGCATCCACCTTAACATACCTAAGTACTGTAAAGTGTCATTATGTGCCCTGCATTCATATCTTTCCACTTTAAATTACAGCAAAACCCGTTTTGAGACACCTCTGTAATGAAAGACCATCTACCTTTTAAGACCATATTTTCAAAGTCCCTTTTGCTATCTTTCCCATGTTATTACACCTCCATTGAGAGACCACCTGCCTTATGTGACCACTTTTTGGCCTGCCCTAAGGGTGGTCTCTCAAAACAGGTTTCACTTTAAGCTAGGTCAACTGTGGGGAATAACAAGGGTTAAGCTTCTTTACTTTATGTTAAAAAGTATGCTTTTCATTATTTTTTCTGGAAACTGCTTATTTACCTTATAATATTTACAAAACCCTTGTTACCTTTCTGGTTATCATGCTCTGTTTCAATGGGTGCCTTTTGGATTAAATTTAAATTACAGCGAAGCCTCACTATAATGACATTTCGATACACGACATAGTCACTTGACAACACGTTTTGAAGGACTTAAAGCTAAGATCCTTTGTTATTGGACTCATTTAGCCCACATGTTCAGGTAGCCAACACATTTTGCTGGAAACAGATGGTATCATCATAACAAGGTTTTGCTGTATCCCAATCATGACAAAGACAGTGTCTTTATCTTGTTCACTTTAAATGGCTTCTACCTGTCTGGACACAAATGTGGGTTGCTTACCAGTGGAAAGAGTTTTCTGCAGTGGTGAAAGGAGAGTGTTCAGGACCACCGTGGGAGCCAGCGTAGCCAGGTAGGCCAAGGCAGAGACTGCCCCCTGTCTGAAACCAGATGCAACACTAAAAATTGTCATCCAACCTTGAACTGGACGTAAAATGTTCAAAGCAAGATACGACACTGTGAAAACATAAGAAGTGCTCTAAAAATATTGCCACAATGTAGTTTCAAGACACACAAGTGGGTTTTTTTTTCTTCTTCTTCTTCTTTTTTTTAACAAGATGCATTTACTGCATAAAACATTTACTGACAAAGCACTTAAATTTTCCAAACTGACCAAAACAGAATTCCTTGCATTTTATTTTCCCAGAACTGACCATGAGTTTTAAATTCAATTTTGTCACTAAAAAAAAATAAGACAGGAAACATTCCAAAATAAATCTCCTCCTAAAAAAACCCCCAAATCATGCAGTTTATCCTTGGGTAATTTTATGACCGTGCACTTTTTGGCCCAGTCAAGTTCTCTCAGTGCCCATGATCGTACCTGACAGAAGAATCCGAATCATGGAGTACTCGTTGCACTAGATGCGTTGCCACAAGATGGGGCTCTGCATCGCTGAGCACACCTGGAAGAGCCAGGAGTCCCGCCAGACCAGGCACTGCCATGTTTCGCAACGGAGGGGCGATGTTATCCAACAGGGTCACAAACACCGACATCAGCGAATCTTTGTATGGATGCATAGGGTTGGGTACTACAAAGACAAGGAGATTTGAGTTACACCCCACGTATATATATGTTTCTGATGGGCAGATGTTGTAATTCCTAAAAACAGCACAAACTAGACATCCCTTTAACGCATGCATCCACCATTTGCTCAAATTAGGTCATGGTGACATCAAAATCTAATCAGTTCATCTTGCAAGGTAAGGTAAGCATATTGCCAAATTTGAGCAAAATACATGTAGGCATTCTGTAGATATTGCAGTAATGAGAATGTGCACATCTGGATGGACAACCCAAAAACAGAAAGGGTACCCCCAATGGAGTGGACCCTTAACAATGTCAGGGTTCACTAGGTGAACTTGGCATGGACAGAACATCATCTGCCCAATAAATTATATTATTGCGTATGCAGTACACAGGACTTTGCACCATGAAAGTTTCAGCTGGGCGGCTTATGTAGTTTGTCAGAGACAGCCCAGACAGGATTCTGATAACATTACGCAAACTTTGCTGATGATACTTTGAGGCAATAGCATATATTACGAACAGATGGAGCCACCAGTGCGCTTCCATCAAGTAACCAACAAGCGCAGGGAAAAACAAACCTAGCTCCAATGATTGGTCAATCACTGCCAAGAGAAAGTGGCGTCATGCAATAAGGTCCAATGTGCTTATGGAGCCACCAAGTCATAAAAAAAAGAAGGCTCAGCAGGGGTCTGGTTATTTACATATTTAAAATGTGCCTGTTTCCTTCCATGTCCTAAAGCCAGTTCTGATTTTACTGTGACTACAGTATTCCCTGCTCTGTTGCATGCTGGGTCAACAGCTTTCATTGGTGTGAACTTTTGACTGTTGTTGACCTGGATCACTCTTGTCCTCCCTGGGAATACAGGAATGTCCCTGATTTTAGGTCTTTCTACCTATCATACAAAAGCTCCATTTTCTCCAACACAGCATACAGACGTATATTTATGCTTTGTTTATATCCAACAAATGCGACTCACGACCAAGTTACCTCTGCATACACACCATACATGGTGAGATCTTTAGTAAATGCAGTACCTCATTGTATTGTTGTGTATAAAATTTTCATGCAGCTTATGCTCACCTTCCACGGAGCCTGGGTAATCCCGCGCCACTTGTAAAAAGCCCAGTAATACGTCTAAAATACTTTTTCTAGCCAGCACCTGAAGCATCAGAGTCAAACATTATTCCATCAGTGAACCAGACCTGCAACTTATGTCATACAGCACATTCATATAATATATATATATATATATATATATATATATATATATATATATATATATATATATATATAATACTTCAGCAATGGGGGCTCCATATATACATAATCTACAGTTAAAAAACTCCTTATAATGACACCATCTGTTCCCTAAAAAAGTATCAGATAACTGAATATGTCAGATAAATGAATCAAATAACAACGTAAATGACCTTTTCCCCATGAAACTTTATGTCATTGCAATGAAGTTTCACTGCATAAGACTTAGGCTGACTGCAGACTTGAAGGGACCAAACACTGGCCACCCTGAGTCTGGTCATCTTATGCTTATACATGTATGTATGTATTTATACATACATACATACATACATACATATATATATATAATATAATGATATATATATATACATACATATATATATATATATATATATATATATATATATATATATATATATATATATATATATATATATATATATTAGCTTGTGCCAGAACTTTGATAAATATATTGGATATAATTGTGTTAGATGCTATGTTTGTATATATATGTGTGTATATATATATATATATATATATATATATATATATATATATATATATATATTATATATATATATATATGAATATATATGTATATATGTATATATATGTATGTATGTATGTATGTATGTATGTATGTATGTATGTATGTATGTATGTATGTATGTATGTATGTATGTATGTATGTATGTATGTATGTATGTATATATATATATATATATATATATATATATATATATATATATATATATATTTTTGTTCGGAACGAGTGGGACTCTATATATATACATACACATATATACATATACATGTATATATATTTGTTTGACAGAAAAAGTGTTAATTCTGGATTTGAAGGTCACATAACTGGTATAGTGCCCTCATCATAGCAAGCCACATTTCTGTTGCCCAGCAACTGATGGGACCAGAGCACGTCTGCAGCTAATATGGTTAAATACATGTATGAATACCTCCCATTTGTGCATAAGACGCACTGATTCACACAATCCATTTGTTGCTGCATCATGCATGTGTATCAGTTGTACAAGTACACATTGACAACTATATATCAGTCCAGTGAGACCTTTCTTCTGAGACAACCCTTAGGGATTATCTAATTGTGCTCTGTGTGTCAAGACAGGTGGTTTCTCATTGATGTAGATAACATAAAAAGGACTGTGAAAAGTATCCTATAAAAATGGTCTTTCAAATTAGGTGGTCTTTTTATTGGAGTGGTACCTCTGCAGAGGGACCATCATACAATAATACTTGTGCACTGTGACTTTTTCATGAACGCCAAATGCAGTATTTATTGACTTCATCTGGTTGCATGTGAAAGAAGTTGAAACGACATGCCTGGGCCAAATTAGCATCATGCCCGTCTTAACATGTTCCCCTTAAATTAACACTGAATCGACAGTTTTGGCATGGGCGGGCCACTAAACCCTAACCTGTGCCAAGGAAAGCTGTTGTCCTGGAGCACATTAATATGATCTTGATGGGGCTCATCTGCACTCCTCATTCGAACCATTTAGTCAAAAACATTGAAGCAGACGACATTTGGCCACAAACCAGTTTTGGCTGGTTCTCAAAATCCAAAAAATCTGAACATATATATATATATATATATATATATATATATATATATATATATATATATATATACAAGGTAAACTCATATTAATGACTCTAAAATAAAGAGACAATTTTATTATAGGTCTTATGAATATATCCATGTTGTAAAACCAGTTTTTAGCTGAAAGTTCTAGATCAGTAATTCAAATAGGAAACACAAACCGCTCAGTTACGACATGTTAAACCTTAAACGACAGCTGTCCAGCCACATGTACCACAGCAGGGAAATATTAAAAGTTTAACCCTTTGCGTTTCAACTTGATCAAGAAGCCAACAAAATACATTGACTGGATGCACAGACGAAGGTCACTTGTTGATGTTAACCTTCACAAGTCTAACCCTTTGCGTTTCAACTTGATCAAGAAGCCAACAAAATACATTGACTGGATGAACAGACGAGGGTCACTTGTTGATGTTAACCTTCACAAGGCACTGGCACTGAAAGTCAAGGTTGACTTGCGTGCTGCAGTAGAATATGATGTGCCAGGTAACATTGATCTGTGTGCGCGGAAACACAGAGGTCTCTCTCTAAAAAGGCCACCCTCACTGTACCAGAAAAGTGGTCACATTACAGGGGTGGCCTTTTGCCTGGGGGACAACTGAAAAGAAGTGTACACTTTGAGCACAGGGGGAGCCACAATCAATAGCTGTCTTTGGCAACAGGGGGCTGCATTAGACAGGAACACTGTGTGGGTTTTAAAAGGTCACGGGCCAAAATTGACCGGCAAAGACATATTGAGATAAGGATTTCATCCTGTACACACACACACACGCGTGCGCACATGCTTGTATTCAAGTACACATGCCCAAATATCCTACTTCAAAATAAATTGCGAAAACCCTGGCCCAGACGACACCATTAGGATAATACAGTTTCCCAATGAAGTAACTCGGGCGCCAGTTACCTGAGTTTGTTTATCAAATTGTTCCAGTAAGACAGGCATGGAGAGTTGTAACAGTTTACAGCAGGCCGGGTCAGACCCACGCGCCGCCGCATGGAGCAACTTCCCACAGGGACACACCAGTCTCATGTCCGGATCACATAGATGCCTCTTCAGCTCTGACGTTGTGGCGAAGGTGATCCATGAAACAGAAAATGGGAATATAAGCCTCAGATGTTCACACAAAACTATAAATACAAGTACATTTTACAGAGCTGAATGCATCTCTGAAAGATGACATCTTTTTGCACACATCAGACAGATAACTGCAGAACCATAGTCGATGGTCATTTGACCTTCCACAATCTTCAGTTTATTTTGGGCATATGTAAATTAGACAGCTGTGTGCCCCACGTCACCCTGTTCACGGAACTTAACATCAGTCAATCTGCTGATGTTAACTTCTCGAGTGTATGGGCAAAAATATTAGGTTTTTTTCCCCCAACTAGATTATGATTCCCCCAAAATGAATCAAGTACTACTAGCAAATATCAGATGAACCACAGAGGACTGTCTTACACTTGCACGAAATTTTGTATTAACCCTAGAGTGCTGATCACAGCTAGAGTCATTTTCTCATTTACCCTTAAACATATAATGGTTAAAAGATTCAAATTCCTTATGAAAGTACCTTTCATTCAAATACCAGCAAGCTTAGTCTACAGCAAAAAGTAGTCTTAGCCAACAGCTTTCCTTGGGACACTTTGCATGCAATGCACACAAAGTGACCTGAGTAAATCACTGCTTTGAGGGTTAAAGCATGTTTTTTTTAATGACAATATGACCTTCACCATCAACTTTAACTTAAAAAAACTCACAATGTGCCAAATACGTGCTCACAGTCATATTGCTGAGCGTGTTATCAAGATCAGTTTGTAACTTTTAGAAGAAGAAAAAAAGGACAGAAAAAATGGCAATGTGCCAATTTTTGCATTAGTTGGTCAATGTCACTGAAAAAAGGTAGGTCAGTCTTGTACATTTTCTACTCCGCTAATTCAGTTAATCTCTTATTCTAAAAAAAAACCCAGACAGGATCTGAGCTACAGCATGGCAGAAAAAAAAAACAAACAAACAAGGGCAGGTTTGTACTTTTAGAGCCTAAACAACTTAAAGTTACCATTAACAGTTGGGGGGAGGTCATTCTCATTGCATGGAGAAACCCCATGTCAGATAAACATCACTGTCTATTGGGTAAGGCTTCAAAAATTACACAGTACCTTTGAAAATGTCTTCTAAGAAAGTTGTCAACTCATTTTGACCAGAGGTCTGGAAAAAAAAAGATGACATTAAACAACGACATGTGCCTCTTTTTTCATTTACATCACATGACATAATCAAGTACTCTCATTATCATACTGGTTATAAAGCCAATCAATAATCACCTTGGATTTTTTTTCCAAAGCTGCACATGAATTGGTTAAAAAGCAATTGTACTTAACAGAAAAGTTAAATACAGCTGAAACAGATTATCTCATTATAAGAAGATGAGAAAGAACAAAAATTCCCACATAACATGATATCTCTCTAAGGTTCCACTTAAGTGCTGTTTCCTAAATTTTCTTGGTTAAAAAAAAAATCACACCTTTTCTTATCTTTTTTTGAGGCTAGTACTAGCAAATTCATGGCTGTACACAATTTAGCTAAAGCAGTTCTCAGATCTTTAGCTAAATACTGTTTGACCTAACTGGAACCATGAAGACTGTTGTCTTTCTTTCATCTGCTCTTATCCTAAATGAATTTAAATAATCAAGTTCAAATATCATAATTTCAATAATCAAATATATTCTAAAAATGATTTGCAAATTTTTGGTTAAAGGTTACAAAATCTTTTTGGTCAAATTGTACCCTTCTTAGCCACTTTCTGTTTGGCTGGTGGAGAGTGCCAACCAAGGTTTTTTTATCAGACTTCATATATGTCTTACACAGTTGTGATGCTACCTGGTGGCAATATGTACCTGTGTTGTGTTCGAGTGAGTCCTGACTATTGCAGTAAGTGCTTTCAGTGCCGCAGATTCCAGTGCTTCAGATGCAGCTCCTATTGTCTGCAAACATCAATGAAAACAACCTTGTCGAGTTCAAAATAAATTAATAAACAAACAAACAGATAAGTAAATAAAATATCAAAAGTTAAAAAGGAAAAATTAAAATTAAAACAAACAAAAAAAAAATCCCCCACAATACATTCCAGTTACATATTCACATAATATTGTCTATCTGACAGATAAATCTCTTTCTTCAGCTTTAACTTAGCTGGACTAACACAAGGAATGATTGAATTCAAACCCCATTTGGCTGCAATGACTTCAACATCTAACTCCAATGTTTCCCAAAACCCAAACCAATGCAAGTCTGCTCACATTCTGCAAACTGCATGCAAGAGTAAATTAAAAACAAAAAGCCCCCCCCCCCCCAAAAAAAGTTTTAATTTTCAGGCAGACAAAAAGGAAAATGAAAATTTTGAACTTTCTTAGGAAGTGCTTCAAAATATGAACTGGATGGGGGAAGAGGGACTACCCCTCCCCTGAGCAGACAGAATATCAACTTTAATCCGTGTTTGTTTGTTTGTTTCATGTAAGAGAAAGCCATTGATCAAGTCTTAAACTCATTCTTAATTCAAGTCTTAAACTCAGTTTTAGTTACAGTCTTACACTCAGTCTTAATTCAAGTCTTAAACTCAGTCCTAATTCAAGTCTTAAACTCAGTCTTAATTCAAGTCTTAAACTCAGTCCTAATTCAAGTCTTAAACTCAGTCTTAATTCAAGTCTTAAACTCAGTCTTAATTCAAGTCTTAAACTCAGTCTTAATTCAAGTCTTAAACTCAGTCTTAGTTAAAGTCTCACACTAAGTCTTTAATTTAAGTCTTACACTCAGTCTTAATTCAAGTCTTAACCTCTGTCTCTTTAAGTCCTAAAGGTTGTGTTAATTGACGGGGAAAAGTGCTCAGTTGCAGGTAAAGATCAGGATTAATGACTTTAAGCAATGCAAGTTCTACCAGGAAACATGTGCAGCGTCGCTTACCTCTCTCCTAATACAAGACCACATGGAGCCTTGGAACTCTTTCAATGACTCAGAGCCATAAACCTCTGCACAGGCAGCCTGCATGGAGTAAAAAACATGGTTGTATATTTGTACATCAAAACCTAGGAAAATGCCAGGAAAATGGTCTCTTCAGTGATCACAGGGCTTCTGTATCAGCTTTATACTTACAATGTAAAGTAACTGAAAAAAAAACCCTACCCAGATTAAATGACCTGGACACAATATTCAGTTTGAGATGCAGTTAGATGGTTAGTCCATCTTTGAATGCAAATTTTCAGGAGAAACTGGGTAATTAACGTCAGAAGGTTGTGTATACCCCTTTCGTCTTTTGTGTTCTAAACAAATTCAGCATCGCAGAAACAGGGCAATATCTTTGTCTAGGTTGTATAGCCTGCCAAAAAAAAAAAAAAAAATTATAACCATGTTGTCTTTACATCATCGGCATCTCCCTTCACAGCTAAAAACATGTACCGTAGATACGGATACAATGTACATACACCTACAGATCACTTACTCAGCCTGCTATCTAATCCTCTCTAAGACGATTCAACAGCTCTCCACACCTTCCTGACTCCTGATTCCTAAATACCCAAATTGTCAAAATGTAATCAATTTCATGGGCTATTATCACTCTGCGGACTTACATTTAATGCTCAATGACAACATGTGTTTGTGTGTGTGTTGATTTTTTTCTTTTCATAATATGCTTACCATTTACTCCTATATAATCAACCACACATTCTATTTATAACACAAATGTGAAGTTAGTACTGACCAGAGTAAGCATAGCATCCACCTTGGCGCTCTGTACATCTGACGTCATCTTCTCCAGCAGCAGGGGCAGGCAGAATTCAGCAAATTTGGGAGACGCACTCATGCAGCCTCGCAGTCCATGGATGAGGTCATCTCTTTTGATGCCGTGGGGATCATCCGGTGGCTGTCAAAATGAACACTGGCTGTACTGAGTAACAGGGTGATCCAAGAGCCATTTTATATCACACATCCTGCTAAACTACTGAGTGACTTCAGACCTATTTTATACTATGCTCCCTGTTAGAATCTTGCCAGTGATAGGTTGACTTCGGCGCTGCTTAATATACACGCGTCTTGTACAGCCTGCTATATTTATTGAGTAAAGGGTTGTGTTGACAGTCAGTTAATTTATGTTATGTGTCCTGCTATTATGCCGGGCGACAACTATCCTTTGTGCATTTTGCTGAAAGTCAGAGTCAGACAACTTAAATTCAGGCTTGGCAGCCATTTTTGAAAGCTGTCTGGGAATACACATGCAACAACACACGTCGAGTATGGGTATAGCCTTGGAAGTCAGAATTTGAATGGTTTTCAGTCTCACGAAAGAAAGAGAAGCCCGTGGACAACAGGCATGTCCTCATAGTATTACTTTGTCCTAGGCAAAGTACCTGCAGCATGACTGAACAAATATCAGTTTCTTCATTGATGGTGCTGTATTTTGAGAGCAAAAAATGCCTCCCCATGTGGCACTTTCGTATCTACATCAAGTCAAAGGTCAACCGTGGCCATTATTTACAGAACATTTCCCAATTGTAGGAAACAGTTGACGTCTCTAATGCTTACAGGTTGAAGATCTAGACAGGGTGAAATTGGGCTACCCATTTAAATGCGATCAGGTACTATCAATCTGGGTTTTGGTATCACTTGCTCTATTGCACATTCTTTAAGGACTCTTCATACAAGGACACTCAGGCCTAGGCACCCTTGGTACAACTTTTGAGCTGATTTAGTATCTGTTGCATTCAGAGTGCAAAAACTAAGTATTGTTACATTGCTAAAAGGCTCCGAAACATGTTGAGTAGTTACCCGCTGAAGACCCTTTAATTTATTTGGGCTGATACAGCCTATGTCAAAATTTTACAGAGGAACGTGTGCAATATAGACAATAGCAATTCCATATATATACAGGTTAGACAGGGACAGGTTAGCTTATGGAGAGTAAAGAGTTCGAACTGCGGAATAGGATATTGACTACTAGGAAGTGGTTTTGGGCAAAAAGACACAAATACAATTGCTGTAGCTCTCAACTATTGATTATTACAAATGATAATAATAATAATAATAATAATAATAATAATAATAATAATAATAAAAAACAAAAACAAAAACAAAAAAAAACTACACAGGGGAAGACTGTGATAGAATAACATGCAATGGAAAACGGGAAAACTATGTCTATGTTTTCAAAAGATGTTAACTTAAACCCCAACCCTAAAATGTCCTGTAATTTGCAATTCATATTTTAGCTTTGAAAATACAATGGTCCCCTTCTAATAAGGCCACCCCATATGCAACCAAAAAGTGGCCATATTAGAGGGGTGGCCTCTCTTGAGAGAGATGGTACAATGGAAATCCCACTTTTGTGGCCTAAAGAAGACTAGTGGCTTTTGTAGAGACAGTGACCTCTCTTGGGGGGGGGGGGGGGGGGCTTTATTAGAGGGAGACCAGTAGTACTGTATGAGAATACAAAGTTAAAATTTCAAAATCGTTTCATAAACTGATTTTTTCTTTATCATTAAATACAACAAAATCCACCCAACCACCCGCACCCCACCCCTGGTCATCTCTTTCTCCAGTGGTCTACAAAAATGGACACACTAAAATTTGTATTGGACATAAATGTGCTCCCAGGTAATTCCACGTGGGCAGGTCACCAGAACCATCCACCTTAGACATATATGCTGGACACTACAGGTTTTGCTTCTATTGGAGAAGTGGGTCACTAGAGGGGAATACCGTACATGTAGTATGGTGTTTCATTGGTAAGTAGAGTGACATAACTAGTACTGTCTTAAATTCCACTCAGAGAGTTGCAAGGTACCAATGTCATTTGTGCTGTGTGGGTCTGTGTTATACTCACTGGTGTGAAGTCTATTGGGAAATAACAGGCTGTGACTTCAAACAACTCCTCGGCAAACATCCCTGTGTAAATACACAAAAGTGTTAAAATACATATTAGTGGTTGTTACAAAAGGTTTTACTTGTGAAATCCTCCCTGGCAACATAATGTACAGCAACAGAGCTACATGTATGAAGTACACACTTCTCCTCTTAATTGTACTTGATTGTAGTTTTTTTAGAAAATTCGTACAGCCATAAACAGAAGACAGGCACATTTCATGAGTTACTGTATCAATCTAAATTGGCAAATGTGCTCAGTTGTGTGGTTGAAAACAAAATGACACAATGGTAAATTGTGAGAAAAAAACCAACCAAAATCTGTATTTAGCATGTTTGAAAAAAAAAGGGTTACATGCACACCTATGTACATCTTTCAGTAATAATCACAAAAAAAAACCTGCTCAACTGAATTGTGGTACAATGTAGCTATTCCAGATTCGAACACCTCATAACGCAACCTTCATTCAAGTATCAGCATGCCTGTCATTCTAGAGAAGCAGGGAATAATCCAGGTCAACACTTTTCCCGATGCATTTTGGTATACAGCCTGTCCAAATTCTGCCAAAGAAAGCTGTTGACCATGGTCATTTCCCAGACAGAAAAGAATGGTCCAGGTCAAGAGCTTTCATCGGTGTGTTTTGGGTACATTGGAGTACATCCAAACTGCACTGATGAGAGCTACTGACTCAGTTTTTCGACTTGTGCGAGAAATATTTTACATTGACAGTAATATCTTAATTCCATACCTATAGAAAAATGTTGTGCAATGATTTGTACAGATGTAAAAGCAAGGACTAAGTTGCGTGGATCTTTCTCTCCATCCATGGTCTGAATGTAACCATAAACAAAATCACTCCCCATTGTCTGTATATCTGAAAAGGAAAAATAGGAATCTTCTAAAGTCAACCTGAATGTTGTAAACTCCCTTTTTTTTTCTTTTTTTTTTTACTGATTATCTGTAGTGACGTTTTTTCCAAACTTGGAAGTGGTAGTGACATTCTTAATATTGAGGTGAGATTAGATATCTTGTAAACACTTGCATCAACACTTCTCAATCTGAAGTATGCATTTAATTAGGTATATGCTAACCCAAAGTGCTTTTGGTGTATCTTGTGTCATTTTAATCAGCATCCAATTCTTACCTGCCATCCTCTGATTGAGAAAGTTGGCCAGAATTGTGTAAATTGATCGTCGATCTCCCTGAGCAAGAGACTGGACGTGGATCTCTTTGAAAATTCCATTTGCAATACGCACAGGTCCATCTTTAGGCAAATGACTGAATACACTCTACAAAGCAGACAAGACACATGGGACAGGTATGACGCACATACATCTTACAGCTGCGGACATAAAGAACATACTGCTGTGAGAAACGCTTGGTTAAACAGACAAAAAGCTTTTTGCACATTCAGTTACAGAGAAAACATAAAAGATGTGCTCCTCTGTTTTTTTATAATAATCCCTGATACAGATTTGTCGTAAAAGACCCTTCTACTCAAGCACACTGCACCAGCATGCCTGTATATGCAGTTGAAAAGAAAAGGAAGAAAAACACGGTCCAGGTCAACAATTTTTCCCATCAAGTTTTTGGGCGCAATTGACCCAAAAGCACACAAAAGCTGTTGACACAGTTTCAAATGCAACAATGCGTGAATTACGTAGGTCAATGAGAGGTCAAGTAGTCTGCATGTCACAGACGCAAGGGATTATGGGACTGCCCAAAGACGACGTCACATGACTAATGGAGAGCCACAAACATGATCATAGAGCAGCAGCACACATTGACAGAAAGTAACATTTACGACGCTTGTGTACAACCACCTGACAGCAGTTTATTGAGCTAAAAAAGTCAGTGAGACCAACATTCAAAATGCCATTTCAGGGACAAGTGGTCGAGACCATCAGGAATACACAACAACTAACAAGAATGTAGCAGCAATTACTTACTTTTGGATGAGGAAAACACACCGTAAAGAGGACAAATTTTCAGTAAATTTCAGGGGTTGTCCTTGATCCTGATGTAAAGTTGGCATCTCTGGAAAGTGTCAGTACAGACGACAGTTCTTTTCTTTTTTTTTTTTTTTATTGCGGGGGGGGGGGGGGGGGGGAAGCATTTTCACTGATATTTACATGCACAAAAATTTTCAGACTGTGAGACTGAAGCTCAGACCAGCACTTTAATATGCTAAAAATATAAAGTATTTAATGTTATTTCAATATTTTCTAGGTCATAGAAGAAACGGAGATGCACTGAACATGGCTAAAATGGACAGTACAGTGCAGTGTAATAACAATCTTGCAATGAGAAGACTAGGCAAGTGTTGATAAGAACAGATACACGGTGTGTCAAATAAGCCTGATGCGTTTCGTCCTTCACTGGACTCATCAGAGGCTAATGAGTAATGATTGACCACAGGTTGAGCATAACTCTAGTCTTATGCCCAGCAGCACAGAGAGTTGAAATCTTTCAACTCCACAGTCAAGTGGTTCAATCAAAACTGAATGCTGCATTGTGTGTATGGCCTTTATATAGGGCCGTGTAACGTTGCTAGGGGAAATCTAGACATTACGTTGTATTGTGACATCATCGTCATCAATTATGGGTCAGCACATTTAGCCTTACTGGACAGTAGGACTGGGTTGCGCCAGTCATCACAGGTGACTGTGTTGGCATGTGGTTTGATGACAGGTCATGTTCACTGGCTAATAAGTGGGGTTACACAGGGGTTGTCTTCTCTGTGAGGACCCATGGGAGAAGACCATCTCCAACAGGGAGATTCCCATCTCCCTGTTCCCCGATCAGATAATGTGTCTGGATCATAAACTTCTTTTAATATCCTTTAAAATTATGTTGCTATCCAAATTGGAAGCTAAAATAAATTTGCAGCATTTCCAGAGCTCATAAAAAAATGTTTATGTGCGCATGGCACGGTTGTTAGAGGATTTATAACAATAATCTTGGTCAATGAAAGAAAGTAAAACCCACCAGAGCCATGAGACCATACAGCGTGTGTGGAACAACTGAGTGATGATCCTTCATGCGATCCAGGAAGAAAGTCACCAACACCGCCACTGAAAAAGTGAAATGAAACCTCGAACATTGTACAGTTACCTGCATATCAGCTTCACACAGATTCAACATGACAAAATCAAAGGTGGTGGAACTGAAGCCGTCACAACACCACAGTTCAGTTTACTTTGAGAGCCTCTCATCCCTCTCGGTGAATTTTTAAGACACAACATTAAAATATCCTTTTTAACTGTCAAAATGTATACAATAGTGTGACGTGACAGGAGGGAACAATGCCACTGAAGCTAACTGCGGTGACCAACTTTATTTATAAAACCGGATGATATGCTATTCATCCATTCCATGCCAAGGGATGCTGTTGGACCCATCATTTTATCCTTCATCAGGAAAGTTAAACCCTTATGACTGATGTCATGTCTCTCACCCAGTATAAGACTCCTTTATCTGGCACACAAATTTGTGAAATCTTAAAAATTAAAAACAAAGATTTTCTTTCCAAAGAAAATTATGCAGTCACATGTATGTGACACCAACATACATGTGCAGTCAAGGGAGAAGTTGGTATCTTTAGTACTACATTTTTTTATATGTACATGGACTTGTGATGATGTAATGTGCTCCTCACCCCACCCCCACCCCCCAAAAAAGGAATTTTGATTACATCCTTCCCCATTCACAGACTTTACTTTTTTTGCAATTTTCTTCCGAGATAATTTGCATAATACAGTAAACAGTTAATCCACTAACTGCAACATGCAATTTGAGCCAAATTTGTGGCTTTATGGACACAGACATGTCAGATAGTTCATACCAGGAACTACATGACATTGCACTGTTAAAAAAAGACGAAGAAATAAGGATGAACCAATCACAGACACGAGTCATCCCCGTTTTGTTCATTGCACCCAAATAGGTACAGGACTCACACATACACTACATGCCTGAAAAATTACATTCACAAATCACTGATGTTCCCAATAAGCAGTGTAAAGAAACATGTGCTTAATCTGCTTATGAGGCAATGGCATTTTGGGGGGGGGGGGGGTAATTTAATCATAACAAGACAGACAAGCACTAACAGCAGGTGTCCATGAAATTGGCGAAAGATTCAGCGTTCTCCACGGACTCATTTAACCTGGTGGCGTACCCTGTTATATTTTTTGACATCCTGCCATTATTACTGGACTCCAGTTAAAAAAATTCTTCATTCTTACAAATAAGTCACAATTTTACCATCATTTCGTCACAATTATAAGCCTTTTGCCCAAGTAATCCTTGGACAACCAAAACTGGCATGAAAGTTGATGTTCCAGCCACTGGCTCATTACAAAGTTGTGCAATCATAAGAGATGTTTCATTTCACACAAACACTCAAAACCATTTAACCTGACCACACTGTCAATTTTTTTCTCTGTAGAGAACACTGCAGATTATTTTCTTTCACCCCCAGCCACCTTTCAGAATTTTCCTGCATTTTTTTTTTAACATTATTTTTCTTTTTTTGTAGACTTACACGATCCCTGATTTAAAAAGAAGATGTCTCTAACAGGCTAAAATTACCTTCCTTCTCAGAGAGAAAATCAAGTGGGAGCTGGTGCAATGTTTGGGCCAGTAGTCTGGTGCCCCGGCATCTTGTGTAGACCTCTACGCTGGTCAGGTATGGCCTGAAAAGCAGAATTGTGTTCTTAGCATGACATTGAACTGGGTCATATTCATTAAATAATACAGTTGGATGAATTCATGTTCTAAATCACACCTTTTCTGATGCCCCTTGGCTTCCCCCTAAACACCCCCCCCCCCCATATCCTTGTAATGCAGAAAATGCTCATCAAGGTAAGGCCACACGAATTAACTTGTGTTTCTCAGGTATACACTATGTTTAACAAAGTTGGTAATGCTGAACATATTCTTAATTAAATATTTTCATTAATATTTGTCAGATCATAAGCAAAATAGGAACCTAAATTACACAGAATAAGTTACACACACACACACACATGCATGCACACACACATATATGTACACACACAATTTTATTTTCTTGGTGAAATAAAAGAATTGACACAGGGCTCTGAAACTGATGGTGGTACCCGAGAAAACTCAATATTATGATTATCTTTCCCCCTTATGAAAATTTTCTATTTTTTTATATCATTTACCATGCAAAAATATTATCATATCAATATTCAAAATAAAGGTCTGATATTTAGCCTTCAAGCGTTGATTTAAGACTGAGTCAACAGCTTTCCTCAGGACACTTTGCACGCAAAGTGTCCCGAGAAAAGCTGTTGACCAAGACTATTTTTTGCTTTACACTAGGCTTGCTGGTATTTGAATGAAAGGTATCATCATGAGAAATTTGAATCTTTTAACCATTATATGTTTAACGGTACCGAGATTACGACTACAGCAGTGACTAGCACTTTAAGGATTAAGTCTTACACTTTGAGAATTTCCAAATTGTCCTTGGTGCTTTATAGTAACAATAAGGCATGTACAAGTATGAAGATTTCACCCGGATTATACGACTGTCCACAAAACTCTCAATTAGACTACAATGGTGTCTCACACACTTTACTGCATCATCATGTCAATTTTTCTGATCATATGAGAACGCCCTCATCTGGTATACACTGCATCAAATCAAATTTCCAGTGTCAAGATAAATGTACGTTGAGACTCATCAGAGAAACCTTTTGGATGCACCAACAGCATACCACAGAACTGATTGGTCTTAATGTCATGGGTAGATGAACTTCTTGTTCAGTATCATGCTAAAATCTTATTTCAAAGTGCACCTACTTCATGACATTCATAAAACCCCTATTTATGAAACACTGCGTTCATGAACCGATGGCTGCCATATTCTCCTGAATAGAGATATGCTATCAACAGATACACCTTCTCTATTTATGTACCTGGTACTCTCCAGACTCAACAAAAACAAAAAAACAAAAACAAAAACAAACAAACCTGAAATGCGTTAACCTCAATCTCTGGTGACTTTTGCATTCTGCACAGATTGAATTTTGTTGCAATTCGGTCTTGCTCAGTCATATTTGCTCAAGACAAATATTATAGTTTTAAATCAATAGAGCACTGAAAATGTGGAAGACATTTAGAATCTTCTTCACCACCAGACCCCTCCACAGACTTTCATAGAACTATACACTGTACTTATATTCAATTTTTTTCTTAAAAATCCACAATAATTGCAAAACTTAAGTTAATAGCATGCTTTCTTTTCCAAAGGTACCTGGGATATTATTTTAGAACTGTCTCCAGGAGCTAAACATATCACATTTATATCTTCATTCTCTGTTAAAGCCCAGCATACACCATTGTTCTTTCTGAATGAAATGCTCTGGAATTGTGAGATTAAGAAAAAAAAATCCAAATATCAGAAAACCCCCCCAAAAAACCCCAACAAAATTGGTAAAATATCCATACTTGGATACCATGTCCAAAGCATATAGCAGGGTCCTTGTTCTCACTTACCCGAGACCTTCAACCAACTGCAGAAGTTTTAGCTTCCCACTTTGTATTCCTGGAAGATACACCAAAACAGATAATTAACATACATTACAGCATGGTTTGTTTGGGGGGGGGGGGACCTAGAATATGTATGGACAAACACACCAAAACAGGGGTTGTGACTTGGCTTCCTATTGAACATTGTATCTATTGGACATTTCAGCAAATGTGACAAGGCAGTAGCCAAGGCAGTAACAGCTGTGCGATGCGTTTCGACCTTTGATAGGTCTCATCAGGCACTGGTTGGGATTTGAAAATGCTTCCATATTTCTGGTGAGGGGTAACAATTACGTTGCTACGTTGTGTCTGAATTCTATCAGTGGCGCAGAAAACGAAGTCAAATTTCTTGTTCCCCATGTCATGAAACTTTATCAAAATGCAACATGAATAACACAGACTTTCAAGGAACCCATAAATATGAGACACTGGACAGGAACAGTTATGTATATCGTGCAATTGAGGTAGTTATTGAAAGGTCTGCATGCAACATACATGTACAACCTTTTGAGGCAGAGATGGTGCCCATATCAAAACAACAGTGTCGATGCTAGCCCCATTTCTGAGGCATCGACGGTGTTGTTTTAATATAGGCACCATCTCTGCCTCATAAAACTTAAAAGGTTGTGTGTTTCACGCCATCTGCCATTGCCGTGCTGCAGGCAAGTTACAAATGCGCAAGTTTTTTTCTTGCATGGCAATGGCAGCGGTCACGATTTGAGGGCGGAATTCTATCAGCGGCACAGAAAACGAAGTCAATATCATGTTCCCTATGTCATGACACTGTACCAAAATGCAACATGAATGACACAGACTTTCAAGGAACCCATAAATATGACACACTGGACAGGAACATTTATGTATATCGTGCAATTAAGGTCTTTATCGAAAGGTCTGCGTGAAACACACAACCTTTTATGAGGCGGAGACGGTGCCCATATCAAAACAACACCGTCGATGCGTCAGAAATGGGGCTACGTCGATGTCTCAGAAATGGGGCTGGTGTTTAAGGTAAGAGCTCGCTGGCGCTCACTATTGTTTGCAGTCATTTGTACGAGTTAACAGCATGCTTTTGCCTGTTTAAATGCAGCTGATCTTTCTGGTGTACTTTGGTGTTTTTCGGAACCGGACAGTTCAGTGTATTTCGGTATTTACACCGGCTTAAGGCCCACGGGCAAGCAAGGTCAGGCAACACACTTTCACGCATCTGGTAGAGACCACAACTCCACATTTAAGTTACTTTGAATACCAAAACCCCTTCCGCAATTCAGTTGAGACAGGTGTTCTGTAGAACGTTTCAATGTACCTTGGGCAATATCACTGACTCTACTGTCCTGCTGTCCCTTCACAAAGTCTTCGATGAAGCCAGCCCATTCGTCTGTGGGCGCATCCATCTTGCTTAGCTATCCCGCACAGATTTGCCCCAGCCAACAAAAATAAGAAATAACAATCATGTACAAATAAAACATTGTAAAATACATAATGCTTTCATTTTTAACACTAAGCTTATTTAGAATTCACATTATGGACCAATATTGTCACACATTCTTCCTTTTATAGCGAATGAAATCCCAAAGACAAAATCTCTTCCTTATGGCAATCACGCATGTGCACGACGCAATTTCCGGTTTCTCTGTGAAAAATATTTTGACAGCGACGGATTAAAACACCACCAAATTTGTGTATTGCATTTCCTCCCAGAGGAATGGGAGGGTGCATTGGATCCCCGAGGGACGGTACTTCCCCAAATGGTGACTCATCAGACGGTACAGGTACTGGACATCTCGGCAAAATGAGCTTTTTTCTCTGCCTCAATGTGCCCCAAAGTTCCTGTGTCGGTGTAATGGCATTGATGTCTTTGTTGAATTTGTTGAATGTTGTTACCTTCCTTGTTGACATATACACGACTATTTAACATATCTAGGTACATCGTGGCGACTTCTTATTCATGAAAAATAGGGTACAAGGCCCGGTTTTTAAGATTTTTGTTTTGATTAAATGAGTTGCCTATGTTGCCAATGGTAACCTTCAGTTTCCTCTAGGAAGTTGGATATCATCAGGAAGCTCTGTCAAGTGTCATAACATTGGCAGCCACCCAATCAATGTTCAAACTAGGCCAGGACTGACCACAGACCAAAGTTCATTTGATGTTGCTGCATTGTTTATTTTGTTGTTTAAAACTGATAAAAACTACTCAGCAGTTTGATTGGAAAACTCAGCAGCAAACTTCAAAGTCCTGTCTGTGGGCAAAAGATTTGTTTTGCGTTATTGATTAACCAACTTCCTATTTTGCATGAATGATCAGTATACACTATCATTAGTAAATGCACATGTTTTAGATGTTCACTTTTATTTCAACACATGTCTTGATTTTTCTTTTACAAGTAGATTGATTTTGCTAGAAACTAATGTTCCGTGTGGACATTTTGAATCAATGGAAGGTAAGTGTACTGTAGTTGACAGTGCCAGCCGGCCATGCTGTAGATGATAAACCAGTCATAATACATGACAGAGGAAAACTTGCTCAAGGGTGAATGTGGACATGCTAGGCAATGAAAATATAGCAGAATCTAAATCAGTGGCATTCATGTCAAGTGTATCAGCAAATCACTCTTTATTTAATGTAACACCTCACCCAGGTGCCAAAGGCACATGGCCACAGTTCACTATGCCTGCTATTTGTGGTTATGTGATTGTCTGTTTTGAGGTGACCCAATATGTTTAGATACAATGTCAAAAAGTGTCATGCTGGATCTGTGAAGTGGACATACTGATTGGCTGACACAGATCTGCAGTAACTGCATTGATCCGAGGCTCTGTACCACATCCACCACTTTGCAGTGGCAAAGGGATGTACCAAAAAAAAAAAAAAACCTAACAATTGTAGATTCTCATGAAATGTATATATATGCTTTCCAGATCAATACGTTTTTCTGTAAGTGGGGAATTGTAAGAAACCCAGTCTGATAATCAAGTATTATCATCATGATCATCGAACAAATGTATTGCAAAATCTATGTAGGTTGCTGCAGTACTTAGACTGATCCTTTACAATCATTGATGTATTTCCTCAATTTTGGGTTTAAAATTGGCAAGAATCTGCTATTTCATTCCAAAATTTTCTGGATAAAAGACTCTCCTTAAACCACAACAATTCAGTCTTTTGGCTGCCCTGTTCCAAATTCCCACAGTTATACATTTAATGTGCATGATTAAAATTAAGCCTGAATGGCCAGTGTAGTATACAACTACTACAACAACAACAACAAAAAAAAAGATTAAGTCTGAAGGGATGAGTCATCATACCTACTTGTCACTGTATGGTATTAACATACCCAATGTATTTCTCATGAAATGTATGCTTGTCCATGTATAGGGGTATCTATTTATTGCACCAATTTGTAGCCATTGCTATATGATGGCCACCAGTAACCTGCTTAATTATTGATAGGCCATCAGAAAATTTGCTTGTATTAGAATTAAATAAATCACTAAGTATTGATGCAAAATGAAGTTCTTGTATGGAAAATGCCACCTGAAACCAGTCTTGTCTATTTTATACTGCCATGTTAACATGAACAATTGACAATAAAACTCGAGCATGTGGATAGGGGCTGAAAATTTGGGTAAGATGATTGGATGGCAGAGTTGCAAAATTGCTAGGGGAAAAAACTGGTTTTCCTCTAGGCCCCACCCATTCTGACTGGTCCCATTCCAGATATATTGAAATGTCATTTAATTGTTCAACGTGTAGGTTACCAACTTAGCTAATAGCTTCACTAAGATCCTCAGGTAAGGCTGATTTTGTTGGCAAAAAGACAGCCTTTCTTTAATGCAACCTAGTTTTGGCCAAGCCTGCAGGCCGATTTTTGACAAAGAATGAACATTTGGAAATAAAATTAGGCATAATGTTGTCCTGTCTGTGTTTCAGAAGTACTTCCAGAGCAATGATAAAAACATGTTGTGATGGAAGTAAGTTATAAATTCAGGTCTGTTCATCCCGATGTACATGAGATTTTATCAAGCACCAATTGACCAATGTTAATGACCATTCAGTCAATGTTTTCCTGATAGTTTTCTTCAGAGGCTCCTGCCAGGAAGAGGACACTCTTCTCAATGCTTAGAAGCATATCTTGTCACTTTGGTCACCACAATATGTCAAAAATGTATAGGGAAAGTAGGCCTACTTAAATTTGGCATGAATTACCCACTGCAGCCAACATTTATCAAACTGATAAGATTTTCTTGGTGTGCAATATACATGGTCAAGTATATCTTTTGATTTTGATGCAAATTAGTAAGCAATATGTGGAGAAAACCAGCTGTTGCCTGATGGGCAGATTATGCATACATTTTATGCATCCAGAGAAAAGATGTTGCACAACCACCAGGCAGATACTTGTGTCACAGACATATAAATGTTTATATGTCCATGCTTTTGTTTACCATGACATAGTGGCAACAAGCTTAAAATCCTGATGTACAGGACACAGGATTGGCTTGAACTGACACAATCAGGGGAGGAAAATAGCTTGATTCATTGCCACATGAAAATAGTTTGCCTCAATGCCATGATCAGTTGTCATGGGTAGATAGGCGCCCTCACCTGGTATTGCGCCCTTTAATTTTTTTAACATGTACAACCACAAGATATCCCCCATGCTAAGCTGTGTGAAATCTAGTATGATTTGCCAATTTGCTAATAGAGGTTTACAGGTTGCTCAGGTAGTTAGACTGGTAGATCATTTTTGATGCATGTGTGTCAACCATGTCTTCTTGTTTCATGATCAGTGGCAATGCTACTCCTTGCTACATAAGCAGCGTACACGGTGATTTCCTTTTTGCCATGAAGAGGTCTACTTGGGCAACACTATTCTGCTCTATACTCTATGCTTTTTCTATTTTTATTTACATTATGGTGTTGGCCAACATTGTCATTTCCTCACAACATCTTGTAAGGTGTTCAAGATGGGGGTGGGGTGGGGGGGTGCATATCAGTGAATCATGGCATGCATACTTTCTTGAGTTCACATTAAAATAATTTCTCAAGCTGCATGTGATTGCAAGCCTCCAAACTGATTTTGATGACCTAAAACAGAGATTCAGCTGTACTTTTACGTGCACAATGATGACGGGCATTATGCAGGGAACAGTTATGCAAATTGCATGAGGCATGTTGAAATGTATGCATTTAAAGTTTGAGCTGAACTGCACCAGATATTAAAGGGAATACCCAACAGCCCATGAAAACCAAAAGGAAACTACAGTGAAATCTGTCTAGGGACACCATTGGTTCTGGGGGAAAAAACTTTCCCGTTTGAGAGATGTCCCTATTATCCAGGTATGGTACTTTCAGTGTGAGTCAAGTGTATCTCTTACCAATATATATGTTTATATATATAATATATAAATATATACATATATATATATATATATATATATATATATATACATACATACATACATACAGATGTAAAAATTTGTCATGGGGACACTGAATAAGAGGCTAGATACCTTAATTAATCTTGACATTGTGATATCGAATCTGCAAGGTCAAACTATATAATGTAGTTTTAGAAATTTTTTTGCGTGTTTAATTTCATGCCAAGTCAATTTTTCGTAAATTGGAGAATTTTCGTGCATTTTAATTTCGTGCAATCCAATGCCATACAATGTACTGAAATGCAATTCAACTTATTTTTGCGCTCTGGGTTGTAGCGCAGAAAGTGCGAAATTGAATCGAGCGCAAAAGTTTCTATAACTGCAGTATATAACTAACCAAACATCATTACCTGCTATATTTTACTCAGTATGGTGAGTCACTGTGCTCAACTCATATAAACTTGTGATTTACAGTTCCATTTCCTAATTAAAAAAAGGAATATTCAACTGCTGGCCCCCAAAGGCTGGAGAAGTTTATAAAAATCAAATGAATAAAGGTCTACATATATATATATATCACAGGTGGTAAAAGCCTTCGAGTATTTATAAAAAGAGCTGGTCAGCTTACAAATTTTGAGTAATACATGAAGGGTCTTTCATCATTTCAGTACCCTTTGTTTTAAGCTTTAGATTAATCTCGGGCTTAAATGCCTAGTTGACCGACCAGTGAGAACAGTTCACTGAACAGCCTTTGGTTGTCCTTCTGCAATTCGACATGTTTATTCAGATGTTATACAGAAGAGTCCAAAGGCATTATGCATCAGCACAGCAAGCGTAAGATTTAAAACAATTGAATTCATTGGTGTGTGAGTGGATTAGCATGCAATCTTCAGGTAGGAAGGGCAGTCATGCATAGAAATACTTAAACTGGTAAACTAAGTTGATAACTTGGTATGTAGGTTGGCACCATTAATAGACACACATTTTTTTTTTTTTTTTTTTAAATTTGATACTGAGATTCCTATCTGCAATACATAATAGAGAGGTCCCCATTACTCAGGGACTGCTTACTGTAAATTGCTTTAATTTCACTTTACTCTTATTTCGCTGATGGCACAAAACCGTGAAATTAAAAACACAGTGAAATAGTATTTTGACATTGTTTGACTAGGGATTATGTCCAAAACAGTGAAATTAAAACTGCTGTGAAATGTCAAAAAGACAAACAGTGAAAGTTTACACACACAAAAATTAAGCAATTTACAGTACTTGAAAAAGACATAAAGATACAATGTATTCCGTTCTGGAAAAAACAGTCCCATATAAACAGGTTGCCATTGACAGCTGTCACTGTATTGATTAAGCAGAGATGTAACAATTTGTTCCACTTTGTCACTTAAATTCAGGTTTGTTTTTCATACAGGCAAATGCTTGTGAAGTATAGGCCTTCAGGTAACTGTATGCAAGTTGACATTAGATTGAATTACATCAGTTCTTATTGATAAACAGATAAAAAAATTGAAAAAAAGAAAAAACAAAGTCAAATTTTAATGTCTGTCCAGACTTGTGGTACACTCAGCGAACAAGCTGTATGGTTTTTCCTTGATATGCCTGAAAAGAGACTCAACAATGAATACCCCCTTTATGAGGAATTTGGGCTGGTTGTTACAAATAATGTGCCACCGTATCCATACTACAAGAAGGGAATAATCAGATATCCTGTTTAAACACAGACTCGATTATTTAATTCATCATATTAATAATCAAATGAAAATATGTATTTATATGTAAAATACCTTTTAAATGAAGAAATTTAACCCTGATATTGCTGATCAAAATGTGATGTCTACTGGAAGTACTACCTTGGGACGGTCCAGCTACTGCAGCCTGGTGTAACTGTATTTATTAATCAAAGATTGGGTTCTGTCAGATTGCCAAGTTTGTAATTCAACTGGCTGTATTATTTTGTCAATGGTGAATATACCCGCCAACTTGATCCATACAGAAAACTGAAATATGGGAAAATCTTTCAAGTGGTGAATGTTGCTAAATCCTGTCAGAATGCTAAAAGCTATTGAACCTGTTCAGTTTTAAACGTATGTGAAAGTACCTGCACCTTGAGGACTTGAATACATGTATTTCCCTAGTAAAGTATATAAGCTTTCTTTTGACTACCCATATGATGATGTTGCTTTCTTCACAGCTGCCACCAAAACACACAACAGTTGTCATCAGTCTCGAGGGTAGGATATTATTTTGTAATTTTCAGAGCAGTCTAATACTCATTGGGAACTTATTTATTAATGTGGATATTGCAGGGTAGGAGTCGTACAAAACAAGTTTCACTGTAGACGAAGTCAGTACGAACTGTGCACACACACACACACACATGTAGTTGTGCCTGTTGGGTTACAACAGGACCACACCCTTCATGTTAACTGTGGAAAATTAGACCATCGTAACAAGCGCATTCATTAGCATTCACTGTGATTACGTTGATCACACATGGGCTTATGATGCCATCTTTAGATACCGGAGGTCTTATTTTCAACACAAAGTCACAAAATTGTGATTGAAGTATGTTATATACACAATGTGTATGCATACTCTGGAGTAGGTGGCTAAATTTTATCGGCCACAGTGAAGTGGGAGTTTCAGATTAGATCCCATTTGTCATTGTTGATCGATACATTTTCACAGGTGAAGAGATGGGTCTGAAACGGAGTCTGTAGCGACACAGAGTTTACCGTGAAGGTTTTTTTTGTAACTTGTCCCGCAGTGCTTTACGTCTGAAATTTGGAAAAGTAATGGGTTAAATCTCTGTTATTTTTATTTGCCCAGTCCAAAAATTTGCTTGTCCTGGACGGTAGGGTTCACCTATATGATGTCAAGCCTTGTGATAAATTCCCTGTCTGTGTACAGAGTGTGGTAGGAAAAGATATGAAAGCATGACTGGGGACTTGATTTTTATCTTATGCTCAGTCCTCTTTCCACATTTGTACCACTTCTCTGAAACCGTTGACAAGATTGCTTCGACCCTTTCCCCCTTAAACCAGCCAAACCTGGATTCAGGGCAGGTGTCATCTGCAGCGGTGTCTTCAACTTATTTCAACAGTAGTAAATAACAGTTTGACAGAGAATTGTAGATGAGACCTATGAAGATAATATGACCCATGCCAGGGAAAGCCGTTTACTCAGTCTTAACTCTTAAAGCGCCAGTCTAAGACTGGGTCAACAGCTTTCCTCGGGACACTTTGCGTGCAATGCGCACAAGTGCCCCAAGGGAAGCTGTTGACTAAAACTACATTTTGCCTTAGATTAGGCTTGCTGGTATTTGCATGAAAGGTACCTTGATGAGGAATTTGAATCTTTTAACCCTTTCCCCCTCATATTAAGCCTGAGTCAACAGCTTGCCTCGGCATGGGTTGGGCACTAAGTGCCCAACCCATGCCGAGGAAAACTGTTGACCTGGGTCATGTTGTCTTGACAGGTCTCATCTTCAGTTCTCAGTCAAATTGTTTTTCATTGCTGTTGAAATCAGTTAGAAATGCTGAAGCAGACGACATTTGACCACCAGCCGGTTTTGGTCGGTTTGAGGGGGAAAGGGTTAACCATTATGTGTTTAGCTCTTTCTCTGCCAACTGCGACTAAAGTCAAACTACTTATGACGAACTGCTCTCAATAATCAAGGATGCTAGACTCCTGAACACTCCTAGTGGAAATACCTTTGATTAAAGTTCGAGCATACTTACTGTTCCAGAGAATATAGTGGTCTGGGTGAACAGTTTTCCTCGGCACGCTTTGGTTGCAGTGCACCCATAGCGTGCCCAGGAAAGCTGTTGACTCAGTCCAAAACCTGTCACTGAAAGAGTTAATGGTAATGAGAAAATGACTATAATATATCATATTTCTTAGAGACATTTTTAAGGACTCCAGGACTGTAATGTTGTCAACAAGTGCCATGAATATAAGCGATAAGTGACTTGCCCCCAAGATTGTAAGGATACTTTGTATGTTTACCCCGAGTGGGTTTTTCTTATTCGTGTTTATGGGAAAGGGTAGGTGTTTTTCATACTGGCATACTGTTTGTTTGTTTGTTTGTTTTTTTTGTTTTTTTTTTAACTGTTCTTGTGAACTGAAAGCTCCTTTATAGTCCATACTTCGTCATGCCAACCACTAATTCAAGTTTCAAGTTTTATTTTTTTTTCTGTACCTTGCACTAGGGCCAAGTTACCACATGATGTACCTGTGGCAGTGCATTGGACCCCTTCTTCCCTTCTTATCACAGTAAACCAGATGCAACATGAGGCATTTGTGTGGCCATATATGTGTTGTATTTGTTCCATTCAGTAGTGAACCGTAACAAGCAAAGTGACACAAGGGGTAGGTCAGCTGGCTCTTACTTTTTGTATTGCATTGTAAGGTGCTAGGACAGTTGTGAAGAAGATGGTTATGTAATCCATAAGTTATAAAAAATTATAATGATTTTATTACATTTATTTTTTGAGGAGAAGCTTCATAAACATGAGTCTTTCAACCTGCTCAGGCAAATATTTTCAAAATTAAATATGAACACTTTTGGTCACCCCAAGCTTAATGTATTAACACATGGTGCTAAGATTTTTGCCTATTCCTAAAATGTATTTTTGTGATTTTCAGCTGCTTTGTCCAAGTTTCCTGTGGAATGGAAATGTAGCTTCACACAATCGCTACTGGTCAGGGGTGTAATATGACTCCTTGTGGTGCCACTGCTATTTCCTGACTTTAAACAAAGTGTAAAAATTACTTTATGGTTGGTAGGCATATATAAACATAACCGTTGACCAAGTCTACTTAAAAAACTTTATTGCAATTTTGCATCTTTTTTCAATTTTGGTTCTTGCTTTTACCTCAGCTGTGTTTCAGACTGGTTTAAAAATTTTGACAAACAAACCTCAGCAAACTGTAAAAATAATAACATAGAGGACAATTATAACATTTAACCCCCCCCCCCCAACCATACACAATCAATAAAACAGATTAAAAAATTGAAACTTCAGTCGTCAATTGACATTGTGTTGTCACTGTTGCATTATGAGGTTGATATATTTGACCAAGATAACTGACCCTGGTGTTCAGGCAAAAACGTAAGAGTGTATTTTGTGTGATCATAACTTCTGTTCTGTTGCTATGGTATACATCATGTTTACATCATAATATCCCTATTCTCAGTGGGCTTCATCATGATAAATTAAGTTTCTGGTCAGATTTACATTGGTTTTAATGTCCCACCGTTCCTCACATTGTGGTCCGATAAAATAGAGCAACACACACTGACTGACAGAAGAGGAACGTCCCACATGTTGACACACATAATCGTGCACCCAAGAACACAAATGCATATTATGATTTTTTTTTTTGTGGCACAAAGAAATGGTGTTTTTACTCAACACAATTGTTGGTTCGCCAGTTCAGTTGGATTTTCACAGCAGGTGGGAGTAGTTGCCACGAGAATACTGACAGGTACAAGCAAGGGGAAAAAATGGTTGAACAAAATCTCATGTTTTTGTGGCTAAGGCAGAGTCGTGTGTACACTTTTGTTTTTCGGCACTGATTGATTTGTCCAGCACAACATTGAATGCAGTCACGATCAATTTACTGTCAGGTACATATAATCTCCCCCTTTTTCTCAGATGAGGCAGATACAACTGCCATATTTACCAGTTAAGATTTTTTTTAGCATCCCCTTGTTCACCTTAAAAGCACTTTTTTTTTTTTTTTTTGGTAATAAAAGAATTGAGTCTTCATGACATTTTTTCCAGGATTATGTGAACATAATTTCATCTTGACGCTCACAATCGTAATTTTCATTCTTCTTGGTGAAGAGTTTGGGCAGGACTCAAACCAATCAGGGAGTACTTGGCACGATGACCGACAAGAAATCAAAAAGCAAGTTGACACCACAAGTTTAAAGTGTAGCAGTGGAAACTTCTGTAATCTTGGCATTGGGCCAGTGCAACTTAAATAGAACATTGTGTACATTCGTGAGGTCACTGTTGAATGAGTGGCGAAGTTTGTTATGGTGAGGTGAACCTTAGCAAAGAGAGGGTACAATGTGGGTAAGGTGTTGGGAGGAACAGGTCTATCATGGTGCGTATGTGGACATGACTCACATAATATATATATATTATATACTTATATGTATTTTTTAACCCTTTCCCACTTAGAGGGACCTCTCTTGCTCATTACTGGCAAGCTTGAGGTGATAGACCGGCAAAGGACTTTTTGACCCATTGCTGGTCAGAGTATGACTGAGTCAATAGCTTTCCTTCGTGCGGGTTGAGCACATTGCACCCAACCAAGCTGTTGACCTCGGATGTGCCATTGTGAATGGTCTGACACATAAATATCAGCAAAAATGTTTTCTTGTGATTAGAGATTTAAATTAACACTTTCAAGTCTAGGCTTTTAAAGACAGGTTTGCAGCGTGTGTCTGGTGATTTTTATTGTTTTTATGTAAATTACTAAATATTGAAGCCATATTGTTTTTCTGTATGATGCGAAATATTGTAAGTGTCACACCAAAATTACTATTGAATATCAAAAAAAATGAATATTGATAGCTTTGTTTTGTACTGATATGAAACAGTAAATGTTAACATGAAAATGGGTCAACATACAAACTGATTTTTTATGAAAAGACCCAAATATTACATAATGATCATGATATTTTCCAACTGAAGTGCAGTGAACTGTATAAAATATGTCTGTTACATTCTTGGAACATATCATTGCCTGGTTGTAGCTTAGTATTGTCTCCAATAACTTTTGTGACCTGCAAACCCTTATGAAAACGAAACTTGCTCATTGCCAAGGTAATTACCATGGCAATGAGCAAGTTTCGTTATAACAAGGAAGGGGTATGCAGACCCCAACATCAAAAGATAATTTTGGGGTCCACGTAATGCGTGGACCCTGCCGGGAATGTGTTAAAACATGAAGGCAGATGATTGTTTACATTGGGACACTTCTGGGCAATTTGAGCAAGAAAGGGTTAAATTTGAGTTCCATTTGTTCATGGGTAACCAGCTGAAAAACTTAACCATTTGACCTTTAGCTCCCATAATTGCTGAACCTGATGCTGAGGATTCGGAGGGGTTGGGTGAGGAGTAACAATGTCTATTTTTGGTAGACCTCCCTGACATAATTTGCAACAGTAACAGCTATTTTGATCGGTGGACCTTGTATTACAAAGTATACATGTACCAGGACAGGTTTTTTTCTTGGAAATGCACAATGGAACTGGTAAGAAGATTTGCTTGCCAATGAATCTGTCTGTGCACTTAGAAGGCAATGTGCTTAAAAATCTGTTTAAAAAAAATCAAAAAAATTGCACACAGACATGGAAAGCAGTCACTAACTAGATGGCAGCACCTTCTGTGTCCATTATGAACTAGATGAGCATGAAACCATCTGAGTTTGAAAATTTTTAATGGCTCTAATTCA
This sequence comes from Hermodice carunculata, assembly GCA_964020975.1. NCBI lineage: Eukaryota > Metazoa > Annelida > Polychaeta > Eunicida > Amphinomidae > Hermodice > Hermodice carunculata. Next base: position 11,697,421 of record OZ026616.1, on the reverse strand, counting down.
TGCTACATATACAACTGGCTGCATTCCACACCAGGGAAAGCTACTTACCTGGGGCATGCCATCATGAGTGGTCTTACATACAAATCTCAAAAAAAGAAACATTTTTTAGTTAACAGAATTTTCAGTAAAAACTTTCAAGGCAGATGACAATTTACAGTGTACATCCGGGTGCTTTTGGGAAGTTTGAGTTAGAAAAGGTTTTGAAGGCGAGCCAGTCGTCCAGCCCCGAGAAATATTGAGTTGCATGATGGCTGATCTGATACATGCATGCTATCCAGCGACTGAATGTACTTAAAGTCAGGACAGGCAGGACACTTTGACCTTTGCATCCAAGCCCGTCTTGTCCATGACGGGAGTTAGGGCTTAAATTTGCTGCTTCCAGGTGTGAGCATGTTTGTATGGCCGGAGATCATGGGGCTTGCAAAATGCCCTTCTCTGTCAATTAGACTGCATGGGTATTTCTCATTAAAGGCTGATTTCTGTTTCTTTTTGTTCAGAAATATGTTTTCCTCCAATTTTTAAGAAAGCTCATTTTTCTAATGTCTGTCATCGATTTATGAAATTAAGTTGCTTTGTTGATATAGATAGTGCATGAGTGTGAATTTCAGTTGGTGACTTTTTGAGGTAGACCTTGATGTTTCTAACCAGATCTTGTTGGTGCTTTTTTTGTTTTGCAGTGTCCATAGGTCGTAATCAACCTCTCAAACCAGAGAAGCCAAAATGGAAGAGTGATGTTGCCCTGACCGAAGGCCAGCTCCGCAGTAAGAGAGATGAGTTTTGGGACACTGCCCCGGCATTTGAAGGTCGTAAAGAGATCTGGGATGCACTGAAGGCAGCAGCATATGCTCTTGAGACCGGGGACCACACTATGGCACAAGCCATTGTAGATGGCGCTAACATTTCCTTGCCTAATGGTAAGTGTCAGACCAAAATTCTGCCCTGTTGGAAAGTTCGCTTGCATGCGTTCACGAGTCCCATAATACACATGGTATTAATTCAGGTCAAAATGGTTTGCATGTCTCTAGGCAATGGGTGTAAGCATCTACCATGATCAGAGTGTACTGATGGACACACCAGTGATAGCACTAAGCTTTCTGCTACTAACCCTTTCCCCCTTGAATTGACACTTGAGTCAACAACTTTCCTTGGCATGGGTTGGGCACTACTCCTGCCAAGGAAAGTTGTTGACCTGGGGCATGTGATCTTGATAGGGATCATCTACAATTCTCAGTCAAAATTGTTTTTCATTACTGTTGAAATTAGTTGAAAACACTGAAGCAGACGACATTTGACCACCAGCCGGTTTTGGCCGGTCTAAGGGGGAAAGGGTTAAAGAATACCTATTTTAAACATGATAAGTTCAAGCTCACTAAGTATTTACAGAATATGACTGTCATTTTTCTGAAAAAGAAAAAAAAAATCCAAGGTGTTAATGTTATATATTTGCCAGAGGAACACATTTTGTGCTGCATGATACGGGATGTCCAGCACTTAAATACATGTAGGTACTTTCTTGTTGAGCTCTATGTGCCAGAACAGCCAACGCCAAACAAACAGAATGCCCAAAATTGGGTTGACACTGTCAGAATTAAATGACTGGTACAAGATGTATATGGCTAACTGTGTGCATGTTATGTGAATCGCAAGAGTGCTTCATGACTGTGATACGCATGAAAGAGCGATTATATTCATGAATGTGGCTGTTCTCATATTATGGGCATTCAGAACTTCTGTTGATATTGTTTTGCCATACCTGTTATCCATCTGTCTGTCATCTATGACTCCCTTATCTGTTCTTTGCACAATTCAACATTTTCAACTTTTCAAAAATGCTGGCCAGATCTACATGCTCTTTACACTTAGTGGTAACTTAGGTGAATCAGTGTCAAATGTGTTTACAAGGTGGCAGTCAAGTAATTTCTGTTTTGTTTTGTTTTTCTTTTAGTCATTTTAGCTTAGCTGACAAATTAATATGTTGAGATTATAGAATGGGTGATGATCAATTGCTCATCTGTCCTATTAACATTTTCATTTTCAACTTTGTCTGGGAAATGATCACCATCTTCAATGTTGGGGGTGGGGTGCTGGTGGGCTTTTGACTAGTTGCTTGCAATTGCTTCAAAACTGTATACAAACACTTTCTTGTACAGCTAGATTATAATTCAAGTGTGTGTGTTAACACACACTTTTCTGTTTTTCCTGACTCTCTCTCTCTCTCTCTCTCTCTCCCTCCCTTCTTTACCACCAGCGAATTTGGTCGACACTTTTCTCGGACACTATTATACATACAAACTCCAAACTTGGCATGCTTGTACCTCCATACAAGGGGTTGGACTTTTTTATACAGAGGAATGAAGATGTTTAAAATTATATAAATTAGGGGCATTTGAAATCTTAAATCTTTGAATATCTTCAAAAGTGTAATAGATAGAGATGTCATTCCAACTTCTAGGGAGTTATTGACCATTGCGCATATAATGAATTTAAAACAAAAGTTGTAGCAATTTCAATTATGCTAATTAGCAGCATTTGAAATTTTAAAACTTGAATATCTTCAAAACCATTAGAGATAGAGATGTCATTTCAACTTCTACTAGGGGGTTACCGTTATTGACCATTGCGCATGTAATGAATCTAAAGCAAAAGTTGTAACCATTTAAATTATGCGCAGTATTCAAAATTTTCAATCTTTAATATCTTCAACACTATAATAGGTTGGCATGCCTAAGTAACCTTGAATAATCTGGTCACTTTAGTAGCTGTGGTTATATGATTTTTATGAGGTATTTAATTACGCATCCAGATGTACTGTGCAAAATTTGGTATCTCTATGTGCAGTTGTTTTCAAGTTATTAAGTTGCAAATTACAATGTAAAGTAATGGGAATATACAACCCTAGCCCTCCAGTGATTGCAGTGCCCTCCTTCAGGCAGGGCTAGAACCTTCTGTTTTTGTTCTTGCCTATTGCCATGCCTTGATGAATGAGTTATTATGGCAACCATTTGCATATTTTATACTTTACAGGGACCCTGATGGACTGTTATGATGAGCTGGGGAATCGGTACCAGTTGCCGGTATATGTGTTGAGTGCCCCTACAAACCTGATAGAGGAAACCAGTGAATCAGACACTGTTGCTGAATCAGAGCCCGCCTCACCGGGCATAGAAGTCCCCATCAAGTTCCGTCTTTCAACAGGAAGGGACATCAAGTTGATGGTGCGCACCACAGACACTGTTCTTAAAGTCAAGCGCCAAATTCAAACGGAAGAGGGGGCTGAGCCTTCCCAACAGCGCTGGTATTTTTCCGGGCGACTACTAAGTGATAAGATGAAGATAGAAGAAGCCAAGATTCCTAAAGGATTTGTTGTACAAGTTGTGATATCTCCACAGAATCCTACCCCAGTAGAAAGTTGAGGATACATAAGGCACAGTAACGGATAGGCAGGTCTGAGACACGATCTGTAACTTTGCCACATCATTATTTTATTTCACTCATGTGGAAACTGTGATACCGCTCTCAGAACTCTATGGCCGACTTGGGGCCATGGGAGACCGACTCCCTGCAGTTGGGTGAGGGGAGAGGCAGTTGAGCATCACACTGTGGTGGTGGGCCGGACCACAGCAGCGTGTGGCTGTTTTGCCCTCGTGTCTGTGGTACGTGCCCACAGGTGTTACCAGGTAGCATCAAAACACACTGAAATCAATTGTATGTCCACCCTCGGCTACGCAGTGGATATTTTTACACGTATCATGACGCTGTATATGCTAATGTATTCTGTTGCATACTAGTATATCCATAATACATATTAGGTAATCATAGGAAATATCCCTCACCCAGGGGGGTGGCACCAAGTGTTCCTAGGACGCACGATTCCAGCAGGTGGCGCTGCCCAAATGCATGTCTGCAGCAGACCAGCGTACAGAGCCAGGCCTGCACTAATGACACCACACTCTCTCCAGTCCTGGGCCTTTGTGGAAACGTGACACACTAAGTCTTCAATTTATCAAATATATATAGCCATTGACTTGTTGCCCAAGGAGGCAGGCACATTTTGAACACGTGGAAATCCATGTGGTTTGTCAATGAATGTAAACATTGCTCTGGCGGGCGTATCTTTTTTTTGTGCCCAAACCTGTGGATGACTTGGAACGTAAAAGAGTTGCATTTTACAAGAGGCAAAAAGAAATTGATGCGGTCAAGTGCTTAGAAGGCAGAAGCGTTCTTTCATGTGCTTGGTTTTTTTTAACAGGAGTATGGACCCCAGGCAGAGGCCACCAGCATGGTTACATGGTGTACAGGCAATAGACAGAGGATGTTTCTATGGTTACTTGATGTGTAGACAGTAGACATGATGCCTGCATGGTCACATGATGTGTGGGTGATAGAAAGGGACATCTAGGCAGAAGTTGTTTCTATGGTTACATAATGCGTGGATGGTAAGCAGGATGATTGAATGGTGACCAGATATGGGAACAGGAGACTGAGAACACGTTCATGGTAACATGATGTGTGAACAGAGGATGTTTCTGTAGATACATGCTGCTTGGACTGGAGGCTGTTACCGTGGATACAGGCTGCATGTTGTACCCCGTGCAGCAATCGGCACGGTCTCCCAGGCTGATACCTTTGGGCCCACTGCTTGTGAAGCTTGTGTGGCAGAAAGAATGGCTATTTATTGGAGCTCTAAGCCTGAATGCATCTCATTTAGAGACAGAAGACATGCATCTGGCGGTGGGATGTAACTGCACACCGACCGAGCTGTGTGGGAGGGCGACACGGAAGGTCCCCTTTCTATCTTGTATGTGGAGCAGACAGTGACCATAAATTATAAGAGAAACTCTAAGTTGGATCTGTTGCTATGGTTATGACACCTTGGATCTGTTGCCATGGTTACAACACTTTGGCTATTTTGCAAACTTGTTACATGTAATTTTATGCGATCAGACTTGCTCTCTGTGTCCACCTTTTTTTGGTGGTTGGTACAGTCCATCACCATAGTAACCGCATGTACATACAAGGAAGGGTCCAAGTTTGTGTGAAGTGAATAGGGGCGAGAGATTGATTGTTTACAGCTTCAACAAGATGACATTTATGTAAATTAATTGTATTTGTGTGAGGTCATTGTCTCTAATTTACATATTTAAACAGTTTTACATGGTGGGCAACAAACTATTTCCATTGTTATCATGCTTTTTTGAGAAAATTATCCATTTGAAATCCAACAAACAATGGAACAAAGTGGGAACATCTTCTGTGGAATTTATGTAAGAAATTAATGTGCATTTTGTAAATATGATTTCATTTTGTACAAAAAGAAGCAAGTGTCCTGCCTGATGATCTATTACTGAATGATTTTGCTGGATTGTATGTTTGTGTAGCATCAGCGTGTCCTGCTTGACAGTGGACTTTTGGGTTGGGTCAAATGGTAGAAAATTAAAGGACATATAGCTTATCCACGATATTCATGAATTAAGGTTTTGATATTATCCATATGAACAGCATGTATGGTAACATGTATTCACCTGATGTCAGACCTGCTGTTGGTTCTGATGGTACTGCCATCTATGGTTCACTTTCAAAACTAATCACATTCAAGCCAGCCTGTGGCTTATTTAGTGACCATGTTGAGGGAAAGTTAAATGAGCTGGAGAAATACCAGGCACAATACAGAAAACTTTCTTCTATTATTCAAAATCCCTTTCAGTTTTAGCTCAGCTAACTTGACAATTAGCTGTGGTTATCTTATTGTCAGTCAGCCACTACCCATAGTCTGTCAACAATTCAAATTTTCAATGTCATGTGACAAACCACCGGAGATGAAACAGGAACAAAAATGCAGTACTGCCTGCCGAACAAATTAATAGGTCTAGGGATATCCAGGACTAGTTCTATTGAGTAGAGAACTTCAGATCAGCCATTGGCTTTATGCTCTGACCTCTTTAAAAAATCTACAGTTTAGTATTGTCATTGGTGGTCCTATGCAATGCTGAAAAAATTTGCCAAGCATTTTTATGTAAATGTTTTCAAGATTTTCCCCTGAAATGATGATATTTTTTTTTTTTTCAAATTCTAAAACAGGACCTTCTTAACAAGCTTGCAGAAATACACCCCAGGTTCACCCTTACAAAGCTTGAAGAGAATGTAGTCAACAATGTTGGGAAGTGTTACATATGCATTTATATTATTATAGGCTATACTAACATGTACCCTTTTAACGATTGCATAATTTCCAAAATTTGTGTAAAAAAGACAAGATCAGGAAATGACTGCAGCACCACTTAGTGAATAAATGTGATGGAGATGAAGTCAATTTATTTTCCCACCAAGTTTGTAGAGAACCCAGTGTGCAATTGTGGAGAAGTTGTAAATTACAAAAGCACAAAATGCAAGGTCAAGAAATAACCAGAAATGTCCTTTAGTGACTGAAGAAATTGGCCAAGTGATTTCAGAGAACTTTTTTGTTCACTTTGTGGTGCTGAAATAATTCCTGGATTGGTAATGATTTTTGGGACCAGCAACATTATACTGAAATTATAGAGGCGCTTAATTTATAATTTTATTTTTGCTCATCTGGAAGACCTTCACCAAATTCCCAAGGTCATGGGATAGTTTTAGGGAATGAAATGTCCAGATAACTAAATCTATTTGTGGTATCAATTTTGGTATTGTACATGATGAAAGTTCTCTGTAAATATACTCTGTAGTTTTATCACAAAAGAACAAAGGCCAAATGGATGGTCCTCTGTAAAAAGATAAGTTACAATTGTATATGAATGACCTCGACCTCATTTCCAAGGTCACAAGGCAACATTGGTGAATTTGGATGGACCATATACTATTACATACCCTGCAGAAGAAAGAGCATATGCACATTATGTAATCTCAAATTCACTTTTAAGTTGTAATGGTAAGTCAGGGTCAGGGTCAGGGTTGGTGTTATATCACCATGCACACATACTGAAAAGAACTGTCATTTAGGCTAACAACTGTGAGTCCCTGAGTGCAAGGTCAGCTGAACACAGGACATCACATTTTTCTTCTAATGTATTTTTTTTTCCGTCAGCCAATAAAATTATGCAACATGTACATGGGCAATCATCAGGATTTCAGTATGTCAGACAACCTGGCAGTTATAAAGCCAAACTAAACGAAGGAGCAGATGAAAGCACTAAGCTAGAGGTGTCCTGTGACTTACTCTGACCATAGTATTGGTCAGAATAAGTCAGGTTGCCTCTTTTTTCACCAGTGCTGCCCTCTACCTCTTGGTCTCTGCCATTTGCAGTTCCTGCAAGGTCAACCAAGAAGCAAGTTGTCACGGTTCTCATTCAGTCCTGCATTTAATACTTCATTGTGACCTTGACCTACTTCTCAAGTCATGAACTAGGTGTAGAAATTTTTACAATAGATTAATAACTCAGTAGAATGAGACTGTCTTGAGACAACCACAGTTGTGGCACACATTTGCGTTTAAATTCACCCTTGAAGGTCCGAGTGGACTGTTGTTCAAATCCAAGTGATATTTTTGTTATGGTAGAAAGCTGTGGCTTGCCTTTGTGGAACGTTAATTGCATGGAAGTTTTGACATGCAGATAAATGGACTGGGACAGCAGGAAGTAAGATCTTTGTGTCTGATTGCTTTCCAACTGGAGGTATCTCGTTGATGTTTCTTTCCCTTACAATTCCAAATCTACATGTGCAAAATCATTGTATGGGAAATGAAATAGAGATCATGCTTTTTTAACGTATGGACTTGTAAATGTGTAAATATGGTTTGGTTGCAAAATTTTTATTGCATCTGTCTGTAATTTATTAGGTAAAACCCATTGGGCTTGGTGTTTTTTTTCCCCCCCAAAATACACATTTTGATTGCCAGTGTTGATAACTATATGTTCATTTTTGATGCAGTACAGCTGAGAACCTGGCATCAAATGTCATGACAGGTTGCTTTGAAGAGGGACATCATGATGTTCAAAATCATGGGGGAAAAAAAGTTGACCAAAAGTGTCACAAATTGTTAGGGTTTGGTTAAATATTGATATGGAGTCCCAGGATTGTGCAGCCACCTGGTGCCTGTAAATGGAACTAGTTTGCCCATGATAATTAATGAAGTGTGCAAATGTATGCATTTGAATTTGTTCTTTCTGAACCAGTGGAATGATATCTAAATCCAGCCTGGTTTGCTGGACAAGGGGCTGTCACTGTGTGAACAACATCCATTGTCTAACTCAAAATGCCTGAGAACGTGTATGGGATAACAGATTATCTAAATGTAAACAAACTGGACTCTTAACAGTTGTGTATGTATGTGCTGTTTGCTTATGATTATGCATTATTTTTTTTTTCTGATATCATGAGAGAGCAATTCATGTGGTTTCATTTTCTATGGCCATGTCACAATGCTTTGGGTCAAATAGCAGGGTTTATCCAAGTCATTGTGTGCTAAGTGACTGAGACGTGTGGTTATTCTTGGCTACAGTCAGGAAGGACCTGTTTCAGTCCTTTTCATTTAACCCTTTTCCCCCTTAAACCGGCCAAAACTGGCTTCTGATCAAATGTCGTCTGCTTCCATGTTTCCTGCTAATTTCAACAGTAATGATAAGCAATCTGACTGATAATTGAAGATGAGACCTATCAAGATAATATGCCCCAGGTCAACAGCTTTCCTTAGCATGGGTTGGGCACTTAGTACCCAATCCATGCCAAGGAAAGCTGTTGACTCAGTCCTAATTCAAGGGGGAAAGGGTTAATGAAAAATCCAGGTATGTGCTTGATGGCTCAGAAGCTAATGTTGTAAAAAAAACAACAACAAAAAAGCCAGATTGGATAGAGAAATAGGTTGATGAGTTTCACAACTGGTGGATCTTATCATTTTTCAATTTAATACTTAGGACATGAGATGATCGACACAAATCTACCATTTATGATATATATATATTCCTTGTTACCGTGGCAACCACACTTTCAGCAGACAAAAACTTTTTTAAAAAAAGAGACTGTATGGGGGGCATGCAACATGGGTTGTGTTAGTTATTCCATGGTTCCTTGAGCAGTAAAATGCTCTTTTCCCTCGTTATCACTTGGGGAAATAAGTGTCTTTTACTGCTGTCAATCCATGGAATAACCATTGCTTGTCAAGTGTTGCAAACATGTTGATGGGTCATTTTGATTTGTTTGAAATATAGCGGCAAGTGTCCGTTTCTATCCAATCTCGCATTCAGATTGTGTGGTTTTTACTGAAGGAAGGCACTAGTGTGGACCCAGCAAACTTAAACCAGTTGTCTTCGACAGTAGGGCAACCACTGGCAAAATAAGTATGGATCTCATTTAAAAAAATAATAATAAAATGTGAGTGATAGGAGGAGTGTGAGTAAAAGCTGACCTGTTGGGTACCTTTTGTGTGCTATTTTGTCCAATCAACACCAAAGACAGCAGTGAAGTGGTGGTTACATGATAAATGTATACTGGTATCTTAGTCATGGTGTCCAGGAGCTATCACCATCAGTTTGTTACAACATATCTTGTTTTAAGAGTCTAGGATCTCAGCAGATGCGCTTTGCTAAACTGGTTTTAGTAGAACTTTTCTTGAACAGTTTTGAGTGGAAGCCATGCGACTAAGTCGCCCAAATCCGACTAAGGTAGACTGCATAGGTTGGAAGCCGAGACTGATCACTAATGAGAGAACTGATTATGATTGCCAATATACCAAAAAAAAGAAAAGAAAAGAAGCCTTGTGTTTGCTGTCAGCGTGATCTGGTGCTCCTCGTGGAGTTGAGAACAGGATTACATGTACTATCTCCAGTGCTAGATCCCAGCATCAAATCGCCCAGGGCTTGTCATGGCAAAAGTTGTGCTGATAAGAATTATTGTATATGTGCACATGTGGTGATATGAGCTGCACGTTCTTCATAACAAAAAAAAAAAGATTTTACATTCAAGTACCAGCATATTTAAGTTTTCGAAAGAGAAACGGGAAATGTTGGGTCCATGGTGTGCTCTGGGTACACTGTATTAAAATATATATGGAGGAAAGCGGTTGGCTCAGTCACCAACCTGGCACAGAAAAGGACTCCTCGCATGAGCTTTCTGGTTAGCTCAAGCATTTGTCCATAATTGGGACAGGTTGGGGTGAGAATACTATATAAAGTGTACGGGTCTATAAAGCAAAGCCATTGGTATCCATGTGTGCACCAGGCCACAGTGGAGTCAGTTTGAAGTCCTGATTGGATAAAGAAATCCACGTCCAGTTGAACACTTGGTGCAAGATTCATGTACGCTGCAGCAGTCATCATATCATATATGCATGTGCATTGCAGGTTTTAGCAGATCTAATAGTGATGTGAAGGTTAGACTTCTTAATTGACCATCATCATGCCTCACACAGATTAATCCTTCCCTTCCCCCCCCCCCCCCCCGTAAGCCTGGGTGAACAGCTTTCCACAGATTTCTGTGGGTGTGGTGGGAGCAATGTACGTGACCTACCGCAAGGAAAGTTGTTGACTTGGGGCATGCTGTTATGACAGGGACTGCCTGTGCAATTCTTAGTCATGTTTTCCTTCTGTAATGCTGTAATTAATACATAGTATGGACGCAGATGAGATTTTACCTCCAGCCACTTTTGGTGGGCATAAGGGAAGAGTGGTCAAGGTCTGGCAACATCACGTGTGGCTTAAACAAAAAAAAAAAAAAGAGAGAGAGAAAGAGAGAACAGATGTAAGTTGTGAGTAGATATACATGGCTGACTGTACTTAAGGAGCAGAGTGAAATTTATAAAATTGGCTCCAAAGTATGATTTGAAATTTTACTTTCATTGGTGTGATGCCACAATGTGAGCTTTGTTTTCCAACATGGAGGTATGTGTGTTCTCGTTGAGCCAGTTGTCTTCTTCCTAATCCTATGTATTGAGTTGGTTTCAGCCAGTGTTAAATAATGCGGTAGACTAAATAGATCCAAGTGACAGAAAGTGGCATGGAAGGGAGCATGAATGTTTTGGAACCAGGGAGCGTGATGTATTGGAATGGCTGTGTGGAGCGAGAATGTATTTGGTCATTTGACAGGGAGCATTAATTTTGCACAAGAAGCCATGGTACAACATACATACATGTATTATGTATACAAGTGCGGGCACAAGGGTCAATACATATGTAGAGTGCCCCCAAGTAATCGATTTGGTCTTCTGTCAAAAACTATTTGGTAGGTAAGTGGTATAAATCTAGTCTCAAACAGAATCTTGTGCCACCCTGTTAATGGTGTCACATAGGAAACCTTTTATGCAAATTTTGCATGGGATTTTTTTAAAAAAAGTGTTGTCCTGTAAGCGGTGTTTATCAAAGCATTTAGTAGATTGATGAGATCTGTATTAACTTTGACAGAGAGAACAAATTCTTGTCTTTGTCTTTTTTTTTTCCCCGCGGTCTCAATTTGCTTGGCCGAGAACACCAGTAGAGGAGTTAAGAAAATCTTAATGGTCACAGCATCATTTAAAAAATGTAGGTAATTTCCTTTATTAATTAGTGCATGATATTTATGCTCTGGTACAATATCAAAAATTTATCCTCAAAATCAAAAAAGGTTGATTTCAAGAAGCCTATGCAAGTAGTTGCCAGCAAAAAAAAGATTTCGTTGAATGTCCTTAATTTGATAACATATATATTGTAGTAACAAAAAAAAAGATGCACCATTAATTCATAAATATGACCATCACCAGTGGTGTAACTTGTTTTGAAAGGGGGAAGGAACAGAAAGTTTCACGTTGAATAGAATCGGTAAGCAGACACCTGGTAATAGTAATTATCAAACACTTAACCTTGTCTCCCTTGAATTAAGACTGAGTCAACAGCTTTCCTTGGCATGATGGGTTGGGCAGGTACTGCCCAACCCTTGCCAAGGAAAGCTGTTGACCTGGGGCCTGTGATCTTGATAGGTCTCATCTACAATCCTCTGTCAAAGTGTTTGATTGCTGCAGTTGAAGCCAGTTGGACACGCTGATGCAGAGGACATTTAACCACCAACTGGCTTTAGGGCAGGTTTAAGGGGGAAAGGGTTAAAATAAACGCACATCACGGTACGGCATGTTGGAGTAGAAGCACGTTCCCACTTCAGCTGCTAAAGTTGGGAGCAAGTATGGTGCATGCGAAATAAATAAATGGACCAGACAACATTTTAAATTTGCAGTGACCATGGATCAGTTGGCCAAATGTCGTTAGGCTGCTTGGATGTCCATGGTAGACCTACATTAGGCTCTCTTCTTTATGTACTGCATGCATCCAAATCCTGTAACGTTTTGTTACTATGCAGCAGACTGTGACAGTCTGAGCTGCTGAGCAGTTACAAGAAAGCCAAGTTATCCCAGAGTTCAGATTCTTGTTTATGAGAGTTCAGGGGAGCTGTCGAGATTGATGTGTGATAAAGAAATGAAATATTTTGGTTTTGCGGTAGGGGTGAGGGTTATTGAGAAAGACATGTTTAGTTTTCTACAATACAAAAGTAAAAGTTTGTAACAAATGCCTTAATATGCATACAGCTGTGAGACACCAGGATGCATTGTTCTCTCTGAGAGTACGCACCACGCATGCATTTAAACATGAGAGCTATAGACAAGTATGTGACATTGTGTGTTATGGACTGGTTAACACTGTGTCATGGACTGAAAGAGTCTTATGGACTAACTAAGCATGCTCTGGACTGACAGAGTGTGTTATGGACTGGTCAGCAGTGTGGCATACACTTATTGAGGGACGCATGGAGGATACGACTGTAGTGAAAGTCAGCTTTGAATTTTTGGGGAGGAGGGTTTTGAATAAAAACCAACGTACTTTTTTTGTTTCGGAAACACTGATTTCTTTGATGGCTTCCCTGAACAATTTCTGTTTTCATGACATGCTGCATCAGTGCATGTTCGCTTGCAAATGTACCAGGTACATATACCTTGGGATCTGGTGAGTAGCAAACAGAAAGCTTCCTTTGAATCGTCATGGACAAAAGATGTCAAATTATATGTATATATTAAGGTAGTTGACATGTTTTCGCAGTACAAGACATTGTCAGTTTTGTACACCCATGGATGTGGAGTAAGTCTGATGATGCCGATTGCTCACTCGTGCGTGGCTGTAGCATGGTCTGGACAAATGTGAAATAAACAATTATACGAAATTGTACATCCAGGTTTGTTTGTGGATTAATTATTATTACCTCAGCTGAGGTGCCAAGAGAATTAAAACTAGTGCTAACCTTACATGTCAGCTCCTCCTAGTGACCAAATTTGGCAGAGCCCAAATCAAGGTACCTTCACCACCAAATTTGAAAAGTCTCCCAACCAGCCATTAAGAGAAGTTGAAATTAAAATCCATAAAAAATAGCCATTGAACCACAGAAAAAAAGTTTCAGTGTCGCTTGTTGAACAAGTCCAGGCATAGGGTCTCGCGTACTGTTGAAGCAACAATTGGATTTGGAGACTATTGAGAAACCTGTTTCAGACTTTTCCTCATGATTGGTGCAAATTTATTACACGTTCCCAAAGACAAATGTAGGCCACCTTTTAAACTTTGTCGGATTTAGTTATGTATGACCATCACTCCCACTCCTACCCCCACCTCCACCTCCAAAAAATTGTTTTGTGAAATGCATTGCCTTCAGACGTAGGTCAAGGTCATCCATATTCATCATCTTGGACAATATAAAACTTTCACATACCACACACATTTGTGGTACATTTGGTATCTTTAGCCTGATTTCCAAAAATGTTATGTGGTCACAAAACATGATACTTTTCGGTGCTCCATTGATGCTGGTGGACATGTACAGTCCCTGATCTTGGACACACACTCTGAATGCATTACTTGCACTGGATTAAATACAATGAACTGGGCCATGTCAATTATGGCATTCATGTATACTGACCTCCATTTAACCATTCTTTTTAGGAATGGGGATTTGGTGCAGTTGGTATATGCATTTCCTATTTCAGCTTGGTGAATGGTGCCGAAGGTTCCCGGTTTGAGGTACGGCCATCCATGATCACAAAACATATATTGAATTTTGTGTTGTTTACTAAAGTGCTTAATTTTTAATGATCTTAAAAAATAAGTCAAGGCCACTCAAATTTTATCAAATTTGGCCACTGGCCATATATACATTTGGCATACATTTTGTAGGTCCATCTGAATTTATTATTGCAATAATGAATCAAATGAGTTTTGACACCAAGGATGTTAGTTCCATTAATACCACCAGGGACACCACCAGGTTGATTTTCACACAGTATAAACTTGTGTCCATTTTTATGAACCTACAATGTATATAGACATATAGGTTCACAAGTAGAAATGTAATGACCCCTCCCCCCCCCCAAAAAAAATTAAAAATCATGCAACGTATTCCTTCAATGACCTTGAGAAAGTGGGCCATGGCCATCCATATTATGCTACAGTGTATATCAAACTTCTAAATCTAATACACACTTGTAGTACATCTGGTGTCATTAGCTTTATTTTTCAAAATTTTAAATTTAATGTATTTTCAACATATTTTGGTCCCTATTTTTTTTTTAACACTGGGCTGTGTCACGAAATTTTGTTGCTTTTTCGGTCTTTTTGCCTGATCAACATTTCTACCATCTTTTCTGATGATTCATGGAAAACTCTACTAAAAGGGAATCCTCAAACTGGTCACATTTTGGTCAATATATTACGTAATACTACAGGTGGCACCACCAATATTGACAGGGGCCTGGAGTTCCATACCCTTTATAAGTCCTTGAAGTTATAGGAAGGAAAGTTAACTTGAAAACTGGACTCTACTGTGTTTATGAACAAAAGTTTACAGACATGAAGGATCATATAAGCTCTGTGACATTATGTCAGCAGAGCTGAAAATGTTCATCAAAATGTAAAGTATTTAGCAGTTGATTCTTCTGATCTTGGTGCATTACACATATGTGTAAATAATTTTTGACTGATTGATTGATCAATGTGACCAGCTACAATGCTAACCTGCTGGAATGCTTAACCAGAAAGTGGTATCATGGCAACAAAATGTTTATAAATGGCTGTGACTTCAGTCTTAACTTCCCTGTAGTTTGATGCTAATTACTCATGACCATGAATAACATCTCACATTTGTTGCAGAATGGTTGTCTATTCATGTCCATGTCATTTTTATTTACTTATTTATTTAGTTAGTTAGTTGGTTGGTTGGTTGGTTGGTTGGTTGGTTGGTTGGTTGGTTGGTTGGTTGGTTAGTTAGTTAGTTTAGTTAGTTAGTTATGGGCATGAGTCTCACCATACTTTGACATAGATCTTTTCCACTTCATGGCCTTGCAGTACGTGACCCTTTGGTGACCTGCTGCCACATTTTAATTTATGTCTATCAAATCCCATACAGTGCTATATATTTCAGGAATGATTGATGGTAATCATCACAAGTTGTGTTACATCAGTGAGAAGTTGGTCTTGGTTTTGACAAATGAAGTCAAAACAATTTAACTGGTAAAGAATGAATAAACCAGTCTGCATGTGTGCCATAAAAGTGGCTCTAGAGTCGTAAGCTGAAAAAGTGATATGTCTAATTGAAAATGTTTTAACATATTAGGAATTATGATTGAATTGTTGCTTAAATGGCATAGTCTAAAACACCATGAGTTTCATTCAATATTGATTAAGATGCACGGTAGTAAATAACATATTGAAGTTGAATCAGCATCTTAAGCTGTTAGAGTTTTAAAGTTGAAGACAGGGAGGAAGGAAGTGAGATTGTAAGGAGAGATAAGCAGACAGGCAGGTAGATCCTCCCATCCTCATCATTTTGGAAACATGGCTGTGATTTTTTATAGTTCTAAATTCTATTGAAAGGAACAGATGATATAGAAAGACCTGGATCTTGTTAACACACTACCCTGGGGGGGGGGGGGTACTTTCTGTTTCAATACAGCTTCCTTGGTTGTATCTACCACTGTCCATGTAAACAAAAACAAGAGGCCCATGGTCCTCATGCTCTGCTGACATATAATTTGATAACTATCACCAAAAAGTTATTTCCTGAAATGCATTCCTTTCATGACCTTGAGAAATTAGTCAAGGTCATCCCCATACCATGCAACATCATGAGCTTTGCCTTCAACAGGGATTAAACGATAATTCAATTTTAACTATGCACCCTGCATCCAGCTATCCGAACATTGCTTGTTTGTTCATATCAGATAATAACTTTTTGAGTTATTGGGGGAAAAAATAGGAAACATGATTTGCTGCATAGCAAATCAGTCTGTGTGTCTTCAAAGCATATTGGTATGGCAATTTACAACGATTCAATGACAATTTCGTTTTAGATTCATTACATGCGCAATGGTCAACAACCCCCTAGTAGAAGTTGAAATGACATCTCTATCAATAATAATTTTGAAGATATTCAAGTTTTAAAATTTCTAATGCTGCTAATTAACATAATTTAAATTGCTACAACTTTTGCTTTAGATTCATTCCATGCGCGATGGCCAATATTCCCATAGTAGAAGTTAAAATGACATCTCTATGTGTAATAGTTTTGAAGATATTTCAAGTTTTAAAATTTCCAATGCTGCTAATTAGCATAATTTAAATTGCTACAACTTTTGTTTTATATTCATTAGATGCGCACTGACCAATAACCCCTAGCAGAAGTTGGAATGACAGCTCTATCTGTTATACTTTTGAAGATATTCAAGATTTAAAATTTCAAGTGCCCCTAATTTGCATAATTTTAAACATCTTCATTCCTCTGTATAAAACGGTCAAACTCCTTGTAAGGAGGTACAATCATTCCAAGTTTGGAGTTTCTATGTATAATAGTGTCCGAGAAAAGTGTCGGGCAAATTTGCTGGTAAACAAGAAAGAAGAAAGAAACAAAAGAAGAATTTCAGGAAAAAACAGAAAAGTGTGTATTGACACATACACTTTCAAAAACAATGAACTTGGACAAGAGCCAAGCTGAATAACAATTGGGTCAAGTTGGCCAAAAAAGTAGGTCACCAAGTAGAGGTTTATGTGCATGTACTAATAAACTGCACTTTTGAGCTGGAGGCTCCAATTCTCTTTGCCATTGACGTCCAAGCAACACCCTGCCATTACATGATAGCATTCATGGTTAGTATAGGAATACGAGGCACCGTAAACGAATCCTGCTTGGGACTGGATCGTGGATTTTTTTTTCTGAAAGATTGCATTTGCTTGCATATTTTACCACTAAATGAAGATGCCTATTCGCCTTGGAGAGTTTTTGGGTTGTGGATAGAGTTAAATGATTTGAAAGGTATCCCTTTACAAATACATTATGTATGTATGGATGGGTGGGTGGGTGGGTGGGTAGATAGATAGATAGATAGATAGATAGATAGATAGATAGATAGATAGATAGATAGATAGATAGATAGATAGATAGATAGATAGATAGATAGATAGATAGATAGATAGATAGATAGATAGATAGATAGATAGATAGATAGATGGGACTAAACAACTAACCAGTGGCTCATTATTTTACGCACACGTATCAGAAATATTTTTCGTCATGGTGAAGGACAAGCTTGTTGATTCTTCTTTTAACCCTTACCTATTTCTGTTCTTCCTCTTGCTCTCTCCTAGTCATGAGGGGAGGGGCGGTCCGCGTCTGAATATTTGCAATCACTATTTCAAATCGGTATATAGCAAAGTATTTCCCAACACCACAAGCAATTTCTTTTTCAGGTGTCACGAGAAAAATCAATCTGTTCAGATCATGAAGCGTTACGAAGTTATGGCAAAGATTTTTTTTTTTACCTTTTGAAACAATTTAGTTCATCCATTACTGAACATCGGGCAATTTATTAAAAAAAAAAAAAAAAAAAAATTCTTCAACATTCCATTGCAAACAAAGCCTTTTTTCAACAGGAATTTTTGGTTTGGCATAACGTCCTGTTCCGATTGACAGGCAGCTGTAACTACTTGTTCTAGTTTTTGTCATAGTTTGGCGGTGGAAACTGATGGTTTCAAGTCCAGAGTTTACTGTTACTATTGCTGGCCCATGCAGTTTCCAACCAGTGTTCAATATAATTTGTCTTATACTTTGAAATATATTGAATGAAAACGTGAACTGTTCAGGAATTGTCCCTGTTTTGAATAGCAACATTCTACAATTAATCGATTTTTTTTCATCAACGGCTATCTGAACACCGTTGCAATCTAGTTGAAATTGTCACTAGATGCTTCCGGTCGCTAAATTCTTTCACACATTTATTGGAAATAATGATTTTCTAAGGTGTGATCTTTATTTGTGGGCAAGTGTCACAACCGCATGGTAGAACAAGTGGACATCACAGAAAGGATTACAGTGACCTCGTGTTCCATGTTCCAACTAGTATACATTAAATGCTCGGATGGAATTTTGATTTAAATTCTATGCATTTTTTTTTTTTTTTGGAAGTTATATGCACAATTGGCCATTAGCTTTTCTGAATCACCCATTACTCATTTACATGTTAATGAGCCCACCTGTATAAGTGATCGTTCGAAAACCTGTTTCGACTAAATTATTTCAAACATGCATGCCTAACTTTCTTCAGGATATTCGCATTCTTCCTCCTGTTTCTCGCTGCGATCATGCGTTGTTGGTGTGAACTTACTGTTTCGACGTCGAAATGAACCAGTCTGCGCGCGTCATATTTGAGAATATGATAAAACTGATTTTAACGAGTTTAGAAACTATCACAATAGGGTACATTGGACTTCTTGTTTTATATCACTCAGATCAACAAAACATCAGGTTGAACACAAATACGAAACAGCCAAAATCTCAATAATGTGAACGTCGTGCCGGGGCAACCTTCGGTCAACTTCGTAATTACTGTCAAGAGCAACTGCAATGTGCAGAACAAGAACATATAAAACTAGGAAAGATGATTTGCTGCATAGCAAATCAGTGTGTGTGTCTTCAAAGCATATTGGTGTGGCAATGTACAACTTTTCCATAACACAGGAGTAGAAGTTGGAATGGCATCTCTGTCTACTATAGCTTTGAAGTTATTCAAGATTTAAAATTTCTAATGGTGCTATTTAGCATAATTTAAATTGCTGCAACTTTAATTTTTAATTCATTAGGTGAGCAATGGTCAACAACCCCCTAGTAGAAGTTGTAATGACATCTCTATCTTTTATAGTGTTGAAGATATTCAAGATTGAAAAATTTCAAATTGACCAAGCTATGGAAAGATGAGACTTTCAAAAGGCCAAATGACATTGACCTTTGCCTTTTTGAGGTTACATGCTCTTATAAAAATGTCCAGTGTAGCAATACCTACAATTTGAGTCCAACATGATTAGAATTGGATGGAGATTGTCAAGTTATGACTGGATGCAACTTTCAAAGGTCCACGTGACCTTGACCTTTGAACTTTAGAGGTCACATGTAAATTTTAAAAATATGCAAGGTTACAATAGCTACTGTTTGAGCCCAACATGATCAAAATTGAATAAAAATTGACCAAGTTATAGCTAGAAGAAAGCCACCATCGAAAGTGGCCTTTGACCTTGAAATGACCTTTGACCTTGAGATGAACACTACCTGAAGTGAACCTTAGGCTCAAAAATGACATTTTGGCTTAAAATTGACCTTTGACCTTGACATGACCTTTGACCTTGACATGACCTTGACATTTGAGATGACCTTGACCTTTCTATGATCGAACTCCTATACACTCAGAACCACATCTACTATAGTTTATGAGATATTGAAGATTTAAAACTTTAATTAGCCCTCATTTGCATAATTTTCAAAAGCATGACCTCTCATTATAAAAAGGCCAGACTTTATCCATAGAAGTATAATTGTGCCAAGTTTGGAGTTTCTACATATAATACTTTTCAAATGAAATGTCGGACAAATTTGCCGGTAAAGAAAGAAAGAAAGAAAGAAAGAAAGAAAGAAAGAAAGAAAGAAAGAAAGAAGAAAGAAAGAAAGAAATAAAGAATTCCTAGAAAAACAGAAAAGTGTGTGCTGACACACACACTTTAAAAACTCCGCCGACCTAAAAAATCCGCGTCGTCAAACTAAATGCTGGTGGCGTACTGTGTAATATGTTTTTTTTTTCGAAATCGTAATCGTTCTTCTGCTATTCCATCTCTTGTACATGACAATTAACATATTTCTGATTAGACTTGCACAATTCCATGGTGCATGTCCCTATTTTCCCATCCCGCGGTCCCACCGTGAAGTGCGATACATTTTCCCCTCATCAAAGTTAACTGAATAAGGCTACGACGTGTGTTCACTTAAAATTTTATTTTGCAATGAATTTGATTTTAAGTAAAATACGGAAGACAGTCCAGTGAGACTTGAGCAAGTCTAATTTCTGATAACCTTACGGAGGCTGAAATATCCAATTATTTTTTTCTTGAACAGTATAACATTGATACCTCTTCGGCTACCTTGCCAGAAATTGAGAACCCTGTAACTCCAGGCGTTGACTTTACACATATAAGTGAAAGAGAAGTTCGCGAAAATCTTCTGAGCCTTGACACTGCTAAGGCATCTGCCTCCTATGGAATAAGTCCGGTTCTTAAGGAAGCTGCACCGTCTATTTCTCATCACTAACGAAATATTTTAATATATCATGTAAGAAATTTCCCCAAGCTTTGAAAAAATCTAATTTTTCTCCTGTTCATGAGAAAGGCCCTGTTAATGCATGCAACATCTATAGGCCAGTGTCTCTCCTAAGTTGTGTTGGGAAGTTTTTGAAAAAAAATTGTGTTTAAAAATGTGTTTAATTATTATCGGGATACCTTGTTATTTCTGCTCACAAGTCTGGTTTTACTCCGGGAGATTCGAACGTTAATCAATCACTGCACCTCTACCATGAACTGTGTTTAGCTATTGACCATCGAAAAAAAAAGTTTGCACCATATTTCTAGACATAAGTAAAGCATTCGACAAAGAATGGCATGCAGGGCTGCTGAAAATGGCCTTTTGGGTGACTTGCTTGATCGGTTTTAAGATTATCTGCATAATCGACAACAACGTATCGTTATTCAAGTACAAGCCTCAAATTGGGGGCACGGTTGGTGCTGGCTTACCCCAAGGCTCACTTATTGACCCTCTTTTGTTCCTTATATATACACAGTAAAACCTCCCTGTACCGAACACCCTCGGGACCGGAAAAAAGTGTTCGGTATAGTGAGATGTTCGGTATAGGGAAGTTTGCTTACATTGGAAGTATATATTTGGGACCAAGATGTGGAGTTCAGTATAGAGAGGTGTTCGGTATACGGAGGTGTTCGGTTAGAGTGGTTTTACTGTACATGTATTAATGATATTGTCGATCTTGTACGTTACAATATCAAACTTTTCGCGGATGATACGAGCTTGCATCTAGAAATTTATAATCCTGAAAAAGCAGAGCTGCATCTATTAACCCTGACTTTTCAGATATCTACCAATGGGCTGATTATTGGCTAATATTTTTCAATGCCGAAAAATAATATAATATAAAACAAAATAAAAGCTGACTCATGCTCATACCTCGAAAAACTAGTCCATCAAGTTAATTACCCTCAAATTACCTTTCCAGGTCATGTTCTCCACAATGTTAACCAACATAAACACCTTGGTGTCATATTGCGTTCTGATTTGAGATGGACAGATCATATTAATGAAATTGTTGATAAATCTAGTAAATTGATCAATATCATGAAAGATCTCTAATTTACTCTTGATCGCCTAACCTTGGAAACAATTTATGCATCCTCTTTTAGACCAATTCTCGAGCATGGTAGCCCTGTTTTGGGTAATTGTGCGGCACCTGACGCGGAGAAATTAGAACATGTTCAATTATTAATGCCGCTCGCATTGTTACTGGGGCAATGCGGGGCACAAGCAATGAAAATCTGTACGAGGAACTTGGATGGCACACCTTGAATAAACATAGGGATTCTTCAAAATTAATTCTGATGTACAAGCTAGTAAACAAGCTTGCTCCTGGTAATTTATGCTTCATCATTCCTTCAGTTCAGAACACACCCACTTATATTTGGCTACATGACAACATTTTGACATAACTCATTTCAGAGCGCGCACTGAACTTTTTCAAAGGTCGTTTTTTCCTTCTGCAGTTAGATTATGGGACGAATTACCACGTAATGATAGACAGACTAAGTCATTTCAAACATTTAAGTAAGCTATATAAACCAATTCCAAGTTACTGGACTATGGTAACAGATTTGTATCCGTTCAGCACACAGTTTGCGTTTGGGAGCCAGTAAACTTTTTTTTTACGCAAAATTGGTTCCCTTGACACACCTATGTGCTCACGTGGTTCAGCTATCGAAAATGCATGGCATTATTTTTTCAATTGTCCTCTATTTACTGTACTACGATCAAAATATTGCATTGTATATTAATCCACTCGCCCCATTTACATTAAAATCAGGATCGTATGGCTCTAATGAAAGTTCCTTGTCAGAGAATGAAAAAAAAAAATTCCCGCAATTCATGAATATATTTTCAATACTGGTCGTTTTAAAGCAGCAGGCATTGATTAGATAAATTTACGTAACCATGAAACAGGTTACTAATTTTTTTCACAACGATGAAAAAAAAAAAGATGTTTGATTTTCCAGCTCATGCTTACATTTTTTTCTCTACACGTATTATCATTCATGTATCACATGTGATTGTGCTGTTGTAACACTAAATGTATTTGTTCTTTCTTGTATCGTGTTAGTGAAATACTTTTCTCCTGTATGTGCTATTTTTCTTTAGCACAATGTCATGATTTATTTATGTACATAATACAGCTAATAATAAAGTTCACATGTACGCAAATGTAACTTACGGCATGTGTTGTGGTGCAGAAATACGTTTTGAGCCCTTTTTCTGTCTTCCTTTCGTTCTTGTGATCCTTAAGTGTGTTATTTAGGATGTCTTGCTATGTCCTGTCTCTGTGTATTCTTTGCGAGAGGAATTAGAATAGGACACAGCCCTTTTTCCCAATTGCCATTTTATATCGGTGCAGTTTTCAGTTGTACGATTAAGAAATGAACTATGTTCAAACCAATCACCCATCGGCTTAGAAAAAGCTAATGTGAAAGCTCTGTGGTCAACGAGACGTAACAGTTTGACATTCAAGGTCAGAGGCTTTATTATTGTTCACATTAAAAATGATAAGACACAAGCTCACAATACTTTCAGTGTGCTTTTTATGGATCAACCAAGATTAAATTAATGAACCTTGCAGTCACGATCCATTGTGTACAAAGAAAGGAAAGAAAAGAAAAAGAAAGAAAGAAAAAAGAACGTAACATACACAGCTTCTGAGGATGACAAAATTAACACATCTTTAATTCTATACTGTAAATTACACAGTCTGTCCGAGATCACAAAGAACAAATAAGAACTAGAAGATTTGTTTCAAAAGGAAATCTGTGTGTGCTTTGAAAGCTTAATTGGATGCTACTGTAGCGCAAAGTTAAGAAATTAAGGAATACACGTCACGTCTTACCTCATTTAACTTGCTCAAATGCCCATAATTAACATTGATTAAAATTCTGCAACTTCTGTTTGTGGTCCATTGGATGCCCCTATAGCACAAACCTTTAAAGTTAGAATGACACTTCTCCCTTTAATAGTTATGAAAATTGGTAAAAATGGTACCTCTACTTTTAATATTTTTGAAGATATTAAACTTTTACATTTTCAAATGTCTCTAATTTGTATAATTTTCAACATGTTGACTTTTCCAAACCAGTTTCTTAATTTCACTGCTGCATCAATAACTATGCAAAATTAATAATTTCTCACTAATATGGTGTCCTAGAAAAAGTCCAGACAAAATTAGCCGCAAAGAAAGAAAGAAAGAATATTTCAGGGAAAACAAAAAGTCTATGAAGGTACACAAATTTAATTATTATTGCAATCTCCACAGACTTGCATGGTACTCAGTATACATGCATCAATCGACAAGTTCCCAAATTGAAAAATTCACCATCAAATGGACTGTGACAGTCCTGTGCTCAGCTGACCCTACATGTACAGACTGAAGTGGTCATGTGTAGAAATTCAGCTCACACGTGGCTCTGTCAATATGAGCAGGACCAAGGTCACCCATGTGTTGAGCAAGTCTGATCTTTACGGAAGAACACTAACATGTGCAACATCAATGTCCCAGACAGTTCAAGTAGTTCTCAAGTTGTAGTGAAGAGTAAAATTCATGTATGTTGCACTGGGACCTCAGAAATGAGGTCAAGGTCACGCATGTACTAGCTAAGTGTGACCCTTATAGAGAAACATTAACATATGCAACATCAAGGTCTTAACTCAAAATAGATCTCAAGTTATCAAGTAAACAGTAAATTTCGTGTCACTTGTCCTGCGACCTTGGGAATGATGTGAAGGTCCAAATATCAAGGCCACCCATGTGCTAAGTAACTCCTGCAAGGATGCCCTCAAGTGTTCCTATGTAATATTGAATCAATTGGCCAACAGGTTTGGCGAAGTTTTTTAGGATTTGGCCAAAAAATGAACAAAAAAACCTGGCTTGTATCATTTGAAGAAACTTGGTAGACATCTACTCAAGGTACATTGCTACCAAGTTTGAGATGAATCTGACCAGTGGTTTTGGAGGAGAAATTGAAAATGTGAACACAGACGGATGGACTGAAAGATGACGGATGCCTGACCACTTCATAAGCTCAGCTGACTGACAAAGTCAGCTGAGCTAAAATAAGGGATCCAGAAAACCATTACCTAGAGAACAAATTTTTTGCAGAAGAAGCCGAAAATAGCAAAAAAACACAAATATTCATTAAACAAGGGGGCTGTGTGAACAGCCCATGCTCAACTGACTTGGACATTCATCACACTTGCAGCTCTGTGAACTTGGGTGAGGGTCAAGGTCAACCATGTACTGAGTAAGTCTGGCCTTTATAGAAGGACACTAACATGTCCAACAACAAGGTCCCAGTTCAAGTAGTTCTCAAGTTAGAGTAAAGAGTAAAATTCATGTATGTTGCACTATGACCCCATAACCGAAAGGTCACTCATGTACTGTCTAAGCATGACCCTCATAGAGAAACATTAACATGTGCAACATCAAGGTCGAAACTCAAAACAGATCTCAAATTATCAAGTGAACAGTAAATTTCGTGTCAGTTGTCCTGCGACCTTGGGAATGAAATCTAGGTACAAACATCACTAGAGTATCACCATTTACAAAAAATAAGTAGACACTTATAAAAGGTACATCTCTTCCAAGTTTGGCACAAATCTGGCCAAAATTATTTAAGTTATAACCATTACAAGATATTCCCATGTTAAACTTTTCCACTGAAACTTTTTTAAAGATTTTGAAACAATAATCATAAAAAATCTAAAAATCACTGGAGCATGACCATTTGAACAAACTTGGTAGAGACCCACCCAAGGTATATTGCCACCAAGTTTGAAGTAAATCTGACAGACAGTTTCTTCAGAGAAGTCCAAAATGTGAATTACTGTTAGAATGCCCATTGACCTGCATAGTAAGCAATAGAAAAGGTGCATTTACTAATAAGTACCCGAATTGAAAAAAAAAATCGTTAAAAATCAGGAATCCACAGCAGTGCTACCTGGTGAACATCTTTGCGTAGCCCTTTCACAAGGAACATATCCACAAAGTTTCAACTTAATCTGAGTTGCGGTTCTGGAGAAAAAGTCAAAAATAACAAAAACACACAAAAAATCATAAAAAAATAGAAAAAAGGTAGTGCCACCTGGCGAAGAAATTAAGAACTACGAGTCCCTAGGAGTGTTCTTATGTAATATCAAAGCAATTGGGTGAGTGGTTGTGGAAAAGAAGATTTTGTAAGATTTGTCCAAATAAAAAAAAAAAAAAAAAAAAAATCTTTTAAAATCCAAAAATCACTTTAGCGTGACCATTTGAACAAACCTGGTAACAACCCACCCAAGGTACATTTCCACCAAGTTTGAAGTCAATCTGGATGACGGCTTTTTGAGAAAAAGTCAAAAATGTGAATTAACATTCACATGCCCATTGACTGACATAGTAATCAAAAGGAAAGCTGCGTTGACCTATAAGTACAAGAATTGAAAAAAATCATTAAAAATCAGAAATCGACAGCAGTGGTACCTAGTGAACAACTTTGTTTGACCCTTCCACAAGGAACATATCCACCAAGTTTCAGCTTAATTTAAGAGACGGTTTTGGAGAAGAAGTCAAAGATAGCAAAAAAAACCCCCACAAAAAATCATAAAAAACAGAAAAAATCACAGCGACACCTGGTGAACAAATTCAGAACTAGGAGTCAGCAATCTGCTAGAATGATGCCTCCCAAGGTGTCAAGTCCTTAGACATGCACCAAGAAACAAACTTGTTCAATCTTGAGTCATAAATCTTCAAAGAAGACTGACAAATTTTTCCCCAGCCAACCCTTATAGCCACTTCCTCAGAAAAGCTAACTGAAAAAACGCTCTGGTGATAGACGCCAGATGTGAAGTCTGAGAAACTGAGGGCTGCGGTGGAACCTGTTTGATCTTGGCTGCCACAGCAGTTCAGGGAAAAGAGGACATAGCATCTGTCGCCCGAGCCAACTCATCCGGGAATGGGGACATGAAGGTGTTGATCCTGCGATTGTCACTGGTGGGGAATTGAGATACATGTGCGGTCGACCCCACAGAAGACCACTCGGTTTGAATCACCTGCGATTGGCCCAAGAGCAGGGCAGCCTTGACGTTTAGGCAACCTGCAATGTGCCAACAGCAGAGCCTGATGCCTTTCTGGCTGCACCAGAGCAGGATCGACTTGGGCAGAGAGAACAATGATTTTGACCTGGAACTTCCTGGTTTATTGATGTGTGCAACTTCCATCCATTTGTCCCACATCCCTCTATGTTCGTTCTCCCGCTGTGATTGAAAGTAGACAAGAGTGCGACAGATCGCTTCCAGTTCTAGCAAACTGATAGCAGACTGCCCTCACAGAAGAGACCATTTGCCGGAGGTTGTCACAGGGACTGCCAAGCATAACATTCACCCGTTGTGACCACCAACTCAGAATGAGCCGATCGTATAGCTGAATCCCTACATGCTGAGACAAGATACCATCTTGCAATTCCAGCAATCCCAGAAGCTTAGCTGGATAGGCCATCGATGAAGCCTAGCCAGAGGGACCTGAGAGTCCATGGACATAGGCATCCCGTTCTGGTGCATCCACTGATGTGCCGTCAGGACAGACCCCCTCCTGAAGTGTTTCAAGAGAGCTAATAGTCTCTTCCACCTGTCCTCTGAGGGGAGACAGATGTAAAAGACTGTAACAAATTGAATCCTCCAAAACACGAATTCCCTCATGGGAGTCAGGCTGGACTTTGGGAGATTCAAAATTAAGCCTAACTTTGAGCACAGATTAAACAGGAACTGCATGTTCCTCAGAAGAAGGCCCATGTCCTGAGACCGCAGGAGCCAGTCGTTCAGATAGATGTGCAACCAGATCTCTGGCCAGTGCAGAAATGCGTCCACCTCCCCAGACCCAAGTAAAGACCAGTGGTGCTGGTGCTAGGCCAAATAGGAGAGCTCGAAACTGAAAAATTCTGCTGTTGACCACAAATTTGGAAAGATCAAAGATTTCTTTATTCGGCCAAAACATGATGCATATATCTGTAGCTGCATCTAATCTCTATTGTATAATAGAATAAGAAAAAGCAAACATGTAATGATTTAGTATGTGAAGTTAACAAATTAAGGGATGGTCTAGAGACCCCCATAAAGGCTTTTTAAGCGTCTGACATGAGGGCCACCTTACACAAGAAGTTAGTGTTCATACACTGACTTAGAATTAACATTGAATGATTAAATCATCTCTAACTTATTATTCCAACATATTTTAACATTTAAAAAAATCTAAGTGTCAGGACATTTTATGAAAAATTAGATTAGTAGAAATTATTCAGCATTGAAGACATTACAATTTGCAATGCTACACATAACTGTATGCGTCTTTCAGGTCTCTCGACGTTGCCCAATTGCCCTGTCACATTGCCGCCATGATGGTGGCTGGAGTCTCCATCTTCAAGTGATACACAAGATAAGAGTTGAGATATGACAAGTTGATGATCGGTCTTTGTGTGCCATCCCTTTTCACCATCAAATGAGAGGACTTGAAAAGCCTGAGGACCCATCATCCAAGACTGGCTCAATGGCCTGTTTGTCCACAAGCTTTTGCACGGCCTTGTTTAAGAGGTCCCAGTCTGCTCCTCACTGTGTGGATTGAAGGGAAAAGGACCGCTGACAGTGTAGGGGAGTTGCCTGCTAACTGCAAAGAGTAGACATGCTGGATGATGTTTCTCACAAAAAGCACCATCCGTCATACTTTGTACTCCTCATCAAGAGACTTCTGCTGTTTCTCCTTGGCCATGTTATCCGCCCTCTTATGGAGGAGGATAATTTCCTGGCAGAACAGCTCTAGACCCACAGGAAACGGGTGCACGGTTGGCTGAGTGGTAACATGCTCACCTTTCAACCTTGCGACCCAGGTTCGATTCTCATCCTGGGAAGCATGTGGCGAAATTTCCTACCACTTTAACCGTGCACAGTGGTTCTTCAGTTTCCTCCACCACAGACTAGGTAGGAAGTATACGCCAACATCTGTGCCATGGAGAGTGACTCGATAAGTCAATGCTTGACTTCTTTAACAACCCATGTGAAACAAATGTGTCTATACTATATCCTGGCAGCTGGTAAGCATCTCTGCTTACTGCTGTTGGCAGGGCAAACCACTGAGAGGAGCGCATTACAGCGTGCCAACTTAACATTGCCTTCAAGTGTAATCGCTCCACTCAGGATATGGCACACAGCAAGGCCTTGAGACTGCTCCCAATCGCTTGGTTGAAGCTGGGGTCAAAGAGTCGTCATGCCACATGCTTCCTCGAGGAGATGCGTGGCAGGACACCCCCAACAGTTGAGGAAGGAGCGGACTATTGTCATCACCCACTGTTATGATGCCCACCTTCTGAATATTAGCAGAACTCAACAAAGAATGGCAACAATGATATAACTTTAACAATAAAAAATCAGTACAAAGTAGGTAAATGAAATTATGCACTTAACTAGGTGGGTATTCAACAGTAAAACAGTCTTAGGTAAATCCTAATCCCTGGTGAGATTATCCACAGGTACTGTCCCACACTTTCAAGTCCTATGGCAGGTGCAAATTGGCTGGTACAAATCCCACAGAGGTACTATTTGGTTCCAATGTGATACTCAAAGGTGCAGTGCTGAACCTAATGCCACAAGGGTGCAGTCGGTTCCAATGTGGTACAATTAACACCAGATATACCAGTCCACTCAAAAACACTGTCCACACTACACAGGTACAACGTATAAATTGGTATCTCCTTGGCAAATAACAATGGCTCACAGTCCCTCTGGCTTGAAGTCACACAGCTTCTGACAGATCTCAGAATTCCCTGTCCCTGTTATGGAGCTGCTTTATATATCTAAACTAAGAAATCTCATCATTCTTCTCTTCCAGAGTTTTCCAATTAGTCACACACCTTACCTCTCTCTGATCTTTCTAGATCACCTCCGAAATGTATACAGACAATACAATGAAATAAGTCCCATGAATGTAGGTCAACACTTTGTTCCCAACTCTGTGACCTGGTACACACTCAATGAGTACAGTGACCTCTCCAAATCAAAACAAACACCCATACACATTTCATAACACCCACGTGTCCTTTTCAAAACACCAAAGTGTTGACAGGGGAAGGGAGACACACTCCACCTCCTTGATGTCGTGGTCCCATAAGGGAGCGTCGACCGTCTCAGGGGCAAAGTTGTATGTGGACTTAGTAGTCTGGTACAGCTTCAACCTCCCCTTCTGCTTCACCAGCAGCTGTCCCCAGGCCTGGCCATCCATGGGGGACCAGCTGTCTTGGGGCATCGCTTGACCCTGCCTGCTCAACAGAAAGTTCCGAAAACTTCCACGCCATGAAAGTAGAAAACTGCGCCTCAGGCACAGCCCTGGGCTGTGCCACCACAGGCCGTGGGACTGCCTCCCCAAGGAGGGTTTCTGCATGAAGCTGATGTTTGCCCGAAACAGACAACCTGGCTTCTCCACCTTAGGGGGCGACTGGTCGACCCGGTCTGCTTGACCCTGCCTGCTCAGCAGGAAGTTCCAAAAACTTCCAGGTGACAAAAGTAAACACAGCCCTGGGCTGTGCCACCACAGGCGGCAGGACTGCCTCCCCAGGGAAGGTCTCCCGCATGAAGGTGACGTTTGCCCTAAACAGATAACCTGGCTTCTCTGCCTTAGGGGGAGACTGGTCGACCCGGTCTGCCACCTCCTTGGCTGAAGCCATCCACTGAAGAGACGACTTTGCCCTTTCAGCATCAACAAGAAATGACTGAGACTCGGCGGCATTCCGCTCTGCTGCCCATTGGGAGAAGCGAGCACCTTCCTCTTCTGCCTCGGAATCTTTACTCTAGAAATCCAAGCAGCCAAGGTCAAGGATATCTCTGGCAGTTGAACAATCCTCCAGATCTACCCCAGAGCAGAGACACATATCCTCAAAGTCCTCTGCTTTAGTCTGTAACCCCCGTGCAACCATCTGAGGCTCCGAAAACGCATTGACCTGGAGCACTAATATCGCAGGAATCTGGAGACTCAGCAACATACTACATCTGCAGTTCCTCCTATGCACAGACAGTCTCCACTGGGAGCTCACCCACAGGGAGAGCAGACACCTGTCAATAGGTTTGCGGTCTGTGTCTGGTGATTTTATTCTCTTTATATAAAATACTAAAAATATTGAAGCCATTTTCATTTTTGTTTATGATACCAAATATTGTAACTATCCTATAACAAAATAACTTTTGAATATCAAAAAATGAATATTGATACCTTTGTTTTGTTCTAACATGAAATCGTAAATTTTAACATGACAATGGGTTAACATGCAAACTATTTTTTAAAGAAAATTTCCTAAAATTATGTAATAATTTTAATATTTTCCCACTTAAGTGCAGTAAACTGTATAAAGTATGTCTGATGTTACATTCTTGGAACATATTGCTTGTTTGTAGCTTGTTATTGTCTTAAATAGCTTTTGTGGCCTGCTAACCCTTGTAAAAACAAAACTTGCTAGTTGCTATGGTAACCAGGAATCGTGTATAACGTGAACCCTGAAGTCAAAGGACAATTTTGTGGTCCGGGCATTATGCAGAACCCCAAAGAAAGGTGATGAAGGGTCCAAAATCCCCGGCACATGACCGTTTGAACTAACTTGGAAGAGACCCACCCAAGGTATAACCCCACCACTTTTGAAGTGAATCTGGCATATGGTTTTGGAGAATCCAAAACTGTGAATTGTTGATGGACCGACAGATGGACATATGAACAGAGGACCATAAGATAAGCTCAGCTGACTAAGTTAGCCAAGTTCAAAATTCATAAAAAAAAATCCAAAAATCAGTGGCGCATAACCCTTCATTCCAACTTCATACAGACCCAACCGAGGTACATTGTTACCAAGTTTGAAGTGGAACTGGCTGACGGTTTTGGAGAAGTTGAAATGTCACTTACAATTCCAATGCAATTGATTTGTATTATAATACAAAATAAATGCCAGTAAATAGCAAAATTGAAAAATTCATTAAAAAGTAGGGATGCGGAGTATTATCACCTGTGTAAAACTTAGTTTGACCCTCCCGGAAGCTACATATAAGTTTCAGAACAATCTAAGTGGCCATTTTATAGAAGTAAAAAATCGCTTTAACACACAAAAATCCACAAACATATGGGGGGGGGGGGGGGGGGGACAGCAATGCCTGTTCAATTAATTAATGTCCAGGGGTCCCCAGAAGTGTCCCTATGCAATTTCAAAGCAATTGACAGAGTAGTTTCAGAGATTTTTTAAAGATTTTACCAACAATAGAAAAAAAATCATGGGAGCACAACCATTGGAAACAAACCATAAATACAAGTGACTTTCATTCTTATCTGACTTGCCCTATAATTTAGCTGTTAATATCCAAAGATTATTAGAAAGTTTGGCGACAATAATTTACAGTTTTTAGATTTGTCTGTTTTGCTACTTAACTTTATCTTTTTGGCATCATTCTGTTTTAATGTTCACCTTTCAGACATTTAAGGCTAGCTTGTTTTCTGTTAGGTCAAACCCCCAGGGGCTATAGGTAGCAAGCAGCTACTGACGACAGTTATAAGCTTGCCTAATTGTGCTTGATATCTGGTTAAGATATATTATATTTTCATTGCATTCTCTCAACTTAAATACAAATGACTTTCATTTTTTTTCTGACGTGCCCTATAATTTAGCTGTTAATATCCAAAGATTATTAGAAAGTTTGGCCACAGTAATTTACAGTTTTTAGACTTGTCTGTTTTGCTACTTAATTTTATCTTTAGGCATCATTCTGTTTTAATGTTCACCTTTCAGACATTTTAGGCTAGCTTGTTTTCTGTTATGTCAAACCCCCAGGGGCTATAGGTAGCAAGCAGCTACTGACGAGTTACAAGCTTGCCTCTAATTGTACTCAAAATCCTGTTAAGAAAAATTGTTTTGATAATATGTTTTTGACATAAATACTAATGACTTTCATTCTTTTCTGACATGCCTAAATGCACATTTACTCAAAATTGACAGTATTTTCTCAAATGTCACAAACCTGACACATTACGTTGATACATTGACTCAGGGTTGACAGTTAAATAGAGCTTAATTGTTTGAGGGGCAGGTGTCATCACAGAGTTTGTTTTACATTTCTGGTGCAGGATGTCCATTGTTGCAGTCCTTGTTGGGATTTCCCTTGGTTTGTACAGGTGGTCTAGTTGCAACTGTTTATTTTACTATCACTGGGACTGAATATAAGGCCCCAGCTTGTTTCCACTTCAGTCATACACTAGGATAAGCTGTCCAGCTAGAAAGGGTACATATTGGTTCAGGGGTAAGTCAAATTGTTCTTATCTGAACCTGTACTATACAAATTTAGTAAGTATGGTTTGTTTGACAGGTATTCTTCTTTCATAATGAAGCTCTGCATTTATAAGCAAAACTTCAAGTATTTAGCTAATTCATCATTTGCTACGTTCATATTTTCTTTGTTATGTGGGTTGTCTTTGCTGAATATTTAGCTTAGACAAGGAGCCGCTACTCAGAGAGACATGTACAGGTAAAAGGCTCCGAAACATGTCGAGTAGTTACCCGCTGAAGACCCTTTAATTTATTTGGGCTGATACAGCCTATGTCAAAATTTTACAGAGGAATGTGAGCAATATGGACAATAGTAATTCCATATGTATATAGTTTAGACAGGGACAGGTTAGCTTATGGAGAGTAAAGAGTTCGGACTGCGGAATAGGGTATTGACTACTAGGAAGTGGTTCTGGGCAAAAAGACACAAATACAAACCTGAAAACTTCCCGGTAGAGACCCCCACTTGCCACCAAGTTTGAAGTGGATCTGGCTGATGGTTTTGGAGAAGTTGAATACATGAATTGTTGATGAACAGACAGATGGATTGTCAACTGACCTTCCTATAAACATGATAAACTGAGCTGACTGACAAATCTGCTGAACTAAAAAATATCACAAACTTTTGAAATCTGTTGACATTTTCACGCATGATGCTATTCAAACGAGACTGAGAAGTTGGATATATTCAAATCACAGCAGCTCAGTTATTGATTGATTTGAAATTATAAAAACCTGAAGAATCTGAAACATACGATTTTACAGGGGTTGCTGGTGATCCGAAAAAGTGGCCATGTTGCCCTTTCAAATTTAACGACGACCCATGTGCTCTGTTGAGGACAAAAACCATCCTATATATAAATTGATGTGCCATATTGTTTGTTTTTTTTATTTTAAGAAAGAACTTGTTGGTTAACAAGTCAGTTGAAGCACTGCACGCACAATTTACCTTCTACGTAATTATGTTGAACAAAATAATTTAGCTTTAACAGCACAAGTTGCATTTTTTATTTGGACAGCCATCAAGCATTCAGAATGTATGGCCATTGCCACGTTGAATCAAGTTTGGCAATTTTACATTTGTTTATGATTGTATCTGTAGTGAACAACTTCATGTTGAGATGATGATTAGTTCATTTATTGTTCTAGTTATGTGCAAAAATAAACAGATAAAACAGTCTGTCCATTTAAATTTTCAGCATTTTTTCATGAGTATAAAGATGCAACACCTTGACACTTTCTTGTGTGCCTGAGTTCTGATGCATAAAACTGGATACATGTATTTTATACATTTGATGAGCTCAACGACTAAGGCCAGTGGACGTGGTGGTTAGGAGGCTTGTCAAGCTAGTTTCCATGCCACTGCATCTCATCAGGGACTGTTGAAAAAAATATGTTCGCCTTTTTATATGCCACATTCAGCTACTGCATTTACCACATATAAAAGGTGCATTTGTTAATGTGCAATAGTAGCCCGATGTTCACATCTAGGTTGACATGACGTCATTTCAAAAAGAGATATCTTTTTGAAAGGAGCAGACCTTCCAAATAAGGAAAGGCTGATGGTGTCTGCGTGCTGAGGTCAGCTGGTGCATTAAATCAGGCGTTCTGTAATTAGAACAATGGTCATTGATAAAAATACTTTATACATTTATTAACATGATATAACACAATCGTGAACACAGGATGACAGCAACTGAGCCTGGGAGTTTTGTTTCCTCAGCCTTAGTGTGTGGTCCAAGCTAATCTCTCTCAAGGCTGCAATGGTCCCTTTTTACATCCCGTACCCAGCAATAGATCACTTACGGATACCTCAAAATTATCACCATTTTTAAATTAGTACTTAGGGTACTAAATTTCATGCCCCCCTCCCACAAATAAGTACTTATGAAATGATTAAAAAAAAAAAACAAGAGGGCTGTGTGAACAGCCCATGCTCAGCTGATCTTGACATTCATCACACTTGCAGATCTATGAACTTGGGAAAGGATCAAGGTCACCCATGTTCTGAGTAAGTCTGACCATTATAAAAAGAACACTAACATGTGCAACACCAAGTTTCAAGTAGTTCTCAAGTTATAATGAAGAGTAAAATTCATGTATGTTGCACTGTGACCCCAGAAATGAGGTCAAAGTCATTCATGTTCTGTCTGAGCATGACCTTCATACAAAAACATTAACATGTGCAATATCACAGTACTAACTCAAAACAGATCTCAAGTTATCAAGTAAACAGTAAATTTTGTGTCAGTTGTCCTGTGAATTAGCACTAGAATACCCATTGACTTCCATAGTAATCAATAGGAAAGCTGCATTGATCGATAAGTACTCGAGTTGAAAATACTTAAAAATCAGGAATCTAAAGCAGTGCCACCTAGTAAACAACTTTGTTTTGACCCTTCCACAAGAACATATCCATCACATTTAACTTTAATCTGAGTGACGGTTCTGAGAACAAGTGAGAAATAACAAAACCATATAAAAAATTCATTAAAAAAAATTAGAAAAAATTGCAGTGCCACCTGGTGAACAAATTGGGAACTATGTGTCCCTGGGAGTGTCTGTGAACGATATCAAAATAACTGGGTGAGCAGTTTCACAGGTGAAGAGTTTTTAAGGTTTGCCCCCAAAAAACGAAAAAAAATCATAAAAATTCCAAAAATCAATAGAGCGTGACCATTTGAACAAACTTGGTAGAGATCCACCCAAGGCACATCCCCACCTAGTTTGAAGTAAATCTGGCCAAAATTATTTAAGTTATAACCATTACAAGAAATTCCCATGTTAAAACTTTTGTAAAGATTTTTGAAAAAAAAATCATAGAAAAACCAAAATTCATCGGAACACGACCACTGGAACAAACTTGGTAGACACCCACCCAAGGTACATCCCCACCAAGTTTGAAGTTAATCTGCATGACGGTTTTGGAGAAGAAGTCGCAAATGTGAATTAGCATTAGAATACTCATTAACTTCCATAGTAATCAATAGGAAAGCTGCATAAACCGATAAGTACCCGAATGGAAAAAATCGTTAAAAATCAGGAATCTGCAGCATTCCCACATAGTGTACAACTTTGTTTGACCCTTCTACGAGGAACATATCCACCCTGTTTCAGCTTAATCTGAGTTACGGTTCTGGAGAAGAAGTCGAAAATAGCTAGAACACACAAAAATTCATAAAAAATTAGTAAAAAATTGCAGCGCCACCTGGTCAACAAATTAAAAACACAGAGTCCCTAGGTGTCTTCTCGTGTGATATCAGAGTGATTGAGTAAGCGGTTTTGGAGAAAAAGATTTTTTAAGATTTGTCCAAAAAAAGAACAAAAAAATTCATTAAAAATCCAAAAATCACTGGAGCATGACCATTTGAACAAACCTGGTAGACACCTACCCAAGGTACATCCCCACCAAGTTTGAAGCTAATCTGGATGACGGTTTTGGAGAAGAAGTTGAAAATGTGAATTAGCATTAGAATGCTCATTGACTTCCATAGTAATCAACAGGAAAGCTGGATTGACCGATAAGTACCCGAATGGAAAAAATCGTTAAAAATCAGGAATCTGCAGCATTCTCACATAGTGAACAAATTTGTTTGACCCTTCTACAAGGAACATATCCACCATGTTTCAGCTTAATCTGAGTGATGGTTCTGGAGAAGAAGTCGAAAATAGCTATAACACACAAAAATTCATAAAAAAATAGAAAAAAATTGCAGCGCCACCTGGTGAACAAATTAAGAACTAGGTGTCCCAGGGAATGTTTCTGTGTGATATCAAAGTAATTGGGTGAGCGGTTTCAGAGAAGAAGATTTTTTAAGATTTGCCCAAAAAAAGAACAAAAAAATTCATTAAAAATCCAAAAATCAATGGACCGTGACCATTTGAACAAACTTGGTAGAGACCCACCCAAGGCACATCCCCACCAAGTTTGAAGTGGATCTGGCTGACGGTTTTGGAGAAGAAGTCGAAAATGTAAATTGTTGGCGGACGACGGACGGAGGACCATAAGATTAGCTCAGCTGACTGACAAGTCAGCTGAGCTAAAAATCATACCGAAATTGCACAAAATAGGCCAAAAATTGACCATCATTTTCCATATTCTGTGAAAGCGAACAGACCCATTTAACCCCCTCCCCTTTGCATACTGTATGTACTAACCATGGATGTTAGAGGTCCTGCCCTGCCAAGACTGAAAATGGCCAAAATTAGAACTCTTCCAATAGAAAACAATGGCATGTTAAAAGCTCCCAAGACTGAATTCTGTCTGAAGACTGAATTTTGACACCCATGACTAATAAAAAAAAAAATGAGGAGAATGTTGAACCATCCCTTCACAGCCTGCTGCGTGTTGTGGGTCTACAACAGACAGCCTAGCATACACAGAACAGCTATGGCCAGAGTTCAGATGTCCACTGCCTGTGTGCTGCCAGGGGCCAACTTGGCGGGTCACGTGTAGTGTACACACACGGCGAGACCTCATTGTACACACACTAAAGGTTAAATTTCTCAATTCCGTGTTTGCCGTTCAAGAGTCAATCTTTAATACATGTGTGGGAGCAAATACAAAAGGTTGGCATCAGTATTGTATACGATTACATATGAATCCAGGCAATGCCCCAAATGATTTCTACTGTATGGTTAATGAGTACTTAAAAGTGTTACTCCAATAAATTAAAATATACGTGTAGCGAATATGCAAATATTCCTCTGCAGAGTTTTCAATAGAACTCTCTCTCTCTCTCTCTCTCTCTCTCTCTCTCTCTCTCCTCTCTCTCTCTCTCTCTCTCTCTCTCTCTCTCTTCTCTCTCTCTCTCTCTCCTCTCTCTCTCTCTCTCTCTCTCTCTCTCTCTCTCTCTCTCCTCTCTCTCTCTCTCTCTCTCTCTCTCTCTCTCTCTCTCTCTCTCTCTCTCTCTCTCTCTCTCCCCCCCCCTCCCTCCCACATGAGTAATTTTTTGGCCTTACATCAGGCAGGCATGTGTATGCCAACTCAGTATGACAGTACTCAATTAGGGTCCTGCAATTTCCGAGAAGTTACAACCCACCTCTCAACAAAGGCAGGTGCAGATACACCCTGTCACTTCTGTGAGATGATTTCATTTAACACACTAGCCACCCCAGCTTATACACTACAACCCATGCCAAGCAAGTTAAACAGACAAGTATGTCAACCTAGCAATTCCCCTGATAATGGCTGCCAGTGGCTGGTGAAAGCTCGCAGCAGATATCAGATTAATTCATCAAGACAAGCTTAACATCAGATCAGATTTTATTACATATACATGTACAGAGAAGACTCTCTGTAACATCATTTCTTCCCCTTAAAATATGTCCGATATCTAAAGATGTTAGATACATAAGTCAAAATGATAAAGATAATATACTTTCCAACCCTTAAAAGTTGCTTCATTAGCTTTATATGTTGGATATATGTATGTCCTTATGTTTATATTTGACTGTACATGTTTGTTTCTGATAAATATGACAAGTTGAGAATTTTTTTATAAGCAGGCACAAATGCAGGAAGTGCAGAACTTATTTGATTATACAGTGGTCCCTCTAATAAGGCCCCCCTCAAGAGAGACCATCCTCTCTACAAAGGCCACTTCTCCATGCAACAAAAGTGTTGTCCCTTTCAAGAGAGTCCACCCCTCTAATATGGCCACTTTTTTGTCGTATTTGGGATGACCTTATTAGAGGGAGACCACTGTATGTCATACAGAGATTACCTTATCATGAACTCCAGTTTTCAAATTCATACGATATACCAATATATATATATATATATATATATACACACATACACATATACATATATATACATATGTGCAAACTGTTTATGTATGTATATATATATATATATACATACATACATAAACAGTTCGCACGTCATTTCAGGTGAATAACAAGAGGCAATGGGCCTAAAGCTTTGCTGACATATAATCCGATTAATATCACTAAAAATTCATTTCCTGAAATGCTTTCCCTCCATGATCCTGAGAAATTTGTCATCGTCATCTATATAATGCAACATTAAACTTCCACATGAACACACATTTGTGGTACATTTGGTATCATTCCCCTTGTTCCCTATCAATATACTGAAGTTTCTCTCCTTTTCTTAAGCGCTAAAATTGACCTTCAAACATAGGTCAAGGTCTCACAACATATTACAAAATTTGACCACTGGCCTACTGCATATTTGGTGAAAGTTCTGCAGTTCCATCTCAATTTTTTATGTCATGGCCATCAAAATAAAATAATTTTCTGATAAGCACTATGTCTATGACCTTCAGAAAGTATGTCAAGGTCACTCATATTATGAAATACTGAGCTTCTACATTTGTATTGTTAGCCTTATTTGTCAACATGTCAAATTTAGTGTCCTTCACTACATCCTTAATGACCTTGAAAAATAGTCAAGGTCACCAAAATTTTTACAAAATTTGATCACTGGCCTGATGCACATTTGGTGTGCATTTACAAGTCCCATCTCAACTTATAATCAAAATTAATTTGATATATTTTAATACCTATGATGCTTGTTCCCCTGCATGCCAGCAGTGGTGCCACCACGATTCCACTTGTCAGTGACTTTTGTCTGTATAATATTCCTACAATGGTATACAAGGTTCATAAAAATATTAAAGATGCTATATAGACTGTTCACACAATTTTTACATTGCCCATATATTCCATAATAGTGTAGGTGGCACCACCAAGTTTAAACTTGGCTACCATTTCCATAGTCTTGGTTACATCCTGATAGTTATATGGGGCTGACTTAAAAACTGTTGACATCATTGGTAAGTTGCCTCTTCTAACATAACTACCTCCATTCAATCATTCCTTTTTAAGAATGGGGATTTGGTTTAGTGGATATGTATGTTTCCCATTTCAGCTAGGTGACTGGTGTCAAAGGTTGCAGGTTCAAGTCCCGCTCATTCTGAACATAAAATAAGGGCATCATTGGCAAATTACCCCTTTTAAGTGAGCAAAACCCATTTACACCTAAAAAGCAGGATGGTATGAAACTGTCAATCCAATGAGTACCACTGTCAGGAAGCGAT
The DNA here is from genome assembly GCA_964020975.1 of Hermodice carunculata. Classification (NCBI taxonomy): domain Eukaryota; kingdom Metazoa; phylum Annelida; class Polychaeta; order Eunicida; family Amphinomidae; genus Hermodice; species Hermodice carunculata. Next base: position 11,657,376 of record OZ026616.1, on the reverse strand, counting down.
AGAGACATTAAAATGGGACTGAGAAACTTGGGCATTGACCTGAAAGGTGAAGTGCCTGGTGAAAAGCTGCGAGTAGATGGAAAACTTACCCACAGTGAGACTGGGAAAAGAACGGTTTATGTAAAACCCCCACTGGTTCTGGAAGGCAACACAAAAAAAGACAGGAAAGAAAAAACATAGTCTGATTACCCAATACTTCAGTCAAGACCATGAACAATGGCATCAGTTAAGACTGACAGTGACAGGAGATTAATAAGGAGTAACAGTCAAGACTTCACATGAGATGGTGACCCACAGGATGAGTCATTACACATTCACTCAGACAGCGAAGCAGAATCTTACGATTTTGCCGATGGTGACGATGAGAGACTAGAACATGAATAAAAATAGCATGTGCGACTAGTGTGTGATTAACGGGTGACTGTGAAAGACAATAAGGAGATAATTTGTGTTATGAATGCAGACAAATATGGTTTAATTTCTATTCAAACACTTGACTCTACTGCATGAAAAAAAAAAAACACTCTTTGACAGTACATGTACATGCAATCTTGAGGTGCCCAGGAATGCTTTTACTGCCACAGTGAAAGCAAATAACACCCAGCTTAAAGTGCAAGTGGACACAGGCGCCGTTGTTTCTATAATAAATGAACATGTATTTCAAGTCAAGTTTGGAAAGGACGCCATGCCTGAACAAACACGAACTGTGAGACTGCGTATATGCACAGGCAGTGAGATACCTATAGTTGGCAAATCACAAGTAAAAGTGCAGGTGGACAACCAACAGGTATGCTTACCCCCATTAGTTGTTAAGGGTAATGGGCCCACAATCATGGGGAGAGACTGGCTAACAAGACTGAAACTGGATTGGCATAATGTGTACAAGGTGCAGCCTGATAACACTGAAAGTATCTTGGCCAAACATTATTAGTCATTCACTGTTTTATTGTGAAATACAGGAAGTATCTCCCCCAAAGACAGCTGTATTACCTGAGGCGAAGCCGAGGGTAATACAGCTGTCTTGGGGGAGATACTTCCTGTATTTCACACTAAAAAAGTGAATGACGATTTTATCCCATTTTTGATGATGTAATTTCAAGCCCAAAAATTACACATGTTCGCCCCGCTGCTGCTGCAGTTCACTTCACAGTCCGCCATCATGTCGTCTGCATCGCGTCAAAGCTTGAATCGCATGACTGAGACTTCTGGTGGCTGATCGATGCACTAACCAGATAGGGAGATACAGCGAGAATACCGCTGTATTCCCCGGTCAGTTACGAGAATACTGCCGTATTCCCCGGTCAGTTTCAGGAATCGCGCTGTATTTCACCTTTGCAGTAATTAATGCACAAATAAGGGTAATACAAAGAGTGTACCATAGCTATTAACCAATCAGAAGCCAAGGATTCTATCAAAAATGGGATAAAGCAGTGTGTTCCAGCCAGGACTGGGCACAATTGAGGGTGTCAAGGGTAAACTGTACATGAAAGGTAATTGACTCTTTTCACAGAACCAGCAAAGCATAGATTTTTCTCACCTCCTGCAGACTGGAGAGGGCATTGCGGGGGTGAACACTTGTGGGCATAGGGTAACGCATGTTAAAAGTACCAATCTTTAAAGTAAATTTGAGATCAATTATAGAAACATTAACATAAATTGTAAAACTTTTTGATTAGTATGCCTGTCAACATCAGTAATGTACCAGGAATTTTTAATTTGAAGATGTTAGAAACTTTTTACAGGCAAAATTATTGAGACCCTCATATGGTAGTCCGTATCGGTGTACTAACCACCCACACTTGCATAGGTGTCAGTTGGTTTCTGACACCTGGGGGTTAATCACCAGAGTAGTTTGTGAAACCTTTAAACTGAATATATTTTTGGCAGTATGTACTCATGATGCCACAGCATATGGCTCTGTGGGATATTACCATTCATACAAGTGTGGTGTTTAAAGGGCAAAACACCATTGTTTCAGTTATGGCAGACACGTCACTGATTAGGCAAGCCTTACTGCCCTAAAGTAGTCTTAACCTATTGTTATAAGTTCAACATTTTATGAAAGGTTTCATGAATAGTTTAGAGGCCATTTTCTTGCCATACTTAAACTTGTGCAGCCGAGATATTCAAGTTATTTTACCATGTTAACCTTGCTCTGTGGAAAGTGCCTATGTTAAAACTATCCAAGCAAGTAGTCTTACCCCAGCAAAGGGGCTTTCTGTAGGCATTGGAGGTGAGAAAATCACTGGGCACATTGAGTCAATTACCTGCATAGTTTTTGACACCTATGCACTGAGTACATTTTGACATTGAGGAATGTCTGCTCACTACCATGCAGCAGCATAGTCAACAGTGGCTACTCACCAGTCATTTATGTATGTGCACACTCTGAAAAGATCAACTCAGAACAAGGTACTTGCTAGCATTTCACTGAGGAAATGCAGTTTGTTTTCCCAAAATTGCCCTCATATACTGTAATAAGTTTCCCTTTTCTCATTGTTGTGTAAACATTGTTGCAGCTGAGTTGCCACACTCTTTTCATATACACAGCTATCTGAACATGTATTCATATTTTCCCATCACCTGAGGTTTGTTCCTGGATAGGTGCCCATGTTGAAAATATACAATCAAGCAGGCTTGCCCCCCAAAGGGGATTCTCTTGTGAATGGAGGCAAGAAGCAGTTGTATACAGTGGCTCCACTTGTGGGGGAAAGTCCTGAATTCACAACCACACTTTTTTAAGCCGTGCCAGTGCCCTATGCTATGAGGCAAAAGGTGGACTTGGAACTAGAAAGACTACAACAACCGGGCATCATAATGCTGGTAACTTTCTCAGAATGGGTGGCATCTATTGTTCCTGTTTTGAAGAGCAAGTGGCAGTGTACGCATATGTTGTGACTACAAAGTCACTGTAGACCAGTATTCAAAACCTGTTACATACCCCCTCCCTAGAATTAAGGACTTGCATGCAAAATTAGGGGGTGGCGAGGTGTATAGGAAGTTTGACATAAGTGATGCGTTTCTGCAACTCCCTCTTGATGTGGAAGCAAATGGTTTTATTACCATAAACACCCACAGGGGCTTATTCCAGTACAATCGCCTGCCATTTGGCGTTTCCACAGCCGTGCCACTTTACCAGTGTACAATGGACAGTTTATTGTGGAGTATACTGAACGTTAGTGTTTTCATGGATGATGTTTTTTGCTCACAGGCAAAACCAAGGCTGAGCACCTCGAAACGCTGGATATGGTGCTAGCCAAGTTGTCACGAGCAGGCGTGAGACTCCGGCGCGACAAATGCACATTCTATATACCGTCAGTTGAATACCTGGGATATAGAATTGATACAGAGGGCCTGCACCCTTTGGACAACGAAGTGGAAGCCACAACAAATGCCCCACCACCCCCTAAAGTTCAGGACACAGATCTTACCTGGGACTATTGAACTATTATGAGAGATTTCTCTCAAATTTATCCACTGTTTTGGCCCCACTACATAAACCTTTGGAGGACAAGGCGGAGTGGCATTGGCTCCACTCACAGCAGAAGGCATTTGAAGAATCGAAGCACCTGATAACCAAGTCCAAACTGCTAGTACTTTTCGACCCAGACAAAGAAATAGTACTTGCCTGCGAAGCGAACCCTTATGGGATTGGATGGGTTATCAGCCACAGGGTGCCAGATGGCACGGAATGGCCGAGAGCTTTCGCATCATGGATACTGCTACCAGCAGAGCAGCGTTACTCCCAAATAGAACGGGAAACTTTAGCAATTGTTTTTGGCGTCAAGAAATTCCACACATACTTGTATGGTAGACATTTCCTCATCCAATCAGACCATCGCCCACTAGAGATGTTATTACATGAGCACAAGTCCATCCCAGTGTTGGCTTCATCATGAATCCAATGCTGGGCAATGACCTTATCAGCTTATGACAATGACATTTAAGGCAGCTAAAAACCGGAGCAATGCAGACGCTAGGAGCCGCTTACCCCTGAAACAGAACTTGCCAGCACCACCTCAACCAGCGGAACATATTTTCCTCATGGAATTTGTAACTTCTACCATAGGGGCAGGTAAAATTAAGCAGTGGACAGCTGCTAGCCCCGTATTGGCCAAAGTGCAACGTTATGTAATGAGTGGGTGGCCTGACAATGACAATGACTGTGAACAGTACTTTGCCAAGAGAAATGACCCGAGTGTACTAAATGGTTGTCTACTTTGGGGGGTCACGACTAATCATGCCACCCCAGGGCCACAGTGCAGCATTGGAAATGTTGCATAACACACCCCCCAGAATTGTCAGTTTTCACACACTTGATTTTCATAGTTCACAGTGTGTGGACTTTTCCTCCATTTGATGGAGAGAGAGAGAGAGGGAAGTACAGTGCCACTTCATAGTGTAATCTTAGAAAGTGCCAAGAGTAAACTCTCGTCAAATATGATCCTAAAGGTGCTACTTGGATATGCAATACAGGTAATATATAATGAAGAGCATGTGCCTTTAGTCAGTTTCTTTTTCTACCAAAAAGAAAAAAATGCTCGAGGCTTTCTACCTCCAAAGTTACCCTTTAAGCTATGGATATACCCTGGACTGGACTTGAGATAAGATTAACTATCTAAAAGGATAGGAGTGTGATGTACCAACATTGTTGTCATAATTTATGTACCCGCCGATGATGGTCACATGACCTGAGGGTAGCATATGGTTGGGGTCCGCAGAATAAAGCATTGGTGGAGCACGCTCATCTTCTATGTGGACTACCTCTGGTGGGGACTCAAACTAAGTCAAGACACTACACAAAATTTCATAATGATCTGGTAAAAATTACAGCTGGAAGAGCATTCACAAGATTTTGACATTTGACCCCGATACTCCAACTGGCCATTTGACCTTGCCTTTGAACTGGGATTAACCACGTCCACACGCAAAATAACAGATGCAGTGACACACGAGTGATCGCATTAGCTTTGCGACTATTGGTCAGCTGAGCTAAAATGGGAAAGACTAAATGAACACTGACTGGAACATGTACACAAGCAGTGAACTCAGTGTAGATGTTCCAGTCATGAGCATCATATGTATACAAACGCTATTATGCTATTATGACCACTCCTTCTACCAGTAAAAGAATGGTTTCACATGCTGGACACAGTCTTTTAAAATTGCTTTCAGAGAATGGATTACCCTCGGCCCACACAATTGTTTTTCCCTTAATTCTGCAAGCTACGTTGAAAGACTCATACAAGGATGAGAAGCAAAAGCACAAAGCTCTAGACAGAAAAATGTCTTTTAGGATAATTAGTCACTCAAAGCTGGGACTTTTAATAGCGAATATTTTCCACTATTATACATAGAAGTATTTGTAGGTAACCTCTATTTAGGACAGGTGACATAATATGGTGTTGCTGCACCACAAATTTGATTAAGCTGTGATCATGGTGATGAATCCTTCTTACGGTATTATGGTAACACTGTCCACTTGTGCGCTACTCAGATGGCCTTCTAATAAATACTTCAAAAGTTTCGTAAGTTTAAAAATAATGAGAAGAAGATGGTTTTCAAAAGGATCGTGGTCCATCATAATGTGCACCTCTGATAAAAATTTGGTGAAGCTGTGATGGATCCTCGTCAAGATATTATGGTGATCTTGTCCCTTTGTATGCCACTCAGACAGCCTTGACATAAATGCTTTAAAGTTTATAAATACAAAGAGGATGCTGGTTATAAATAGGAACCTGGTACATCACACTATGCATCTCTAACAAAAATTTGGTATAGCTGCAGTGAATAGTCTTTTAGATAATATAGTAACATCCTCCCCTTCTGCACCTCCCAAATGGCCTTGAAATAAATGCTTTAAAAGTTTCATAAAAGTTTAAAAATAATAAGAGGAGGCTGATTTTTCAACAGGTACCTGGTCCATAATAAGATGCATCTCTGGCAAAAAGCTTGTACAGCTATAATAAATTTTTTGTGAGATATCACGGTAACGTCGACAAAACGGAAAATGCAGTAGAGACAATACACTCTGCCACTTTATGTGCTGAGGGTACAAATTGGTAACTAGCTGTCAGTTTGTGCACAGCATGCAGTCCGCTTTTATCATTGATAAACAGTTAAATGGAGAGGCATTTAATTAGTGACTGAAGAACCCAATAACAGTGGCTATTAATTATTTTCTTTTGTCTATCATTTGGTACAGTGGACACATTACTGTTCATATCAGCTTAATACGTATAATGCACATATCATTGATAGATAAAAGCTTTATCTGGAACCCCCATTGTACCCAAGTTGGCTTTTCATCTACTAGGGGTATGGAGCTCTTCTGATTTTAAACAGTTGTCTCTAACATGCATATTGCGAGCTGTCTTATAAACTACATTTATTACAGAAGGAGGCCCTAGCGTCAATGAATGGTGGTCTTGAAAAGATTATGTGCTCACCCATGAGAGATGGTCTTCCTAACGAGTATATGTACAACTGTATGGCCAATGGCTGATGGCATCATAAGCCAAAGGAATCTTTTGGAGATGCAACCCACAGTACAAAGTGTGCTTTCACAATCACCTGGTATAAATGCCTGGTTACCACTGGCATGACAGGGAACAAGGCAGGAATTTTAAAATCCTTACATAACTATATAAATTACAGTAAAATTCTTCCATGGCTTTCAATAATTTAGATCCAAAATATTTTAGCCATTTACACACTTCACCAGTCAAACTGAAGAAACAGAAGCATTTGGCTAATGGTAGGAATAGTCTCTGCATGGCTACAGGTGCCTCTTGTCATTGATTGGGCAGGAGATTGATAGTCATTGACTCCTTTGTCTTGGCCATCTCCATCATGTTGCAGTGGTTGTCTTGCTTAGCCATGTCGGCCTCCACGTCGTCTGTTGCTCTTGCCAGTGTTTCCGCGTCTCCCTCACTGGTTTGGCCACTGGAAAGTCAAGTGGGATTAATTAATCCTTTCCCACTCACATCGCCCAGATGTAAATTGTCCTCTGCTTTTATTGAAATTTTTCGTTACTAAAACGTTTTTGCTGACACTTGTATGCAAGAGGATTCATGATGGCACACCTTAGGTCAGTAGCCTTCCTGAGCATGGGTTGGGCACTGTGCCCACACCAAGTAAAGCTATTGACTCAATGGTACTCTGACCAGGAATGGGTTAATTAAAGATCCATTCCACACAAAAAGTGAACACCATTATCTATTGTTACTCAAAAGTTATTCAGTATTTGGCTGCTATTGTTTCATTCAGGGGCACATAGCAACATATAATTGCATAGAAAAGCTGGAAGCCCCCTTTTTCTTAATAACACGTTCTACAGAAATATTTTCATGCTTTTATCAAGTACATGTACTTCCGTATAATTTTCCTACATTTGACACATGCTATGTAAGCACATCACATACAAGCTGTCTGACTCTTTCTGATATGACAAGGGTCAAAGATGGTTGTTAAAAACTGTAATTTCCTTTCTTTCACTAACTTTCAGGGTAAATTTAGTTAACCCCTTTTATTATATTTTGAAATATGTTATTACATACACATGTGTCTTCTTAACAGACTACCAGGCCACTCAATCTCTTGGCTCAGTTGTCAAACAGATCAGGCCTGAAATCCAGCTAGGCAGACAAATACAAACACTCAGAAGGACAGAATCATACCTTTTCTGTTTCATTCCTGGTGTTATCTGATCTCCCAGGGACCTCAGGATGATGTCCCGGTGAGAAGTCTGCATGTGCCTGATCAGGGTAGCTTCCTTGCTATACTTGCGGTTACAGTGCCCACACGTTAGCTGCTTGGCACCAAGGTGAACCATTCGCACGTGCCTGTTGAGGTCGCCTAAATTAGAAAGGAAAAAAAAAAAAACAAGAGGAAAATACAATCTTGTACTCAGCTGACCTACATTTGACAGAATGAAAATCAGTGAACTACAAATGAAAGGTATTTCATTGACATGATGAGAAATTGTAAAAAATTCACTTCCACATCTATTCAACCATGCGGTATTTCATGGCAATTCATCATTTGCCACATGCATATTTATTCATTATTATGTGGTTTGTCTTTGCTGAATATTTCGCTTACACAAGGAGCCGCTACTCAGACCGACATGTAATGGTATATGTTCCCAAACATGTTTTGAGTAGTTACCCACTAGAGACTCTTTAATTTATTTGGGCCAATACAGCCTAATATGTCAAAATTCTACAGAAGAATGTGCGCCATATGGACAATAGTACTTCCATATATATGTATATAGGTTAGACAGTGACTGGTTAGCTTATGGAGAGTAAAGAGTTCAGACTGCGGAAAAGGGTAATGACTACTAGAAAGTGGTTCTGGACAAAAAGACACAAATACAAGTGCAAGATGTTCAAATGTTATCAAGCACACACAGCAACAGAGCTGTTGAATTCAAATGGAAAGTACATGTGCTGCCACCAATGGGTCATTTCTGAAGGATATTTGCTGTCTGGATTAGCCAATACAGGTAAATTATTACTTACCAGTGGTTGTATCTCACACTTTTGTCAGGTTCTAGGTACCTTAAACACTTTTGGTGAATCTCTTGTACACTTTAAATCTTTATGGTTGGCACTAAGTGTCCCAAGAATGGTAAATTTTATCTAAGTTTAGCTAAGACTTAACTTCTTGTCTTCATCACCCCCAAAAACCCCCCAACCCAACCTTCCAAAGATTTTAAAGATGGGACCTTTTTCTTCAGCTGAAGGTTATAGAAATGTGCCACTAGTTTTATTGAAAGTGAGTATGCAGGGGGGGGGGGGGGGGGATGATCAGATATAAGTGTGCAATAGTAATGCTCCACCTACAGCATCTAATCTACATTTATAATCTAATGAGCATAGCGCTCATGAGTAATACTCCACATGGACCTTTTTACATACCACTCTGGAAGAACCCCTTGCCGCAGTGCTCGCACTTGAACGCTCTCTCCTTCTTGTGGAACCTCATGTGCACCACCAAGTCACTGTGTCGTATGTAACCTTCAAACAAACAACATCAATAAAGGAATGTATTATCAGTATCCACAGTAACTATAGTAAGTGAAGTTAAAGTGTTTCCATTCTGTCCCTCGCCTCCCCTTTTTTGAGGGGGGAGGGGGGTAACTTAGGGCCATCTTTTATTAAAGTCGGTTTCCTGAAACAGCTCTCTGGAAAGAAAGAAAAGGTGGGTAAAAGTTACAAAAATACACTTATTATATATATTAAAAATGTTACATTTGCACATTTTCCATCAGTCTATGGAATTTTTTTTTATCAGCAAAAACCGGTAACTTTTGGCACAGGCTGCACATCAAAGTGTATATTTCCTGCCCCCTCACTGGTTATGACAAAGATTAAAGAATAAAGATTAAACTGATGCAACACTGTCATAATGGGCTCAGGGGGGCAGTCACAAAATTACACATGCTCCTAATGGGGGGGGGGGGCACAAAATGGCTGACATAGGGGGTCATAATACTGCCCCCCCTTCCCCCGTGAGGAGGTGGTGGTGTCATCAAATTGCGAATCAGTTTATAACAAAGTCATACAACAATAACCAGCATAAGGCTGGGGGGGGGAGGGGGTCACAAAATTTTGTAGACTTGCTGCAAGTCAAGTCTGCAGCAAGTCTGCAGACTTGACTTGTTTTTTTTTTTTTTTGGCAATACCCCAAACATATATTTAGAGGTGGCAATCTACAAGGGGGGTGGGGGGGTGGTGCAGGTATGATAGGAAACGCTGTTTTTATGAGTGGCACAATACAGATATAATCTCTGCAATCCATACTTCTGATAACAATGACACTGCAATCACACATTGTGGAAACATATATATTGTACATTTATAACGTTTATCCTCTGAATGCATGGCACATTTTCTTATATTTAGACTCACACTGTATTTTTTTTTTGTATTTGCCACAATATCATGTTCAAAAACACAAAAGAACTGGTTTGATTTATAACAATTTACCAACTACATACTGTAGAATTTAATAAAAATTGTAAGACAGGAAAATCTATGTTTGTAGTCTATTGCATTCAAAACATATCTGTTGATACTTCTTGAATTCCCACTGTGCTTCAAAAAGTACCCGCGTTTCCAATGCTCTTATACACTATTATTAGATTATTATTTATGAAAATCATCAAAATACGGTTGCTCACTTCGCACATGTAGCCATAGTCATCCTGAGGATGCCACCAGAGCACTTGAGCTATCATGGTAATACAAGACAGGTCAACAATCTGATATCTAGGACAACATGCATGTAGAACAACATTCTTGCTCATATAATTAGTGCCTAGGAAATTTATAAGTTAATCGAAGACAAAACAAACAAATATGTGTTTCTGGTCACATGCCTAAAAAGTTCCAGGTGGGTTGGCACTTTTTTTTGGGGGGGGGGGGGGGGAGAGGAAGGAGGTTCATTTCTTTGGATATTTTGCTGTAATTTCACTGGTTTTCACAATGCCCATTTTTCATGCACTTCCCTGTGAGACCAAGACAGTTTTTAAGTTTTTACTTTTCCACCTCAAGTCGTTTTTTCTTTTTTTCCAGGTAAATCAAGTAATTGGAAAGACAGGTACATGTACAACTTTGTTTGGCCTAATAGGAAGGGTTAATCAAACAATTGTGCATCTTACCTTTGTCACAAACGTCACATCTGTAGGGATAGGCCCCAGTGTGGATCACCATGTGTCTCTTCATGTCACATCGTTGCAGGAACATACGGTCGCACACATCACACTTGTAGCGATAGTCATCCTAGGGATGCCAACAGAGCAAGTTATCACGGGTACACAATATAGGTCAAGCTGGAGGTGAAGGTCACTGGTAGGAGTTGAGAAATTCATTTGGTCATGTTCATCACACAATCAAGAAATAAAAAACTAAAGTTACTGAACAAGTTAATCATTTCTCAAATTACTGCACCTATATGGCTTCTTTGTTTGTCACTGGACAAACAAGAAAGCACAATATTTTCTTCCATTCAAAGAGAGTGAATTTATGGCATAAGCAAGAGGTAGAGCAGAGCACTGGTGAAAAAGTCACCTGACCTATTCTGACCAATAGTATGGTCACAGTAGGTCCCACAATACCTCTTGACCAGTGCTATCATCTGCTACAGTAGTCCCTGTCATGAGAGACCCCTGTCGTGAGAGACCACTTTTCAGATTCCCAAAACCTATACTTCCCATGTTAATTTACCTGTCATGAAAGACCACCTGTCTCATAAGACGACTTTTTTGTTGCTGTAGGGGTGGTCGCTGGGGATAGGGACCATTGTACTTCCTGTCTCTGGGCATATGTCATTGGGATCACCTCACACGTCACTACTGATTACACAGGGTGTTGCTAAGTACTCAAAATTCAGTTGTGTGCCACTGTCAGGACTACAGTGCTCTTTCCTCCGTATATGAACACGTCCAACTTGAGATAAATTACTATGCAAATGCAAAACATCAAATTGAACTGTTTTACTTGCTGCAACTAACACTGAGTTCAGTTTGTAAACTTGGCTGGCAATGATCTAGTATTTAAGTAACACCCAGAAAACGGCTCGCACTTTGGGTGCTGTCCTTTCTGATCACACAAAATGTCTACTTTGTGAATCAAAGTTGTCAAGAGTCTCAAGTGGTGTTGTTTTGTGCCTACCTTTGTGTTGACTGTGTGTATCATACGATGTCGTGTATAGTTGCCTAGTCTGTTGAATGTAGCATTGCACAGATCACATCTGTAGCGAATCACATCTTCCTTTGGCATCTGAACCACTCGGACCACCTTTCTGTCTGTTGTACTTCCTGTTCCTAGTTGAGAACTTTGGTCAGGTTTCAGGTTGACATTCTTCAAAGCTCCATCCTCTGTTAGTACCTGGAACAGGATAGATGGCAGCACTGTGTCCTTCTGGTCAGATGAATCTTCTGCAGAAATACTGGCTTCAGCTACGTTTGTCTGCGGTGAAGTACACGTGGAACTGGAACCTGGATGAATAATGATGAGGTTACCTTGCGAATCTCGTGACGCTATGTGCATTGGCTGTGAGGATACAGTCTCCCCTGAGCTGGTCACTGTGCTGGCACTGGAGGAGTATGTACAAGTTTGTCTCAGCAGGCTCCTACCAGCACTGGAGTTTATTCTGGTGGCCTGTGGGGACTGGGGCAGTCCAACGGAATCCAAGTTCTGCACCACCACCATACCGGCGCCCCCGTTATTTGCATTTTGACTGGCGTGTAGCATGTTCAGGTTATTGTCATTTTCTGCTGCCGCGTGATCTCCTGAGAGAATATCTGATACAGGGTGGAACAAAGAGCCCTCCTCCACTGGCACCAGAATAATTGGCTGCACGTTTGCAGAATTTCTTACATTTAACGAACTAAACACTGCCTGCCTGGTATCTCCAGGCTGCACAGTCAAGTGTGTTGCTGATTCGTTCGCTTGACAGAAGGTCTCTGTTGATTGGCCACTTGCAACTTCATCAGTTCTATTTCCATTTTCATTGGGACTTGTACTGTGTTTATCACTCTCCGACTGGTCAGCATTTTCAACTTTGCATGTCCCTAATCCAGTCATTATCCTTACCTTACTTGCAACTGATATTGCAAGGTTGTCGTCTTGACCGCTGTCTCCTTGGCTTGGGACCAAGTTGATACTGTTGGTGCCCGTTGCACTGGCACCTTGGAGCAATGACACGCTGCTACACTGGCCATCTGCTAACTGCTGTAGCCCGGACAGGGTCTGTCCAGAAGGCAGGATGAACTCCTGGTCACAGGCAACACCAGACGGCAGTGCAATCTGTATGCTGCTACAATCCTCGCTGCCTTCCCTTCCACCTGAACTGCCCCCTTGGCGAGTGGGAGAAGTCTGTTTCTGGCTGTCTGAATTGTGGGAATCCCCACTGATATGTATGATGAATGTCTGGGTCTCAGAACCATCATCTGTTGACTGCTCTTCTGGGTGCAGACCTGGCTGGAAGGTGTCTGCGTTGATTCCACCATCCACCAGCTGGTTCACTTTCTCCTCCATGGAACTGGACCCAGGGAAGAGCTCCATGTGGGTTTGACCTTTCGTATCTTGGTCACTTGGTTCCATCCTGAAAAAAAAATAAAAAAATAAATCCATTTGTTATTGGTGTAACAGAAAATTTGTAAATTACTGTAAAATAAAAGGGTATGATGAACAGCAGGACTGTGACATTCCTGTGCTCAGATACTAGTAACCTTTGACTGACATGATCCTTCGTCTCAGCATACTTCATTTTGAAAAGCAATTGGAGAACAAACGATGCCTGTATGAACCCGTTACCAGGTTACAAACACAACAAACTGAATGAATAAACAAACAACACTTAAAAAAATAACTGAAATAACAAATTACAGTAGGTCCTACATATCAAGTGTAGGCGTTGTACAATATGGAATGCAATATGAATATAAATAATTAATGTCTCAAAAAACAAGAGCACAGGCATAACACAAAACAATACATAAGTGCATACAAAGATGAAAAGATGGGGACTGTGATGGTCCTGTGCTTAAGCTGATCTTGTATCTACAGAATGTTAACTGACAGCCTAAAATGGCAGCTTTGTTTATATGCATTGATGCAGTGAAATAACATTGAATGTGGATGGTTGATTTAAAGTTATTAAGTTGCCCTGTAACCCAAGGAATATGCAAAAAGTCCCTTCCAAGTGTGCAACCATAACTTTGCCTTTACCATGTTTACAGAGAAGCATTGTTGACTACAATACGCGAGTCCAAGTCAAAATAGTTGAGAGTTCAAATGCAGATCTACACAAAACTCATCAGATGCTCCATCAGCTTAAAGATCAACAGCCAAGATGCCATAAAATGTAACGATTTACACAGAAACCTTATTGAACGCACCGGTACACTTTGGCAGCCACAGGATATTTCCATGTCTTTGTTATATAATACGTGTACAAGTAGTGTGAAGAAAAAACAGGAAATCTTTAACACCTGAGGTAGGAATGTCTGTTGATAGCCTCAACCTTCAAATTTATAAACCCAGAAGTACTCCCATGCAATTTAAAAACAATCTGCTCTGCAGATTCAGAGAAGATTTTGTGAGAAAACTGAATTCATAAAAAAATCTAAAATCAATAGATCGTGACAGACTCAAGTAGATGGACCGTGTCATAAACTCAGCTGACAAGTCAGCAGACGTTAAAAATATATAAATGCTACACTTGTTCAACAAATACAGGACTTCCATATTTTTTTTTTTTTTGCGAAAATTTGACCCTGTTGCTGGGCAACAGTGACAATCAACAGCCATGATATGGGTACAGCTTATGGATAACTAACAGTGTCACTAACATCTGTGGGAATGAAGGATTCTTACTCCAAACCTATGACAACTCTTTCTTATATCATGTTCAACGTGAGTTTGAACCACCTGGTTCTTGTTTAATGATACAGGCCAAAGAATCAACACAGCTGATATACCGTATTCATCCTAATACCAACCCATGCCCTAATAGAAGCATGCCCTCCACTTTCAATCCAAGTGGTCTAGATTTAAAATCAAGATTTTTCCTGTAATTTAGCAAAGATACTTCCAAATGAAAAATTAAATGTTAATGCAGTATGTTAATGTTAATCTAACATCTAACTGTACTGTACAGCCTTCAAAACCTTCAATCAAGAAAAGTACTTATTTCATGGTCCTGCGAAAACACTGCAAGATCCGGCAAATCTTTGCATTGGCATGGTGTGTTATTATTAGGATGAATACAGTATATAAATGTCTCAGCATACCCAGAAGTGTTCCTGTTCAATTTCAAACCCAAGAAGTTTCAGAGTGATGTTTATAATTCATAACCCCCCCCCACACACACACACACACATACACTTAAGCATACATATGGTGAATTAAACATCCTTCGTACAGACCCATCCAAGAGGCATGCACACACCTGGAAGTTTGAACAGGATCCAGTCAATGATTTTAGCAGTTGACTGTGAATCGCTAATGCAGAGCAGCTGACAATGAAGGACCCTCCTGTAACATGCAAGCTATCAATAGCTGACTGACAAGTCAGCTGACCTGAACTGATTTAACTTCAGACACACAACTGATTGACTGTGGGATGATGGTTATTCCTGAATGCATACGTGACAATATTTGAAAAAGGAATTAATAAGAGTTGTGAGTCGAACGAGTTGGCACTTTTAGCCAGTTGCAACCGATGCTAAACCAGACCAGATGTGCAGTGAGCCAGCACACACACACACACACAGACACAGACACACACACTCTTTCCCAAACACACACCCACTAGCTGCACATAATTGCACAAGAGTGTGCACGAGATCTGTTCAACCCTTAAATTAATACAGCCCTGATCAACTGCCGATAGCCACAATACAAATGTTGGCAATCTGAAAAACACCATGATTTTCTTTCTACTTTTTGGATTGCAAAGCTGTAGATATAATTGTTGAATGTGTCTCATCATCCTCGAGCAATGTATTGTCCATGGTGTGAAATGTCCAACAGTTGACTTGATGTAGTTCAACAGAACAAGAGTGTGTCAAAATCAATTTTGCTCCACGCAAAACTAGGTTGAATGACTTATTGGTTGAACAGTTTGTTTGTCAGTCTGTCAAACGGTCAAAAAGACAACTGACCCTGCTGCCATTGGATTGAAATGTTCCATGTCAGCATGATATAAATGAAGAGTGAATGACAGATGTGTTGCCACCTTTTTTTTTTTTTTCCTAGCACATTTCATGCATACAAAGGCCATTCAGTGAATGCAACACAAATCAACAAGATCACAGACCATGGGTTGGTGATCATCACTTGATCACAATGGCAAGCAATATTATGGGTTTTGGGGACTCTGATCAGGGCTTCTTGAAAACTTAAAAAATAATGATACGAAACGTATTGCATTCGTGCTATGCAACACACAGTCTCCAAAATAACGATTGGGCCACCTGACAAACTGTACTCCTTTGTTTACCAAAACTGCTGGCATATTATACATATGACCAGATTACAGTAATACAGATATGTTGATGTAAGCAAGGTACTGCAGTTCTGGCACACAAATATAAGAAACATTGTGGTGTAATTTTAATCAAATTTCTCTGCAATTTTGGTTTAATATTAGACAATATGATTTTATATACATTCAGCACGTTAACTATTCAATAAACAAAGTTTTCATGTGGCATATACTCATTTGTTCTGTTTTGTCTCAGTGAGAAAATATATTTGTGAATTTGTAACTTTTGGTCCTCTGTAACAAACCCCATTTGTATTCAAAGAGCTAAAGATACAAAAACTGTTTTGATATTCATATCTTTTTTAACTACATCTTTCTTTTCAGGTGAACATAACAACTATTTCCTTATGACCTCTGTCATGAACAAGAGGTCCTTACACATCCAGCATATCACCATCAGAGTCAAGATCACCTGACAACTAGCTGAAGTGCTCCCTCCTGGTCAGAATAACAGAAGTTTCCCGTTTCAGAAGATCACAAAGAAATATGCAAAATACACCAATGTGTGTGCATGCTTATGTCCAGGTGGAACAATGTCCAAAATATTTTTTTTTGAACGTCAAAAGCCTCCAGTCATTTTTGACATTCGCCTTGTCGTTTAGCTCAATGTCCAAAATATCCTCAGTTATTATGAGATACAGAGATATCCCCCCCCCCCAATGTAAATGCAAGAGTCTTTCCATCAGTTAATTGTTCTTATTAACCTATTTTACAGCTAGAAAAACAAAGTACATGACTTTGTGCACTCTTGGGGGCTCAGCACGACTTAAAAAGTTAATATATTGCATTATAACCTGTTGGGACCTACATGACTATAATATAAATGTTGATATTTGTTTACATAGACCGTGCAAATATCAGTAGTCTCACTTTCTGTTTGCACAGTCCATTGACAATCATGTTGTTAAGTCCAAACAATTTTCAATTACTTCCATTTGTATGAAGATTCACACTTCCAAATTTTCACATATAATACTATAGATATCTTTCTGCCAAGGAACAGGAAATCTCATTTTTTTTTCATTTTGGTTTTACCCTATGGATATGGATTCAAACTTCTTTCCTCCACGCATCACCATACTGTTAGGCCTAAATGTACTAAACTAATCACTATCATGTCATTTTGATGATAGCAGCTCAAGTCAAGATGCAGTTTGAGTGCCACGTGTGCCACAAAACTTTTTCTAGGGCTTGGTCCCTCAGAAGACACCTGCGCAGTCATGATTGAGAAATCAGGAGGCTGACATGCCCTGAATGTTTCCATAGTTTTGGCAGAACTGACAATTTTGTAAGACATGCTAACACAAGTCACAACAATGCAGCTATAAAGCCCTTGATCTTCAATCCGAAGGCTGTTTCTGAAAACCTGTCACAGACTTGTAATGTGTGGGAAGCCACAGGTAAAAGGCAGAAGAAACAACAAAAGGGTAAACTATTATCCACTGCTGTCACCAAGTGGGGGGAGGGGGGCAAAACATGTTGAGGAGCGGGCTCTCTATAAACCTGGATGAGTTATGTATTTACTATAATGTTCATATCATCATCTGAAGGGTAACCATTATTGAGGTTCAGCTGGGTACTGAGCCTGCGACCTTAATAAACCCCAAGCCAGTGTCTTGTCACTACAAGCGCAGACCTTAAGCATGAGGGCTCAACATTGCCGGGCTGTCACTACACCAGTGCAACTTCAGGAACCTCTTTGGAAGTGCGTAAATGTGTGACTGTAGGAATTTAGTGACTCCATATTTCCATAATCATTACATTGGTAGTCATTCCTGGATTCATGGTTACATCACAGGCACTGACCTAATTATCTCTGCTCTGTGGACACAGGTGTATTCCTGTTCACTTCCACGTTAAATTAGCATTTTTTGGATGCAAGTTACAGAAAGTTAGACATACTTCTTGAATCACAAATCAGTGATGCTAATAAACTATACTCTTCTCTTTGTATACTTGGGTTTTAATGATAATTTGATGCTTGGAAAATGCAGTTTTTTGAGTATTTTAGACCAGCATGTTTTACATAAAATATATAGGTTGCTATGGTTTCTTCGACCCTACTTCTTAGTTGGCAGTGCATGCTGTTCACATGTTTAGATCGGCTGGTTATACATTTTTTTTTACATACGCATTTATAGGAATAGTTACTTTGAATATGCACACGAAAAAGCTATTGTGTTCAGCACTACTACATGGCAATTATGATTATGCTTGCTCTAGTTGGTACTCCTCAGTATCCCAAAAATATAAAAGGAAATTGCAGACTCACCAAACAAAGTGGTCAGATTCATTCTGGATAAAAATTCAAGCTTTCAGATTAGAAATTACAAACTGTGGAGACTAAAATTGCTTAATGTTGAAAAAAAAAAAAAAAGAGTTGTACAAATAAAATTGAGCAACATGTGTAAGGTTACTTATAAAAAGGCTCCTGAATACCTACAGGAAAACTTTGGAAAATTATTGCAAAATAATAGTGTCATGGGCAGAAATAGTCAAATGTCATACATAATCCTACTGTGAATAATGTGCTGGTCATACCTTCTTTATCTGCACACGTAGGTATAAAGGAATGGAATGATCTTCCTTTACATTTGAAACAGTTGAAAATTTAACTGGCCACTTGTCTTGATATCTATCATTATCAGGCTATCCCAAATTGAACTTTAAATCTTTGGATACTCATATTGAATTTTCATAACTTAATTTATTAGTGGAGACTAAAATTGCTTAATGTTGAAAAAAAAAAAAAAAAAGAGTTGTACAAATAAAATTGAGCAACATGTGTAAGGTTACTTATAAAAAGGCTCCTGAATACCTACAGGAAAACTTTGGAAAATTATTGCAAAATAATAGTGTCATGGGCAGAAATAGTCAAATGTCATACATAATCCTACTGTGAATAATGTGCTGGTCATACCTTCTTTATCTGCACACGTAGGTATAAAGGAATGGAATGATCTTCCTTTACATTTGAAACAGTTGAAAATTTAACTGGCCACTTGTCTTGATATCTATCATTATCAGGCTATCCCAAATTGAACTTTAAATCTTTGGATACTCATATTGAATTTTCATAACTTAATTTATTAGTGGGACAAGCAGATGATGGACACATAAGAACCTGTGATTCATGTTTATAAACTTTGTATATTTATTCTAACCAATATCTCTTATATATATATATATATATATATATATATATATATATATATATATATATAATGTAAAAATCTACACGTATAGAGTGTATATTCATGTTTTTTTAAATCTTAAGTTCTTGGTTTTATTTAACCGGACCGCCTTGGAGAGAAGTCAGTAGACTTCCTTGCGCCATCCTAGGTTCTTTACTGTATATGAACCTGAATATATTCATTCAATCAATCAATGTTTTAAGTGCAAGGATGGGGAATACACCCAAGAATATACATGTACCCCCATCAGCATCACCCCACCTCTCCATTGGTCCAATACCCTGCTGGATCTCCCTGTAACTAAGGATCTTTGCCTCCTTGCTGTAACCATGGAGAGAGTGACAAGGATATCACGCTTGCTGAAATTCAATAAGTGGTTTCATCTTTACTGATAGTCAATGACAATGGTTGACAGGTGACAGCTAACCAGGCATGCAAATATCATCGTTTGCAGATTCTAAGGATTAGCCATATGTGACAAGTGGCTAACACACGTGCTATTGTTAGAAGATTGTGAGACGTGTTGGTCCGCCCCAAATAACACCTTGAGTTACCGCATGGACCTACTTGGATCGACCTGCTATGAACGTTACTGGTTGCGGCTGTGGTTTGCGGTCGCCTATGCCATAGGCTATGGCTATGGCTGAACATTAATAAAGGTATCTGACTTCCTGGCCCATTCCTCACTTTAAAGTTCAGAAAATGGGGTTCCACTTCGGACTCTGTTGGTTCCGAAGAGTCAGTTATCCCCAAAATACACTTATACCGAGAATTTCTTCTATTCTTTGCAAAGACCAATAAGCGTTGCTTCGTTCTGGTGGCGCACCTGCAATTCGCTATTTTCTCTCGCATACAGTTGTTCAAAAGTTGAGCCACTCATCTTCGCGGAAAAAGTTACCACCATTTTGCTTCGCGGATGTAGTTCCCAGACTGCTCACTCTCAAGTACAGGGCCAGATTATTGGGCAAATCTTTTAGGTTTACGTGAAGTAAAAAATGAACAATTAGATAGTCTTTCAAGGAATCCATAAAAGTACAGAATTCGTTATCCTTGCTAATAAGCATTATACTTTCTTAAAACAATCCGTGTCTGAGATTTCAATTCTACAGCGTATTGTTTTCCTCTTGTGTCTGATTTGAGTTCCAAGGCACTTCCGGTGTAAACAGGCGGCCGACGGGGAAGGCAAGTAGTTGTTAGGATGTCAATAGCAAACTTGCTCAAAGTTCATAGCAAGTTGTTGCAAATTTTGCAATTACCACTGAGGCAGAAAACAACACTTCAAGGTCAATTTTGCAGAGCGATGTCGTCACCAGCACGGCTAGACATTAGCGGCATTTATCCCCCGATTGTGACCCCGTTCAACGAGAAAGAAGAAATAGCCTATGATAAGCTGCAGCACAATGTCGACCTTTGGAACCAAGCTCCACTCAGAGGTGATTTTTTTTTATTGTTCTGCAAGCTGACCACTTGATACTTCTTATTGTTATCATTGGGTCCTGCTTCAGTTATTTCTGGAGTCAACCGGTTCTCCTTCCCGTTTTGGGCTCAATTTCAACTGTAAGATTTGATTTCAATGTCTACTCATAGCAGAGCCTCCAAGCTAGCCAATATGTTAACAGTGGGAGCATGGAGAGAGTAGATTTGTGATGTTTTATGAATATTGTGAAGTTCACATGTAACGGGGGGGGGGGGGCATTCGCCCCTAAATCATGCCTCAAATGGCTTATATAGTACAACAACATGGCAAAACAGTACAACTTTACAGCCACCGATGAAATAATGCTACTTTTTTTACTTTTACAAAAAGCAGGAAACATTTTGTGAAGAGTGAGAGATCTTCTGCCAAGGTGGGAGACTTCGGGGAGCTGCTATCAATGGCACCTCCCTGGAGACTTGGAGGCTCTGGTAAAACAGTACCCACTATAGGGAGATGGGTTACAGGCTTTTTCGCCCTCAGGCTTTTTCGCCCCCTGGCTTATTCGCCCCCTAGCTTTTTCGTCCATTGGCTTTTTCGCCCCCTAGCTTTTTCGTCCTCTGGCTTTTTCGTCCTCCGGCTTGTTCGTCCCCAAAATTTACCAGATTTCTTGTGTTGTTAGTTTGGGTCGGACGTGTACAGATTTTCGCCGTGTGCGATCGATCACGTCAAGGCCGGTAAGACCCGCACTGCCGCAGTCGCAAACGGGTGTCCGCGCGCCGCGTTACACTGTTTCCAGCCCGTTGGTCATCCACGTCCACGGGGACAACACGATCAAGTTTAAGTATACTGACGCTTTTGATATCAGTTGGTTTTTCAAAATTAATGTGACGCAGGTGACATCAGTCGGTTCTTCAAAATTAAAGTTATTTGTACCATCTCCGATTAATGGCAGACTACTGCGAACATCCCATTCGTCCATTGGCTTATATTCGCCCCCAAGGCCACGCTTATTCGTCCGTTGGCTTTTTCGCCCCCAGGCTTTTTCGTCCCAATGTTTTATCGCACAACTTACAGCTAATGCATTACCGAGACATCTTCAAAACCTCTTTACCACTGCCGTGTAAATAACTGACATCACGCTAACAACTAGCGTCTTCTTGTTGAATTACTACCAACGTCAGACGCGATATGACACCTACTGACTGTTCATTATGTTCAGATAATTTGTGATGTTCTGTGAACTTTCAGTAGGCCTACAACGTTCATAATTATTATATTCAGCCTCGCCTTCTTATTATCATACGTATCCACGATCGATGTACCCGGCCGCCGCCAGGCTAAGACAAAACGGTAAATTAAAGGCATGGTAACCAGAGACAGAAAAAAGTAGCCTGACTTTTTTCTCCGGTGTTGATTATAGTGCAGTATATAACAAAATTTGTAAAAAGTTGTTCTGAGAAACTATTGTAAAGAAGTATTTACTTGCTGGTAAAGAAGAAAGAAAGAAAGAAAGAAAGAAAGAAAGAAAGAAAGAAAGAAAGAAAGAAAGAAAGAAAGAAAGAAAGAAAGAAAGAAAGAAAGAAAGAAAGAAAGAAAGAAAGAAAGAAAGAAAGAAAGAAAGAAAGAAAGAAAGAAAGAAAGAAAGAAAGAAAGAAAGAAAGAAAGAAAGAAAGAAAGAAAGAAAGAAAGAAAGAAAGAAAGAAAGAAAGAAAGAAAGAAAGAAAGAAAGAAAGAAAGAAGAAAGAAAGAAAGAAAGAAAGAAAGAAAGAAAGAAAGAAAGAAGAAAGAAAGAAAGAAAGAAAGAAAGAACACACTTTAAAAATGATAGATCGATCTGCTTCAAATAATCGTCTTTTCAAGCATGAATATATTTTTTACCGAGGAACCGCTCTGTGTGTGCCATAAGATGCCTCCTTCCGAGAAATTGGTGTACCTTGCAAAATGAATTAACTGTTTGATGATATTTTCATTTATGTAGCCTGGTTATGTCAACAATTATGGACTTGACCATTTTATATGAAATTTGAACGTCATTGCTGCATTACACATAAAATAAGTAATCATCTGCAAAATACAAACTTGTGCAGATACACGTCACAGCCATAATAACAAGTTCCATTAACACCTTGCATGATTTATACAATAAATACAACATGGATATATAACGGTGTTAACCATGAAACATGGTGTAGCACCAACACCGTCAGCCACCCCCACCCCAATACAAAAAGTTTGAATGCGAAAAGTTACTACAAAACGCTTCTTTATTTATTAATGTATTTTGTCAGGACAATAAAATAGGAAATATGTTTGGTTCAAATCACTTGAATTTTGAATTAAAATAAAGGGCCATCTAGTATGTTCTGTCTGCATCTGTCTTTTATTAGTTTCCGCCGGTGCGACGTAATCATTCGGGTGCCGGTATACACACGACGGGTGGAGTCGCGGTGGCGCTGTGCATTACGTTCGTCCTGTCTGTGTGTTTGTTCAAACAAGAGGGATTCAGACAGGGCTGAGCCAATACAATACGTTTAAACCAAAAGAAAGGCCTGTGCAGATTTGTTGGTGGCTTTGGTTTTTGTTTTATTTTGTTTGTTTTTTTGTTTTTGTTTGTTTTTTTGTTTTGTTTTGTTTATTGTTTTGTTTTTTTTTTTGTTTTGTGTGTGTGTGTGCGTGTGTTTGTTTCTTGATTGTTTGTTTGCTTTCTTTGTTTTTTATTTTTCCTTAGTTTGGTATTTAGCAAGTTTGTACAAATATGAAACAATGTTTTGACTGATTGGAAAGAAAAGGGACAATACAAATTTCCATGCAAAATCAGCCCTGAAAGATAGTTATGACAACTCCCCACCCACACCCACACCACCAATAACATGCATGCTCCAGTTACAATTAAATAGGTAGTATTAATATATCTTTTAATGATCCATTACCGGAAATATTTTATACGAGTTGTCGCACTTGTCAGAACTTATTTGAAGTCACGGACGCAGCATGGACAAACCCCAGCCCATGACTTTCAAAGCGATAGTTTTTCGAAACATAATTATTATTATAATTATACTGTAAATAAGCAACATAAGATAAGGGTTCTTTAACACTTGTTCCCATCGGAAATGCTGGTTGGAATATTTGTATGTTCAATATTATTAAGTTTAAGGGAAGAGCTGCGCCTCTTACCGATATAGTACCGGACCACGACTAGGTCTACATACTGTGGTTGACAGACTGCAAGATGGGTAGCTCTGCATTTGTGTGTGGCCAACGTCACGCGTGAGCGGAGAGTGGCTTTGTGTTTCCAGCACTTATTCTCCCTCTTATGATTTTAGTACACAAATTACTCAAATCATTACATGGTAGTCAGTAAATCACTTTGTTAAAATGCCCATACTAATCCATATTTGCAATGTTGTAATGTAGTTATAACTTGATGCCAAAAACACAAGAACATGTTCGCATGATAAATAAATGTAAATTTTATAGCAACCGGAACGCGATATTTGTCTAATAGTCTCAAGTATATGAAATCTGACAAAATTGACATTTCAACTTGGATCTTTTTTACATCATAACAAGCGAATAGTCTTGTATCAAATACAAGACTATAGCTTGTCTACATTGATAGACCTTTGTCATGGAACAAATCGCCTATGATTTTGGTGTTGTTATGACGTTTTTTTTTTTTTTTAAACGAAATCACATACCCGACACCTTCGAAATTAAGGATGTCCGAACCGCCGACCAGCGGCATATTATCTTCGCCACACGGGACCAGCTAGGACTTCTTGTGGAGGCCAAACGCTGGTATATGGTCGCAACCTTCTGGGTTGTCAAATCCCCCTTTTACCAGTTTTTTTTTCAATCCATGCATTTGTTCGTCATGAGGACCCTACTTAGATCCTTATTGCTCGTTCTCACCACATGGAAAAGCTTAAAAATTACTGTATCTTTTTATCTATTCTATAATTATAAATGTACTTGAAAGAAAAAAAATTAAATGAATATTGATGATACCGAATTAAGCATACATTTCAGGGCTGTGACGTCATTTTTAAACCCACTGAAAGTTTTGGTCCATAAACATAACAAATATCTATATTGGGTACAAGACCTGGGTCCAATGGGAGGCCTGCGATTGATTTCCCGCACGCAGCGATACCCACGTGGCAGTGCTCTATCACCTAACGGAGAGCTGGGCACGCGATTAAATATCTGCAGGGTTCATACAGCTTGGCAGCTTTCAAATTCAAGGACTTTCCAGGACCTTTTTACCAAAATTCAAGAGCTTTCCAACTGGATCTTTTGTGTGTGTGTGTGTGTGTGTGTGTGTGTGTCTTGCTGTCCATTCTTTTGGGGTTTGTGTAGTGGAAGAGGAGGAAGTGATCGAGCTATAGCCTAACTTTTTTAGGAAGGTACATTAATAGATATTTAAAATTCAAGGACTTTTCAACGATTTTATTGCAAAAACATTGATTTTCAAGGTTTTCAATGCCTTGAAAAAGCATATAGTAAATTCAAGGATTTCAAGGACCTGTGTGAACCCTGTGTCTAGATGCTCATGTCAGACGAATCCCTCATAATTTTCGTAGTAGTCTGTCATTATTCTGTGCAAATAAAATTAATAAAAATTTTGAAAAAAAGCAATATGATGATGATAATGATGATGATAATAATGTCACCAGCATCAGTATACTTTACCGTATGGACGAGCAAACTGGAAACAGCACAACTCGGGAACATGTTTGCGACTGCGGATCTTATTGGGATCTTATTACTTATGTCGTAATTATATTCAGTTTGACCTGCTTGACGTGATCGATCGCATAAATATGTTTTTTTTTGTTTTGTTTTGTTTTGATAGATATTCTTTATTTCTTTAAAGAGGATTAGAATAAAGAGAATTAGTAAAGTAGCCAAAGGCTAATATAAATTCTTCTCCTCGTGTAAATACAAAATATATACAAATATAACCGTACATAGAGTAAGGTAAAGAGAAAAAAATTGTAAAAGACAATAAGATACAACATAAAATGACAAAATACACAGTTGATTTAAACATATTTTATTGATCAAATACATCGAAATTATCATACAATATTATAACCACAGGAATTGGGAAAAAGGGCAAAACCCTATCTGAATCCCTCTTGCGGGAAAGGACAACACATAAACTGGACAGAACTAGACGCATTAGACAAATAATAAGATGACGAACACAGTGACGTAACAGATAGTGGGGCTATGTAATTTATTACTATATTAGGTCTGCAAATGTGCATCATAAGCTAGCATTGTAGCAGAATCTGATATATGTTCGTTTTACCTAAAAATCTAACCTATGCCTGCCGGTTTGAAGTTACCGGTTTCCGAAATATACTCGTGTACTGCTGAAAAAATTGCAATATTTACTTCAAAAGAACATTCAGGGCAGCCGTATAATACTGTCTGTAATGTGAATGGAGCATACAAGGATACACAGTTATACATAACACATGGGATCACAATATAGTACAGGATCACAAACTGCCATAAAACTGGAGAGTCGGACACATCTGAAATAAAACATAAATTGATATGTGTACATTCAACTCAAAAATAACACAAGAAAAAGAGGAAATTTTGGGGACGAAGAAGCTAGCGGACGAAAAAGCCTGGGGGGGGGAGGGGGGGGCGAAAAGCCAATGGGCTGGAAAGAGTGTAACGCGGCGCGCGGACACCCGTTTGCGACTGCGGGTCTTACCGGCCTTTACCTTTACCTACCTGCCTTGACGAAGTTGACGTGATCAATCGCACACGGCAAAAATCTGTACACGTCCGACCCAAAACTAACAACACAAGAAATCTGGTAAATTTTGGGGACGAACAAGCCGGAGGACGAAAAAGCTAGGGGGCGAAAAAGCCAATGGACGAAAAAGCTAGGGGGCGAATAAGCCAGGGGGCGAAAAAGCCTGAGGGCGAAAAAGCCATAAACCAGGGAGATGCCCATACCAGAGAGGGTTGGCCCAGTTAAGTATGGATAAGTGTGTACTTGTAGAAATAAACATTAATCATTATTTGCACATCCATGTCAATGTAGACATGAATAATCCAATAACTGTGAATAACACACTTTGTTCCTCTGTCCCATGGAACAAAAGAAGAGGAAGGAGGAAAAACACAAGTATAGTGTACAAGAACTGATCAGATACTAGAGTAACTATGCAGAACCAGTCGCATTATGCAGGTTACAAGAAATAAAAGTAAGTCTCCCTCCATAATGCATTGCTTCTGAGCATGAGCATTGCAACGTGGCAACCTAGTTCAGGAGTACAACCAACCTAAACTAACAAAGGAATATAATAATAATAATTTTATTAAAACCCCCGAATTTGAGGAAAAACTACATGATACTACGAGATAAGCACAGTAAGACTATACAAGTAAAATACACAGAAGTTAATGCAGGATAAAACAAAATGCACCGTAAAACTTTAAAGCTTTCGTCAGCAGTGATACCAGCATATGTTCTTCCCCATACAGTTTAATAAAATTTTCATGATGCAATAAAAATCTTAAAGAGTCGATGATGCCGTCTTGTCTGTTAAAATGCTTGCAGTTAGGCGGACTTCCAAACGCTAAAGACACTGGAGAGATCCCACTTTGGGTTACGTGATCTAAAAGTGTCCCTGGTACAGCTGAACCAGTTAAAACATATTCTGAAAGCAAATACAAATTCAAGTCACGTAAACATGTCAGGCTTCTACAATTTTTTTCCAGAATCATTTGTCCATAGGACAAGTAAATCTGAATTTTCACTTCTCCCTCTGACATAGATCATGCATTACAAAAAATCACATGGGGGGGAGGGGGGAATCAATACTGAATAATACACTCTATGCATAAGTTCACCAAGCGAGGAAACCCCAGCTGAGATTCCCAAGTCAGAGCCAGGCGCGCACAGGTTTATGGGTAATTTGCAGGTCACTCAGTCTTACCGCACAGGCTACATACAGCGGAACTGAATACAGCAAGTAACGAGGAGTGAAACACGGACCACGATTTTTTCAAAAAACAGAATCTGGGGTGGCTGAAAAAGTATTTGAAAGACAAAGGAATATCAGTTGATGGAAGGAATAAAGCAGCACTTTTGTTTTTTATATTTGTCAGTTTGACATTTCTTCCTGGTATCAACATTACAGCCCACAACACAACAGTCAGTAGTGGTTTACCATGATAATTCGCTTTGTCACTCAACGTTCTGACTATCAATGCTTTCCATACTCCCTTTGCCAACGATCGACAATGGTAAACTTCTATACAGCTCCTGTATTTGGTCGATTTCCTATTTTTCTGTTCATGTTGACACGAACAAGATTAGTGTCCATCATCATGCATTATCGTGACCACTTATGGGAAGGTGCACAGCGCGCCATCTTGTAGCACAAAATCAGCCTGCACGCCTCACTTTCGTAGTGGGACAACTGCCGGGGTTTTCCGCTTGCTAAACTTATGCATAGACCGTATTGTGAATCCAAGATGCAAATGTTTCTGGAAATAGGTTTAGAAGCTACAAATATATTTATTTGAAAAGAGCCACAGCTTTCAAATGTTTGTAGACTCCCTCAGCCCGGCCCCATGCTACACCAGCTAACTTGTTCACGTTTCTCAGTGGCTCAGTCAGTATTCCAAGCAATTGGGCTTGAACAAATTATTATTTACGATAAAAAATTTGGTTGTCCACTAGACAAATGATTTTCAAAAGTCGCTTGTCCATCCTAGATATCCACTTGTCCGGGACAACAGGATCATAGGAATTGGAGAAGCCTGCATGTGTCAACCTTAAAAAATATTGTTAAACAGTGATATGGCACGTTCTCTAATATATAGCCCAAATAATTAATGTCTGCAGGAGAGTTATCAAATTTTGTGGGTACTTTAGGTAGACAATAATTTTCACATCTGACTAACTTTTATCATAATTCACTGAACAAAAAGTGTATTTTAAAGAAAGACGTGGCTACGGAACCAGGCTCAGTTTTGTTCGCAGAAGTAACTACAGAGCCAGACCCCGTACTGCAGACAATATACACAGCGATCCAGATCAGGTACTCGATCCAATACTGTGAAGAATCACTCAAGTGCTGGGTCTGGTATTGCATCCAACTACAGTATGAGGCTTGGGTCCAGTACTGTAAAGAAGGCACTGGAGTGCCGGGTTCTGTACATGTAGAAAATAGGACCAAGCCTTGCAAGGAAGTACATGCCTTATACAGCAGTCTATATGTCTCCAACACTAACACTAACCCAGGGATGGTGTAGAATACCAGCCCAAAGTCGCTTGTGTATACCGAATAAAGCACAACTATTAGGTTTATTCTGTTCTGTCCCCGATTTGGGCTTGTATTCTAGACCACCCCCCACAAACCCTAAGCTTACGATGGTAGCCAATCACAGGCCTCCCGGTTCTGTAGCAGGAAGAGTATCTGCAGCAGGACCCGGTTCTGTAGATACTTCAGGGTAAATAGTCTGGAATTTTAAATTGCCTATTCAAGACCTTGAAAAGTCTTGATTTTCGATTGGTGGTCTTCAAAAGTCTTGAAAATACGTTTTTCCGCAAAAAAAAAAAAAATGCATGTAAAAATTGGAAGTGTTGCCTCAGTCGTGGCAAGAATAAAGTTTCTGACAATTGTCGGTTTGTTTTCGTAACTAAAAATAGCACATGTAAAAAAAGAGTCATGCAAAGCATCATGGGAGCCAGCCTTTCTTCAAACAAAGTTACTTCGTTTGAAGAACGTAACTAGGCAGCTTTAAGGAAACTTGGCCCAGGGTGAGATTAGCTGTTCCCCTGACCTATTTTTTTCCAATTTGTTGCCTAGGACTTATTACACCTCTGTCCATGCGCAGAGCAGTGCACTGTAGATGTAGACTTTAGTGTGCCACTGCAGGCTTAAGCAAACCAAGGGGATGTCTGTGATCCACATACTTGAAGGAGAAAGTTTTCTAAATATGTTCTGCCATTGGGTCATATATGAGTTCTTCTTAGTACAGTGAGTTAACTTACTGACCTCTGAAGATTAAATTT
Organism: Hermodice carunculata; assembly: GCA_964020975.1. Taxonomy (NCBI): domain Eukaryota; kingdom Metazoa; phylum Annelida; class Polychaeta; order Eunicida; family Amphinomidae; genus Hermodice; species Hermodice carunculata. Next base: position 11,627,645 of record OZ026616.1, on the reverse strand, counting down.
AGACATGGTCCAGCATCATATACTGTAGCAAAAATGCCAAAAGGACAAGGGCCACAGGAGGATGAAGCAGCATGTTATGTCAATAAAAACAAATAGGGAGTTGCAGCCTGCATTGAACACAGGTGATCACGGTCAAAATTACTGAGAACTCTGTTTATGTAGGCTGTATCGAGACCATCAACATTGGCTTTTGAAAAGATACCATTCTTAACTGTATTAACCATAGTACTGCTGAATTTTTTTGGTGGTTTTTTTTTAAAATCTATGTTTTGGGCCATATAAACACTGGCCCTGCAGTACAAGGGTTAAAAAATGAGAAGTATGTATTTATGAAGCTAACAGAGCAAACAAAATACCTGGTCTTCACAAATTTATTGGTATATGAAAATCAAGCACCATATATTTAGGTATCCTGAAACCTGAAAAAAAAATTGAAGGTGCAAGTATAAACTGTTTTTGACTTTGCTGTCCATAATGACACGGTACACTTACAAAGATGTTTATAAAATGGGTTTGATCCTGTGAGATACTAGGAGTGTACTGAAAGGACTAATACAGCACAGATAACTACAGTCCCCACAGCCAGGCTCAAACCACAAAATGTGTTGGACCACAGATTACCAGTTGCAAGGTCTGAACTGTCAATGATATATAATTCCAGAATTCTTATGGAAAATTATTCAATTTTGGCCAGAGTTCTGACAATAGCAGATGACCAGACCACATGTGGCACCATCAGCCATTAACTTTATTGATACCAAGCCCTCGCCCTTTAAATGCTTCATGCTCCAGTTATGTGATTATGAAATCCATAAAGTTACCAGAACAGTCATTCTGGACAGGAAGATATTTCAGCTTTTAGTTGTCAAACCTGCTCTCACTCTTCTAGGCTATTTGTGACGGGAGATGTCAAATTATGGGTCTTGGACCAGTAACCTAGGCCTAATGCATTTACATGTTAAAATAGCGACATTCGCTGGCTTATTTCTCCTATTTCAAACGTAAAACCACAACTTCCTTGCATTCTACTTCAAGTTTATACCAGTAGCAGCAACTTAAAACCAAGAAAATGGGGGGTCATGTGATTAGATTTTTTTTTTTATAGGTGCAATTGTGAACATTATCTCCATGACTGACCATTCTGCACCAAATATGTCTCCAAAAATAAACAAAGTTATCAAATGATTTAAAAATTTTCTACAGTAGCAGTGCCTTTCTAAAACTCACAGTTGATAAGTAATTCCTATCCAAAATTATGATGGGACTTAATTTGGGATGCTCTGCTCCTGTGATATTAACATCGAATAGACACCGCAACAGTATTCAGTACTCGATCAAAAGTTGTGTTCAGTTGACCCGACCTTGAGGGGTTACTGGTCCAAGACCTATATATATAGTGATCGGCATGTACAAGCTTTATTTTTTGTCATCATAAAGTACAATGTGGTGCTTGGAAAAAATGATTTGATTGGATGTTAAAGTTGTTTTTATTGTATGAAACAAGAGCTGTTGCATTTGTGTGTATCACCTTCCCAATTCCAATAGACAGTGTAGCTTGGCACTCCGTGTTGACATCAACATGTCATATGAAATGCAACAAAAGTATGTAATTAACACAAAGTGGAAAGCAATGGTAGTAATTTACTGGTACTGGCAAACATGTTTTGTCATAAAAAGGCACACATAGCTTAGTTGTACCTGGAATGACCCCCTCCAGAGAGTGGTCCACCCTGTCATAATTTTCACCCATTTGGATTTGGCTCATATGTGGCCAACAAATATGCTAATTCCTCTTGACACCACTTTGTGTTCCTAGAAAATGTGAAAGATGTCATTTTGTTTAGGTGTATGCACAGAAAAGCAGGCATATACATGCAGACTCAAAAGCCTGTACATGTAAATCGGCGTATAGGTTTTGGACCAGTAACCTTTTCCTAATGCATTTACATGTTAAAATAGTAACATTTGCTGGCTTATTTCTCCTGTTTCAAACGTAAAACCACAACTTCCTTTGCATTCTACTTCAAGTTTATACTGGTAGCAGCAAGTTAAAACCAAGATAATGGGGGGGTCATGTGATTAGATTTTTTTTACAGGTGCAATTGTGTACCTTACCTCAATGACTGACCGTTCCGTGCCAAATATGTCTCCAAAAATACACAAAGTTATCAATTGATTTAAAATATTTCTACAGTAGCAGTGCCTTTCTAAAACTCACAGTTGATAAGTATTTTCCTATCCAAAATTATGATGGGACTTAATTTGGCATGCTCTGCTCCTGTGATATTAACATCGAATAGACACCGCAACAGTATTCAGTACTCAATCAAAAGTTGTGGTTCAGTTGACCCGACCTTGAGGGGTTACTGGTCCAAGACCTATAGGCTTCTAACCAATGATGCAGTATCCTCTTGGGATCAAGATTTTTATTACCGTTGCTGACTTTCCCGTGCTAGAGTTACGCTATTAAAACATTTGTTTCAATATTGGAGCGACCGTCAAATTTTTTCCCTGAAACTGTAATTTTACATTTCTCCTGACCCCACACAGGGCATCGAGGTGAAAATCATTCACCTGAATCTTTCAGCCCAACATAATTTGCACCTCCTAACCCTGGCTGGTGTCATATGATCACCTATCCATATTTGCATGGATCACAGATTAAAAAAAAATTCAGTTTAATCCTTTCCGCTGTGGCAACAATACCACAGTAATGCACGTCGTTCTTTCACCTAATTACACCCACACATAATACGTGACAACGGCAAAGTTACGCATGTATAATATAAAAAGGGCTTTATAACGGTTTCCCCCATTGCCTGATGAGATCAATTGAGATCGAAACCGGTCGCAATCTTTCCTCCAGCTATCAAGGCACTTGTCTTCGACTTGTCATATATGCTCTTGGGATCAAGGGCTGGCTGAAATAGCCCTAGGCACAGCTTCTTCCCTTCAGGGGGGTTTCTACCTCCCTGTTCCTTTGATGTCTGTAGCATTGTGATGGGGCCACCTAGTTGTTTGGGCCTAAGAGATAATTTCAACATAAACAATACTAAGAGATTTTCAGGACCCTTGGCATGTTGGAGGCTGGTCTTTCCCGGTGCGAGGTTGCCAAGAGAATTAGGCGCTCCATGTCAGTGGTACAGAGGCGCTGAGACTGTTTTCAAGAAACAAGAGGATGCAAAAAGCAAGGTGGCTGTAGAAGACAAAGACTTTCAGATGGGAGGGATAACCATTACCTGGTGCAGTGGACAAAGAGAAATATAGGTTCCTTTTTGTTTAGAAATTTTATCTACAGTGGCACCATTTGCAGTTTGAAAATAAAAGTATAGACCCATATCTTTTACATGGATCTCAAAGCAGGCCAAGCCTATATTAACCGCTCTCCATGGCACAGATGGTGGCGTATACTTCCTAGCTACATGTTTGGTGGAGGAAACCGAAGGACTCGGGGAAAACCACCGTGCACAGTCAGAGTGGTAGGAACTCTTTCCACATGCTTCCCCGGCCGTGAATCGAACCCAGGCCGCGAGGTGAAAGGCAAGCGTGTTGCAGCTCGGCCAACCGTGCACCCATCTGCAGTATTACAAAAAAATTTGAGCAAAATGTGTTGCAAGCACATTAAAACCTGGATGTTGAGAGACAGAATAAGGCTTATGATACCAAATGTACTGGCCACAGATGTGTATACATTGTAGACGTTTATGTTGCATAATATGGGTGACCTTGACCTACTTTTTATGGTCACAGAGGGAAACATTTCAGGAATTTTTTTGGGGGGGGGGGTTATGGTTACTGTGTCTGAACTTGTGCACATCGTAACAATATACCATCACAAGATGAAGAATATTGTGCAGAGAAAAGACTATGACGTGGAGCCATGGTGGTATTCAGTGGAACAAGCATCACAGTTATTGAAAGTACATTCAATTCACTATTTTTGAACTTGAAAATTTACACCAAATATGCATTTGGGTCCATTTTGAAATTTTGGGTGACCTTGACCTATTATTAAGGACATAGTAAAGGACACTAAATTGTACATGTTGAGAAATAAGACTAACAATACCAAATGTTACCACAAATGTATATCATACATGGAAAGTCCAACATTGCATAATATGGGTGATCTTGACCTACAAGAACTTTCTCAAGATTATGGAAAAATGCATTTCAGGAAATCACTTTTTTATGGTCATTACATCTGAATTTGTGCACATATATTAATATACTATTACCAGAATATTTATCGACAAAAGTCTATGATGTGTGAAGTCATGGTGCCACTGGTGGTGTTAAGTGAAACCAGCATCATAGGTATTAAAAGTACATTTAAATTATTATTATGATCATAAACTGACTAGGTGCTTTTAAATTTACACCACATATGAGTTTGTTCAATAATCAAATTTGATTTTAAAAAAAATGGTAACCTTAATCTATTTTTCAAGGTCATAAGGACATAGAAAAGGACACTTAATTGTACACGTTGAGAAATGAGAAGGCTAACAATACCAAATATGCCACATACATGTATCATTTGCAGAAGTTTGATATTGCATGATATTTTTTACCTTGACTTACTTTCTCAAGGTCACAGAGAGAATGCAGATCAGGAAATTTTATTGTGATGCCTATGACATAATTATCTCTCCCTGTGCAACAGGGGGGGGGCATTGTTTTTGCATCCGTCTCTTCCGCTTCTTCCTTCTTCAACACATTGTTGCATGCGTTGCGGACGCGATAACTCAAGAAAGATTTGACTTGGGAAGTTGAAATTTTTGGTGAAAATGTTCCTATATGAAAGCTTCCTTGGGATTGCAGATGGGTGACCTTGACATATTTTTCAAGGTCACATGGGCGTGTCATGTAAAATTGATACAGATGCAATAACTCAGCAAAGATTTGACTTAGGAGGTTGAAACTTTGCATGATTATGTACCATAATATGAACTAGGTTGGGAGTGTAGATGGGTGACCATGACCTATTTTCAAGGTCATATGACCACTTTTTAAAAATCATTGCAGATTCACTTGAGAAAGATTTAACCTAAAGAGGTTGACATTATGTGTCTATGTAAGACTTTTGAAAGGATTGCTTGTGACTCCAGATGTATGACCTTGACCTATTTTTCAAGGTCACATAGGCATTTCGTCTAAATCCAATGTGGCCGTCATAACTCAAGAAAGATTTGACTTGGGAAGTTGAAATTTTATGTGAAGATGTTCCTATATATGGTCTTGTTTGGGATTGCAGATAGGTGACCTTGATATTTTTTTCACGGTCACATGGGCATGTCACCTTAAATTGACGTGGAGGCAACAACTTTGCAAGGATTTGACTTAGGAGGTTGTAATATTGCATGTTTATGTACCATAATGCCAGCTAGGTTGGGATTGTAGATGGGTGACCTTGACCTATTTTCAAGGTCACATGGCTTCTTTTTAAAAATGATTACAGATGCAGTCGAGAAAGATTTGTCTCAAAGAGGTTGACATTTTGTGTGATAATGTTTTTATGTTAGACTTTTGTAAGACCTTGCTTGTGATTCCAGATGTATAACCTTGACCTATTTTTCAAGGTCACGTGGGCATTTTGTCAAAAATCAGCATGGATGTGATAACTCAGGAAAGATTTGACTTGGGAAGTTGAAATTTATATAAGACCTTGCTTGGGATTGCAGTTTGGTGACCTTGACATTTTTAAGGTCACGTGGGCATGTCATCTAAAATTGACACGGATGCAACAACTCTGCAAGGATTGATCTATTTTTCAAGGTCACATGAGCATGTCCTGTAAAATTGATAACTCAAGAAAGATTTGACTTGGGAAGTTGAAATTTTATGTGAAGATGTTCCTATATAAGACCTTGCTTGGGATTGTAGATGGGTGACCTTGACCGTTTCCAAGCTCACATGGCCACTTTTTAAAAATCATTGCAGACACACTAGTGAAAGATTTGACTTGTAGAGATTGAAATTTTGTGTAATTATGTTTCTATGAAAGACTTGTAAGACCTTGGTTGTGACTGCAGATGTTTGACCTTGGCCTATTTTTAAGGTCACATGGGCATTTCATCTAAAATCCATGCAGACATGATAACTCCACAAGGATTTTATTTAGGGGGCGGAAATTCTGCATGATTATGTACCATAATGCAAACTAGGTTGGGAGTATAGATGGGTGACCTTGACCTATTTTCAAGGTCACATGCACTTCCTTGAAGCTGCAGAATTGATGTCAAGAATGTTTTTTTAAAAGGTAGCACCTTCAAATTGTGTTATTATATATCTGTAGATGTGTGACCTTGGCCTATTTTTCAAGCTCGCATGGGCATTTCCTTGAAAATAGTCCCAGATGTGATGTCAGAAGAATATGACTTGAGAGGTTGAAGTTTTCTGTGATTATATACCAAATTGAATATACACCACATCTATAGATCAATGGAATCGGTATGCCTATTTGTAAAAATAAGGGTGACAGTAGTAAGGGCGCACAGGGAGACATTTGATTTTCTGTCGGAAAATCAGCCTGTTTTAGTTTGAGATGGAGCTGCAAAGCTTCTTTCAAATGTGCATCAGGGCAATGGTCAGATTTTGTAATATGTTGTGTGACCTTGATGTATTTTTCAAGGTCATTAGGCTCTTAAGAAAGGGACATTTAATTCAGTATGTTGGTAAAAAAATGAGGGGGATGATACCCAATACACCACAAATGTGTGTTCATGTGCAAATTTGATGTTGCATCATATGGGTAACCTTGACTAAATTTTTCAAGCCCATGGCCATGGAGGGAATGCATTTCAGTAAATGAATCTTTGGTGGTGGTCATCAGATTATATGTCAGGAGGGCATTTGGCATGTGGGCCTCTTGTTCGAACTCATATTATAGAATAGATTGTATAAAATGAAGAAGGAATAGAAGTGCATGGTGAAATACAACTTTTACCAGAATTGTGGAAAAGGGAGGGAGAGAAGATATGGGTCTATAATTGTTTAACCAAGAATTTTTTTCAGGTTGTGTAGGGGTATCAGGGTAAATGCATGTGTGTATGTTATTCAAGCTATATTGTTGGCCAGATTCTTTCTATTCAGAGCTGTCATGGATGTATCTTTGACTGGTCTGTATTAAGCTTCTTTAATAGCTGAAGCTTCAGTGATTTTAAAATTTGTGTTTTTAAGGGTCCGTCCCATGTGGAGACCCTTTACATTTTCAGGTTTTCTCTCCATTGGGATATTCATTAGAATTTCCAGCTGTCCAGCTGGATGTGCACATTGTCATTATTGCTATCTACAGAATGCCTCCATGCAGTTTGCTCAAATTTGGCAATAAATGTACATGATGTATGCTTATCTTACCTGGCAAGATGAACTGATTACATTTTGGTGTCGCCATGATGTAATTTGAGCAAATGGCGGCCTAGTTACATGCTCATTAGGGCAGACCCTTCAGTCAATGCTTTGCGTTGAAGCTATGTCTAGTTTTGTTTTTGTCTGAATTTTATTTTGTTTTTCTTGGGGGGGGGGGGCAGAGGGGTCATCTTTGGGGCAAATCTTAAATATTGTTCTAAACTGGCAAGGCCTGTAGTTCTTTATTTGATCATACGGATGAACATGACTAAATTATCCCCTTCCCGTCCCCCATCCCTAGGACAATTTGAGTGAGGAATACAGTAGTCCTTCCTTTGAAAGGTCACTGCGTTTTGAGACCACCTCCTTTGAGAGACCACAGTTGTAAGGTCATTCTGTAGTACTTTTCAAGTTATCCTTACCTCCTCTTAGGGACCACCTGCTTTATGTGACCGCCTTTTGGGTTGCACTAGGGGCGGTCTTTCAAAGGAGGGACTACTGTAGTATGATTTATTTATTGTAACTCAAACTATGTGACCTGGAACTGAAGGCCTTGAAATAACATATGATACAAGTCCAGTACACAGAGGTCAGTTGGAATTGCATTTGAGTGATCCAGACATGTAACCCTTTATGTCATAGGGTGACTTTTGCGAATTGCACTCTAGGTGACATAAATTGAGAACTGTATATGAAATGGAACTTTCATGTTGTGCATAATGATTACCCCATAGTTCATGATGTACATGTATGTACGTAAGTGAGGGCGTGATATTTGTATTGAGCAATTTGTGTGAACTAGGAGTGAAGTGACTGAGCTGGTGGTGGATTTGGCAGATCCAAGCTTCCTTCCCAAAGCTTGAAAACTTTTTTTTTTTTTTAAATGGTCTCAAATCTTGTGTTTTGGTGGATTTTCTTGCAAAATGATGACTTTGATCACCTGGATTAAAATGTCAAATATGAAGGAGCCTGAGTTGTTTTGTTGTTAGGGGCACCAAATGGAGGGAAGATTTCTTGACTTAAACAGAAGACAAAAAAGACAATTCATGACAATTGCATGAAATAACGATAAATTTGTTTTGTAGTGGTCCAAAAAAGATGATTTTTTTGTTATTTTTATGGAAATAGTTCTGAATTTGCATCTTATACGAATGGTCAATAGATAAATTGATATGATGTTTTGCCAATCATTTAAAATTATTTTGAAATTTTATGAGAAAAAGAATGTAATTGCCCAGAATATAAAAAAAAAACATAAGAGAAAAGGGCAGGGAGCTAAAGAAAAAGGCCAGTGAGCAAAAAAAAAAAAAGGGGGGGGGGCAGGGCAAATCTCCCTTCTATTTTAAGCTACAGACAACACTGATGGGGATCATGCAGTTAACATACCTTTTGATACATGCAGATACATGTACTGATGATATGTCACAATTTATAATGGATATGTTAATTAAAATCGTTCAGTATATGAAAGTATTGGTAAATAACAAGCTTATTTGTTTGATTTGTACAATGAGATGATTTTTGGTGCGTAAAGTCACAACCTAGTAATCTTTTAACTTGACCCTAGGCACAAAGCCCTCATATTAATAAGATAAACATTGTAAACATTTGATCTTATGGTGTCAGTCACTGACATTATTTAACAAGGGTCGACATCAAGGTTTTTCGTTAATTGTCCTAAATTATCTTTTAATCTCATATTTGGGCAACCAGTGTTTTACCTGTTGAGCTTTAATTTTTGGTTACCTGGACTGAAATTCTTGTTGCCCCGGGCAATAGGGCTTGACTAAGTGTTGAGCTGTGTTTAATGCAAAGCAGACATTGGTTAAGAAGATTAAATGATCCATTGTATTATACGAAGTAAAGTACAGTGGTCCCCCTTTAATAAGACCACCCCAAATGCAACCAAATTGGCCTGAAAAACAATGGAAATACCACTTCTGTGGCATAGAGAAGTAGTCTTTGTAGAGAGGGCAACTCTTGGAGATTGGGCGGGGTGGGTGGGGGAGGGGCACTGTTTGAACCTTCAGCAACAAAAGTTTGGTCCTTCAATGGGCATCACGAGGTGACATGCCCTTTTGTCAGTTGTGGCAAGCCACAGCATCATCAAATGCACATAATTTACATGTACATCTTACATTGGCCCATTGTTGAAAGATTCAGATGCACATGTGCATGGAAGTGGCACAGCAGTAGTACAAATACATGTACACATATAGTACTTCATATAAACTACATGTATGCGATAGATAGGTAAACAGAGAGGGTAACAAGGGAGCATGTTCAGCTCAGGCTTAAAATTTGTAACACAAGTGGCCATGTGAGCTTGGGACAGGGCCATGTAATGTTAACCCATCACTAGTATCTTGTTTCGGTGTAAGTGGGTGCATTTTGGTGTTTCAGGGTGGTTCCTGACGTTGCACAGCGTTTGCCAGCACGAGACAGTTTTAGATGGTGTTACAATTGCTGGGAAATGCCAAAATCCAATTAAGCCTTTTTAGAGCTCAGCATTTCCCAGCGTTAGTTGACGTTTCCCAGCATTAGTCGGTGTTTCTCACTATAAGTCGGTGTTTCTCACAGTAACTCGGTGTTTCCCAGCATTGACACCCTTTCAATGGTGGCAATGGCTGGGGAACACTGGCAACCACTGGCAAATGTATGAAATATAAAAGTATATTGATGGTTTGGGGCCAACCATTATTGTCAACATTTTCATCTATGTCCAAAATGGGCTGGGGGGGGGGGGGGGGAAGACCCAGATGACCATAAATTTCAACCCTTAAAGATGCTGAGTTTCTACATCCAACATTTTCAGTTCCCCTGCAAAATTTCAACCTGCCACCAGATGTCACTTTGCATTTTAGCCCTTTCTTCCCATCAACAATTGAAGCAGGAGAGTTTGTACAATACCCATACCTTTTTTGAAAAAAAATATATGGATGTCTGTCTAAGTAAAGTTTTATATTTTGTTTGTCCCCTTTATTTGTTAAATATTTATACAAGAAATGTTGAAACAAGTTATTAGTGATGCACTGTGTAAATCTTTTTTCGGACCCTCATAGAAGAAGACTTACATGGTCCTGGGTCAAATAGTTCTCAGGTTATCAATGTTTCATGTTAGTAGCCCTGCTATCTTGGGCATGAGGTTAAGGTCACATACATATATACTCTGTAAGTGTGTCCCTAACACAGGACCAGGTGGCACAAACAAAGCTACGCACTTAGAGAAGTGCTGTCTTTAACCCGCTCTCTTCTTTTGGTTTTTATTTTTATACCCATAAAACTCAATATAATCTTGTTGCTTAGGATCTGTAGATTATATTTGCACCAAGAAAAATTTTTAAAATCATTTTTGGGGCGAAAAACGACATTTTATGAAAGGGTCCGATTTGGAGATTTTCTTCGGGATTCTCGAAAAATATAGTACTTAAAAACTTAAAAATTTGCAAAATGAAACTTTGTAGACATGCCAGGACTGGTTTCTTGCATTTTGGAATATGTTTTTTTTAAAGGCAGTTTTATGCCCCCGAAACATGAAGAAGTGTTCATCTTCACGAGCATCATAATTAATATTCGATAACAATTTATCTATTGCGTTTATGGAAAAAGTGAAGGAACGGAACCTGGACATGACTACGAAGTTTCATTTTGCAAACTTTTGATTTTTTTAACTGCCACATTTTTCGAGAATACTGAGAAAAATCTCCAAATCGAACCCTTTTGTAAAATGTCCATTTTTTGCCCAAAAAATGATTTTTATAATTTTTCTTGGTGTATATATAATGTAAAGATCCCAAGCAACAAGAATTTGTATAGTTTTATGGGTCTAAAAATAAAAACCAAAACAGGAGAGCGGGTTGAATACAGCAGTCCTCTAAGTGCCTAGCTTTGTTTGTGCCACCTTAAGTTATCAGCTGTAGAGTCAAATTCACTAAAAAGGGACATGTGGCCTTGAGACTGAGGTCAAGGTCATTCATATACTGAATAAGTCTAACTCTCCTTCCCAAAAGTGTCACCATGCAGTTTAAATGTATTTGCTGGTTGGTTTTAGAGAAGATGACTTTCAAAGATTTTGCCCCCCAAAAAATGAAAAAAATACCAATTCATACCAATTTCTAAAATCTCCACAGCATGACCATTTGAACAAGTTTGGTTTGCCATCTTGTGGTCGAGTGACAGAAATGCAAGAACTTTTTGGGAGCATGAAAAATATTTAAGAAAACAGGATTGTAGGTGATTAAGGGTAGTCCATTTTGTGAATGCTGACCGTGCTGGCATTCCTTGCATCTGAGACCAGCACCATAGTTTTACAGTATAAACAGTCTTAACAGCAAGGCTACAGCAATCTTCATCTGTATGTATTTTTTTTTTTTAATTGTCAAAAGAAAATTGAAATATGTATGTGACATACATGTACCTTACATGTACCTTGCAGGTAAAGCCAAATGCAGACTTTTTGCTTTAACTGCAAACAGTGAGATCCCTTTCTGCACCATTTTAGAAGGGCAACCCATTCCGCCTTTCTTAAGCAGCACCCCTTTGACCTCTTTGAAATTTTAGCAGCACCCTCGCCGTATTTATTGGCAAAGTTGAAGGATATATGGTATTTTACTCTATTTTCATGAACATGGCATAAAAACCTCTCAAAAAACAGAGTCAGTTGTTACACTTTACCAAATTAATATTCAGACATAGTAACAATAAGATATATACCATTTGTTGTTACACACCTGTGGCCACATCCATGAAGAGTTTTAATCTGATAAGAAATGTAAGATCAAAATTGCATTCAACTGGTTTGGATCCCATATTCTTAATGATCTTTAATCCTGGGTCACATGAACAATTTTAGTGTGAACCAATCTCTTTTATGGCTACTGTACAAAGCATATGATTAACATTTCAATATTATGGCTTAATTTCAATTTGATTCAAATTCTGATCCCGCTTAAAAAAATTAGATAAAGTACTGGATTAAACTTAGATTCATTTAATAAGATGAAAATGTTGGTTTCAATCAGAGTTCGTATTGTAGCCCAGAGCACATATTGTTTATTCCTGGAAATACTGATTCATATATAACGCCTAGGATTAAGTAGTTCTTGGTCAAAGGTGCACCAACTTAATTGTAGGATCAAAGTCAGGATCAGATCAAATTCTTTAAGAATACAGACACTGTAGGCTTCATGCACAGCTGCTCTATTTCAGTGATTTTTATGCTAAAAAAGAGCCCTTTTCACAGAAATATTCTGCTGGAAAAATGCCCTTATTAAATGATTTACATTGCCCCAATCAAATTCTAGATTAGGGTCTGACAGTCTATGAAGTATTGTATTTCATCGTTAAAGCTTACCATCTCTTCCATAAGGCCACATGTCATTTGTGTCCCTTCACTACACTAGCCAAGAGGCTTTGTTTACCAGTTCAACACAGTGGGGGTGGAAGGGGGACATATGTCCAGGAGTCTTATGATTCCACTTTGATTTCATTGGCATGTGAACTTTGAAGTACATGCATACAAATTTAGTAATTATGCTTGGTTTGCCAGGTATTCTTTGTCTGTATTTATAAGGGATGTTGCACTTATTTAGCTAATGCATTTGACACATTCATTTTTAACCCCTCGGGGCAAAAGGCCGAAGGAGTATTGTCGTCACCTACACATCCATCTGTCCATCTGTCCATGCCTTGTTAACACCATATATCCAAAAATACTCCCTCTATAGAGACCAAATTCTATTGAGGTGCTTCACGTACCTATTGAAAAGTAGGTCACTAGGTCTTATTTTTAGGTCACAGTACTACATTGCAAAAAAAAAAAAAACCCCGGCGTTAACACAAAATTAAAAAAAAATGAATGCATCTTCATCAACTATTTATGACAGTTGGTCCTAAGGATAGCTCAGGTGCCTATTGAAAACTAGGTCACTGGGTCAAATACTCAGGTCACAGTGCTGCATTGAAGAAAAATGGCCTTGCCATGATATCTGTGCTCACTGCATTTGCACCAAAGCTTTGTCATTAGGTCAAAAAGAAGTAACCTTGACCTACCATAGGGGTATTGTGGTCACCTACACGTCCCTCCGTCTGTCTGTCTGTTTGTCCTGGCAGAGGGTTTTTTCGGTCACTGACCAGCTTCTAGTTTTCATTGTTATGTGGCCCAGTTGATTGTCTTTGCTGGATATTTAGCTTAGACAAGGAGCCGATACTCAGAGAGACGTGTGGGTCGAGGCTCTGAAACATGTTCTGTGTAGTTACCTCTGAAGACCCTATAATATATTTGGGCTAATGCAGCCTATTTCAAAATTCTACAGAAGAATGTTTGCAATATGGACAATAGTACATTTACTTTCGGTCATATTTATATAGGTTAGACAGTGACAGGTTAGCTTAATAAGTTAAGGAGTGTAAAAAGTGTGGACTGCTGAATATGGTAATGACTACCAGGAAATGGTTCCGAATGAAAAGATACAAATGCAGTTATCAACATATATATGCAAGAACACCTGAAAATTGTGACTGATCTGTACAACATTTAAATGTAACCTTTTTCAGCTGCATTTGCAATGCACTTGATTGATAGAGCTACCGAAAAAAACTGGAGACACTATGTCATCCTGTTTGACACCATGGGATAGTTGAAGAGCCTGGCGACAGCTAGCACTCCCTCAAGCATTTCTGCATGCTGTCATAATTAGGTTAGCGCTAGGATTTTAAATTTAAGTTAGTAGCCAAAATTCCAATTTTTCTAAAACAGACCAGTGCTCACAGACTTGTAATTTGTTAAATTTCTGCACAAAAATAAAGATTGTTAGATAGTGACCATTTGCTGCATTTAATAGCTTTTTTTACAGTTTTAGTAGCATTTGGCTACTGCTAGTGAGTGCTAACGGAGTCTTAATCCTGTTTTTAACCAGGACCATCATTGCCGAGAGAACACACAAAAAGGACACACAATACATTGCAGGGACAGAACGTACTTCAAAGTTTGGAGCCACATCAGGAAATATAGAAATTCCAGTAATCACTGCAAAATTCAACTTGACTCTTATATGTTGAAATAAATTAGCCATTTGCACATTCTTTAGCCACAACAATGAAACATTAGCATTTGGCTAATGGCATCAGCTGTCCCTGCTTTGATTCAGAAGGTCAGATGTATACATCACTCCAAGGCTGCTCATGTATGATTTTGGTACTGATCAAGTTATATACCAGATACACTGAACACCTAATAGTCAAACCTGCAGCTCTTGCACCCATCTCTATTAAGCGCCCACCTCCAGTTCGCAACCAGGTCCTCCGTGCAGCAGTTTTTTTATCATTATACCCCCCTCAACCTCAGCCAGCATCAAGCATATTAAGGTCCCAGCTATCAAAAAATCTGTGTCAGGCGTGACCTGTTGGCATCTGCAGGATTACAACTATGGGTCTGTCGCCATTGTACTGATTCTGCCCTGACCCCCTGCAATAACACTGATCAAACCACCCAACTATAGCAGAACAGAGGAAGAACAGAGGCAGTGCGTACAAATTACATAGTGAAGGGAGCATTGGGAAAGACTTGCTGCTGGTTAACTCTGTACCCTACAATCTCATATGTACAGTGCTACCTGCTATTTAAGACCACTCTTAATGCCAGACAAAAGCAGTCACATATAACAGGTGGTCTTTCACTGCAGGTAAGCTACCAAAGAAATTTAAGGCCAGTGTTTTGAAATGGCGGTCTTAAAAACTAGTGCAGTCATGAGAGGTGGTCTTTAGCAGGTACCACTGTATCTGCCACAGGGTTATTTGTGTAGATCCCAAACCCCGGAGTAGGGACCACCTGTCTCATGGAATGATTTTGGACATGTCACAAAGGTGGTGGCTTCAGACAGGTTCTACTCTATGTCAATTGTGTTCAAGTTGAATTATGTGAGAATATACTACTGTCAGCATGGCATTCAATACATGGCAGTCCACACTTTTTACACTCCCATGGTGTCAAACAGGATGACATAGTGTCTCCAGTTTTTTTCGGTAGCTCTATCAATCAAGTGCATTGCAAATGCAGCTGAAAAAGGTTGCATTTAAATGTTGTACAGATCGTATAACAGTTCAATTTTGGTCGATATGTTTCCTATATTTCCCATGTTTCAATCTTGGGGCATTTACTATTTATAATCCTGTGCTAACTTACCTTGCACGGTGTATTTTTTGGCTACATGATGGTAACTATAATTTTGTGTACCTATCATTCCTATTTTTGAGAGCTTTGTACTCAGACATTATAAAAATATTGTCAACAGCTGCTTACTGCATAACTGATTTATGTTGTAAATGGTATACCTACTTTACATGTCTGTGTATTGGGGCTTTTCATATCTACATTCCGGTTATTTCCTGCGTAGTATACAGTGCTCAGTGGTTCAACTTTGGAAAGTTTATAACAATACAAAATGTTTCCTCGTCAATACCTATGATCTTTATTTATGACAGATTGTTACTTATTGCTAGGATTGTACTTTTGCACTTTATATGTTTCGATTTAATATGGGTACTGAACTTGAATATTATACTATATACTTGTAGTAAGATGACAGTTAAGGCATGTAATGGAGTTGTTCATGGTATATGTGATCCTATATGCTTTCCACAACTGTTTAGTGTCTTGCTTGACACAGAAATGTCTCCTCATAGAGTCCATGCTATATCATATTTCTATGGATATAAATTCTTTTATCTTACTTTAGCCGTTCTCATTCAGAATACTGTTTCAACTGCAAGGAAAAAGCTCTATCTCTCGCATTATGTCATTCGCACTGTTTTCCATAGATATCAACTGAAAATTGAATATATATTAGCTATTAATTTAATATTAATAATGCTAGCAGGCGATGTTCACATGAACCCTGGCCCTAGCAATGATCTGTGTGACATTTCATTTTGCCACTCAAATGTTCGTAGTCTCTCTGATGATAAACTGCGGTCTATTCGCTCGGATCTTGTGCCTAATTTGGATATAATTTCCTTGTCCGAAACATTTCTTTCTCCAAATTCTAATGCCGAAAATCTACGTTTGTCTGGCTGTCACGATATCATTAGACGTGACCGTGTTGGAGCACTCGGCGGTGGAGTCGCACTGTACGTGTCTACAGCCCTGCATGTGTCGCGGCGTGCAGCCTTGGAGGTAGCCGACCTCGAACTCTTATGGTGTGAAATTAGACTTGATAATAACAAGTTCCTTTTTGGCATTGTGTATCGGCCACCTAACTCTACTGTTTCTTTTTGGGATAAACTCCAAGATAGTCTTGATGCGGCACGTGGCACAGGAATCCATAATGTAATCTTATCTGGTGATTTGAATTCTGACTTTAGCACACAATCGGGTCATAAGCTTGCTCACTTCGCTCAAACTAATTTTCTTAATCTTCATGTCAATGAACCCACTCGCGTCACTGCACATTCTGCCACTTGCCTTGATCAGATAATTTCAAATATTCCGAATTATCTTTATGATGTTTGTGTGCTTCCTCCGATATCTAACTGTGACCACTCTGTTGTGGGGGCAAAGCTATTGTTTCGAAGGAGAAAGGAGGCATCATACAAACGCCATATATGGGAATATGAGAAAGCGGATTTCGATAGTTTAAGAAATTGCCTTCGCGCGGTTGATTGGGACTCATGCTTTGTTTCTGACGACATTAATACATGCTGTAATTCTTGGTCTAGCCTATTTTTGGAAACTGCTACCCGTTGTATTCCAAATAAAATTGTAGTTATTAGACCTTCAGACTTACCTTTGTACACTTCTAGACTTCGGTTACTTAAACGGCAGGTCAAAAGAAAATACGATAAGGCTAAAAACTAATTTTGAAACTGGAGCATGGATCTCTTTTTGCCAAGTCAGGAACTATTATCAAGAACAATTAAAGCTAGCCGAGGAAGAATATAATGCTAAGCTTCGGACAAACTTAAATAATTCTGTTCAGAAAAATAAATGTTGGTGGCGTACCGTAAAGCATTATCTGAACCGAAATCATTCAAGTACTGTACCGTCATTGTTACACGATGGTAAACATATATCGGACAACGCGTCCAAAGCTGAAATTTTTAACTCATTTTTTCTTCAACAGTGCGATATTGATTTTACTGCAGCCCCTTTACCTGCAGGCAGTAATCCTCCAATCTCTAACCTCGATTCACTAATTATAGAGGAATCCGAGGTTCTTGAAATCCTGTTAAGTCTTGATACAACAAAAGCTTCAGGTCCGGATAGCATAAGTGCGAAACTTTTGAAAGAAGCGGCGCCTGCTATCTACGTTCCACTAACAAAATTGTTCAATCATTCTCTAACAATGAAACAGTTCCCTTCTACTTGGAAAAAAGCGAACGTCTCTCCGCTTCATAAAAAAGGGCCTGAACATTTATGTAATAATTACAGACCTGTGTCACTACTCAGTTGCACAGGAAAAGTATTCGAAAAGATCGTTTTCAAACATGTTTTTAATTTTTTCCGGGATAATTTAGTTATTTCCAGTCATCAGTCTGGTTTCATTCCGGAAGACTCAACTATCAACCAACTGCTTCTTCTCTATCATGAACTTTGTCTTGCCATCGGCCAGCAAAAAGAAGTCCGCATTATATTTTTGGATATCAGCAAAGCCTTTGATAAAGTTTGGCATGCTGGTCTATTATTTAAGTTAAGGGAAGCCGGTGTCTCAGGCAATCTTCTCGATTGGTTCTCAGATTACCTGTCCAATCGTTACCAACGTGTTGTAATTCATGGTCAGTCGTCCAGATGGGGCAAGGTCAATGCTGGAGTGCCTCAAGGTTCAGTTTTAGGACCACTTATGTTCTTAATCTATATAAATGACATTGCAGACCTTGTCCGATCCACCATCAAAATGTTTGCGGATGATACCTCCCTTTATCTGACAGTTGACAATCCAATCACTGCAGCCACTACTTTAAATTCGGATCTTGGTGATATTGAACAGTGGTCTAAGGACTGGCTCGTGACTTTCAATGCTTTAAAAACTGACTCCATGCTAATTTCTCGGAAAACCAGTCCACCCAATCACCCTCCTCTTATTTTTCAAGGTCACACTTTAGAAGATGTTGCCCATCATAAACATGTTGGTCTCACAATTCGCTCAGATTTACGTTGGACTGACCACATCACTGAAATTATTGGCAAAGCTGATAAATTAGTCAACATCATGAAGAGTTTAAAATTTACTCTTGATAGAAATACCCTAGAAACTATCTACACCTCATTTATCAGACCGATTTTGGAATATGGTAGCCCGGTGTGGAGTGGCTGTACAGCAGCAGATGAAGAAAGACTTGAGCGTATTCAATTAAATGCTGCTCGCATTGTAACTGGTGCAATGCCAGGTACCAGTAACGCTAAACTTTACGAAGAGATCGGGTGGTTAACTTTGGCAGATCGTAGGATAGCGTCTAAATTGACCCTAATGTATAAACTGGTGAACAAACTTGTGCCTGAATCCATATGTTCTATTATTACAACTGCTACTACAGTCGCTCACACTTACCCCACTGGGCAACAATTTGACCTCCCTCACTTCAGGGCACGTACAGATCTTTTTGATAAATAATTTTTTCCTTCTACTGTTAGACTATGGAATCAGCTGCCTCTTGATACTCGAAATTCGGCCTCTATTCAGATATTTAAATCGAAAATAGCCAAACAAATAATAACTACAAAATTTCCCGAATTATATAATCTTGGGAATAGATTCTTAGCTGTTCAGCACACTCGCCTCCGTCTAGATGCTAGTCTTTTAAACTCTCATCTTTTTAAAATTGGTGTAATGGATTCACCTGGATGTTCTTGTGGTGCACCCAATGAGGATACATGGCACTTTTTCTTTTTATGTCCAAATTACACTGTGCCACGATTGCATCTGCATGTCAAAATTGTTTGTCTTGCTCCTTTTACTCTTCAAACTCTCTTATATGGCTCACTGGACTGCTCCCTATCACAAAATACTGAAATCTTCCTAGCTGCACATCATTTCATATCTGAAACGTGTCGCTTCAAACCAGTAGGTGTTGGTTAATTTCCCTTCAATTACATATCCCCTCACGTGTATGGCTGGCCGCGATGCTAGGCGTGTCCTCGCTGGGACCTTAAAATTAAAAGTTTCTTTTTAGTATACACTTACCTTTGGTCAGGTTAGGTGCTTTCATTCCAAAATACCGCCCCTCTGTCTGTCTTGTTCATGTCCAAGTCTTCTGCTCTATGTTTTGTCTGTGTCTAGTTTTGTCCTGTGTAATCGTCTCTTCCGGCAAAAGGGATTCAATAGGGCACTGCCCTCTTCCCAATTGCAGAATATATTGGTGCAATTATATTATGTACTTTGATCAATAAAATATGTTTAAACCAATACATGGGTGTACAATGCTGAATGTAACGTGGTTACCCACTTGGCCCCTAGAGGGAGTGAATGTGGAAATAAAATCTTTGAATCTTTGTCTGGGAAAGAAAAAAACAACAGCAAAGAGTGTGCTTGGTATTGCATTCAAAGAAATACATTCACACATACATTTTTTTTTTAACTTGTAGGATTGGTTGTTCAAGGATCAAATGGAGAGTACGTTTATCTCAACAAAACGGAAAGGGTCGAAATGGTGAGGAGAGTGAGACAGATGGTGCCCAAAGACAGGCTCGTCATCGGGGGCTCTGGCTGTGAATGTAAGTATCACTCATTAAAGCAGGCTGTAAGAAGTCGATGGGTAAATCGTTTTTGAGGATTGAAAGTTATATATTATTAATGGGTAAATAACTTACAGTAGACAAATGCGTTTGCTCCAGGAATCTCCTTGGGGGAAAGTGATAAAATTCATTTTAGATAATTACCAATTATGCATGTGATTTAAACAGTTTCTGGATATTATTGAGAAGAGATTTTATGTTTGAAATGAGATTGTTATGTGTAATGATCTGATTCCAAATAGCAAAGAAAGCTGGTTGACATGCTATAAAATGTAGCTTTTTAGTGACCACACTGAATATTTTGAATTATCCTGTAATAGGTCATAACTCTGTAATTCAATTCTTTTGTACTAGCTGCATAATTAATGAGAAAAGTCCTAGGTGAGGTAGTGGGTAGCCTTGTTTCGAAATGGAAGTTGTCTGTGGCTAGAACAGTGGTGGTTGAGAAGAGGTTTGCTCGCCTGACGGACATTGTTTTACATAATTATGTCTTTGTTTTCAATTTTCCATTTTAATAACAGTAGTACCTGCTGTATGCACCCACTCTTTGAACAGCCACCCTGCTTTTCATGGTCACACTGCTGTGACATAGGAGTCAGTTTCTTTGTAAAATTTACCTGCAGTGACAGGTCACCAGCTCTATATGGTCACTTTTTCTCGGCAGAAAGGTACATTATTACAGGATTAAACCATCACCACCAGTCCTGTCACGGCATACAAGAAAATCTCTACCTTAAAAGATTTGAATTTGCCTGCTAAACATCCGTTCTTGGGGGGTCTACTTAGTAACGTCACTGGGGGCACAACAGTCACACCCCAACAGTCTTTTCGCCCCTGCATAGTCTGCATTGGAGACAAGATTTGAATCCCTTTCAGTCTGATAGTTTCCTGGGTCTCATTTTTGTGGATGTTGCAGAGATGGTGTCTGAAACTCACAGAGAATTCTTTCTCTTCAGTGTAATAAACTTGAATAAAGACACTGATATAGACAACAAACACAGCCGTAGGCTTTACCCAAACAAGTATTTTCGCACATTTTTAATGTACGCTATGACGCGTCCACATACAGAAACTGTTAATCCATGCAACTGTTGTGTGTTCATTGTATTCATTACAATGCATGCATGATAAGACAGCGGTGCCTGTGTGGACTCTTCTGTTGATTCTAACGCCTCAAGACCATACCTTGGTGTGGGAGCAGAGCTGTTTGTATAACTGATTAAATGTACAGGACCATATGTATTGTGCATTCATAGTAAGACCCAGCCTTGTATAGCTAATCTACATTGCTTCTTGGTACAAGTTGAACGTGACCTGACTTCTCGGTTTGAAATAATGATACTGCAGTGTCGCATTGCATATTGCAAAATGCTTGTCAAAATGTGACACATTGCTTTATAAATTTTAATTGTATAGCACTTTTTAACTATGAATTTAATATCCAGAATGGGGGATGGGGGAAGAGTGCCATACAAAAAAAAAAAAACCAATATATTAAACATATCTGTCAACATCCCACATCTCAAAATAGGGAGATTTTTGCAAATTTGAAAAATCCATGGGGGAGATTTGTATTTTAACAAAGAGTGTGATAGAAAATTCTGCCAAATTTGCAAAATTTTGCATGTTAAGGAAAACAATTTTGGTGAAAAAGTGGGAGACTCCCACCTTATGGGGGAGACTTGACAGGTATGATTAAACAGAACCCCGGACTTCAGTGCACAGTCAAGAAGTGGTTAATTAAAGCCGTTTGGGCTGCCAGGTACATGAACAGTGCATCTGAGATATTTATATGCTCTGTGCATTAGTGACCAGATAAATATCTCCAATAATCCCCTGCCATCCAACATGTATCTCTCCAAATCCAGTTACATTACCCTGGCCACCTCAGTGCAATGATTGCATGTATGACTGATTTCATAGTCAAGATGTGCTTTTCTTGTGTAATTAGGTCAAGCTACCTTGACCCACTTTGCATAGTTCAACATGTGTGGGAAGCAAAGGGAAGTAATCCCCAATAGTCATGGATAGTTCTCCAAGTGCATGATTTCTATGTATTGGGACAACACAGCCTCACACCATACAATGTGAACTTTCAAAATCCAGTTGCTAACTCTGGCCACCAGGATCACACAATGATACTGCACGCTATTTTGCAAAAGGTAGGACACGAAGTTGGTGAGTCATAACACAGACATAGTGTATGGGTAAAGAAAAACAGTCTGGATATACACAACTTTCAAAACCCCTGGCGCTGCCAGTGGCAGAGCGCGAAACTTCAATGCACGGCGAGGGTTGTCAGTGGTATCCGCTGATTGCATAGCCAGTAATGCCGAACATGCTCACCAATATGGACTCAAGTCAATTGATTTATGTGGGAAAACGGAAAATATTCCGTTTATTCTTGCAGTTATGTGTCCCTTGTAAATTTACTTTAGTCATGTTAATGTCTCTAAAATTTTTAGAAGATATAAAGTGAACTAGTTTTGAAATTTTAGGGTTAACTTTCACGTGCATTCCTCTGCGATGTTTGTTTATACGAGGTCATAGCAAGCCACAAACGCCCATACCTCACTACTTTATTTTGGCCCATGTTTGGGATGGCTTGTCTGCTAACTTAATGAATCCATTAAAGCATTGAATGTTTCGTTCATGGTGTGAGTGTTTCCAATGAGGGATGTATCAGCAACGCTGAAAGCTAAGATCTATTTCTGAGATAAAGTTGACGACGGATTTGCTTCATACACATAATCCACTCATGGCTGGGGCCAGTAGCAAATGGGTCATGCAACAATAATCTTCAGGGATAATTGCTTGCGGTGAAGCACAACACAGCACTTGTTACTTTTGCTCTGTCATTGAAGTGGAAATAATTTTTAATATTGATCAATCCAAATGCATAACAAAAAATTAGGAAATGCTATGTCTGTTGGCTTTAAAGGAAAAGTCGTCAAGTGTTGCCGCTGTTGAGACCATGCAGTCATTCAGCCATTTATCAATGTAGCAAAACCTATGATATTAGATGGATAGAAACCTTGTAAATGTAAGTACTCCTCTTGAGACTTAGCTCACAACTACCTGCCCTTGTTTCTTTTTATCTGACCTTCAGAATTAAGATGTCAGTGCAACTAATTGATTCTCTCACCTTGAATTTAATCGTACAATCAGTCATTATGAACACCAACGCAGGCTACAGGCGCAATGTCTATAAACTGCTTTGTACCACCGCCAGGCCAGCTCATCTGACAAGCAGACGCCTCTCCCAAAACGCTACAAATTACTGCTAATTGCACTTTATTTCACTCTATTCAAACCAAAAAGTCATACATGCCATAGTTATAGTTGTTTCAACGTCTTTACTGCATCCTCGTTCACAGGTTTTGGCCATAGACTTACACAGGACTTCCGTGTGAGCGTGAAAGCATCGCCGCCATTCATTTAATATGACATTGTGAGTGGCAGGTGACCCCATGTTTCGAAAATTGTGTATAGAGTCACACCTACTATTTAAGACTACCCCTACAATCATTAAAAGCAGTCAAGATATTGCAGGTGGTCTTAAAATATCTGTAAATTTATTTGTTCAAAGAAAAAAAATAGACTGGAGTCGTGAAAGGGTGGTCTTATAAAAAGACATGCAGTCTTGAGTATGTGCCACTGTTGTTTGAAATTTTAACGACACACAGAGATCGGCATGCCTGTGTCTAATTGTAAGCTGCCCTATTGTGTACCAATTTCATTCTTATTGGTATGGTAGCTCGGAAGAAAATATTTGTTATTCAATGCGAATAGATTGCATATGTTTTTAGTTTGTTTTGTTTTTTGTTTTACAAGAACTGTGCAAAATACACAGATAAATATAATTTTGGACACCATATTTTTGTACACTATATTAAGCATTTTGCATTTCAAATACAGAATTGCGAATAGAAAAAAAGGGTTCCTGTAGGTGAGCAAAACACATTTATAAATATTTTATTAATTCATTTCAATTTTGAACAATAAAATCCTTTTGTTAGGACTTAAATGAATGAATATTAATGAATATTAGTATTACAGGGTGATAGTGTTGTAATTGGTTGGGGTGGAGACTATAAACATATCTAACCCTGAAATATCTGTGAATTCTGTTCCACAATTTGAAGTTTTTTATGCATGCCAATCAGCAAATCTTTGTTTAAACATGGAATGAAATATTGATTGTACCGTATTCATGATCAGCTTTTGGATTTCAGGGTGGGGTGGTGGGACCTGTTCTGTGCAGATGGTGCGGTTGGTCAGGCTGATACCAAATTGCTATGCTTGCAAGTGGAGACACCTGGTTGATAAACAACTGTGATTCGATCTAATTGGTCAATTGCTGTCAACAGGAAGTGGTGTGCTATGTGAATAAAACCCCAAATATCCTCTATTAATAAAATAACTAAGGATTCAGGAAAAAGGTTACAGACTACAGTTGTGATTGGCTGGTTGCGCATCCCAACGGAGATAGTCCGTAATTGTGAAAATACTGTGTTTTCAGCATGCTGTAGCTTCTGTTTAAATAAAGTTGGCTAAGTTAGGTTTGCTGCATTGCAGATTTGCTTCATTGGTGGTCATATAGGTGCACTGTCTTCCAGGCCAGGTGGGAACTTGATGGTGGGGAAGGACAATGATGTGACCCTGGCAAGAGCACAGTTCATACACCTGTATAAAGCTGACATCCAGGTGTTGTTTCGTATTTCAATTATCACAAATTAACGAGCTGGGAATTGTATGACAAAAATCCGTCCATATTTTTCTGACATTTTTATCTGTAAAATGCCGTTCACGGAATTTCAAAATACCAAAATGCTGATTTTTTAGACTGAAAAATGCTCATGAATATGAAAAATAGAAGGATTTATAACTGTGGTCTGTGGCCTAAAGGAAACGCTCATATGGATGAAGTCATGTACACGTAACACTTTTTTGTTTCGCTTTTTGCATACAGCAACTCAAGAAACCATCGAGATGACCAATCAGATGGCAGATGCTGGGGCTGATGCTGTAATGGTTGTTACACCCTGTTACTACAAAGGTCACATGACTCCTCCTGTCATGGAGAAACATTACACGGCGGTGAGTTCTCTGACTGTGATGCCGGTGTTTAGTGAAGAAAAGTTTTCATTAACTTTGTTCATTGCCCTCTCAGTGAGCTCTGGAATTTCAAGACAGATTTGAAATTTGACCCAAATCAAGTTGTGATGTACATGTGACTTGCAAAAAAAGTTATACTTATGAAGTCGCCTAAGAAACTCACAATAAATGGTGAAAAAAAGAAAGAAAAAGTAAAAAACGGAAATATCACCAAAGCCTCCCCAGGAAAGCAAGTTTATATATTATTATGGCGGCCAATCTCTTGTGTACAGTAGTAATTGCCATTGTAGAAAAAGTATGTATGTGATAAAATTGTATTGATCTTGGCCATTTTGGGGTTAAATACCTAAGCAATAAAATGCATACAACGTGCAGTGTCTTGGGATGGAGAGAAGGGTGATTCAGATTCACTTGTTTGCAATTGTAACTTAGCCTTTGCATTGACGACAATATTGAAGTTCTGCATGTAGCTCAGACAGTTCCTGAGTTAAAGTTTAAATGCAACTATGACCACCAGCCGGTTTTGGCTGGTTTAAGGGGGAAAGGGTTAAAGCCCAAATTAAGAGAGAGAGAATAGGTGACATTCATTTCCACAGGCAAAGAAAAATACTAATTTCTGTCCCCTCCCTTTGATTACCATAATGCTCATTTTGACCCAGGTAATGATCAACATATTTATGTTGTGGAAAAAAGGGGTTACATGTACAAAGATGTTGATCCCGCTGCCCACGCTTAGTTTTTGCTACAGTGAAAGGTTGCATGGCTTTCAAACAATGAGTAAACACCTTTATACATGGAGCTGCAGTGCCAGAATTTCGGTGAGAATCCAGTCTTGTAAAGATTCTCCTAAATTTGTCTTTGTTTAAAACGAAAACTAATTGACAAAAATCCAAATAGATTCTTGCTAAATTTTGTGAATTTCTGACCCTGATAAGTCTGACTGTGTGGCATTTGCTACATGGGCATATGAAACCTGCTCTGTTTGCTTGCTTTATTCCAAAACTGACAGTTAATTGTAAAGTTGGCTGTCAGGGGGCAGCACCTGTTGGATGCAGTTTTATGGCATTTGGAACCTAACTTACTTTGAATCGGATTGCCTGATTGAAATATAGTGGATCCTGGCCTGTAGGACCACTCCAATGACACATCACCTGACTCGAGAGATCATCTTTTCGCAATACTTTGATGGGTAATTTCCATGTTATTTATGCCATATCTGCATGTATGAAAGACCACATGTTTTGAAAAGTCAGAATTTGACGATTGTCTTGGGAAGCCCTTCAGGTCACTGACCCCTGTATATGCTGCTGATTGCAAAGCGCTCCAGGCTTGTATACACTCTGCAATAAACAGACAGATCTTCAGTCTGCGAAGTTGACTAATAATTTTTTTTGTATTTTTTTTTTTTTTTACAGGTTGCAGATGCCAGTAAAGTGCCTGTCATTCTGTATAGTGTACCAAGCAACACAGGCATTGAACTGGCTGCAGATGTTGTAGTCAAACTAGCCAAACATCCAAATATTATAGGCCTGAAGGACAGCGGAGGAGATGTAAGTCTGTTGTGCCACATTGTATATATATTGTCCCTTTTCTCTGTCAGCATGCCCAGCTGTGCCCTTTTCCTATGCATGCACATGGTTTGGGTACTTCTTGAAAATGCTCACAGTTTGTTACAGATTTTTAATCCTGTATAGGGATTTGATATTTACAGTCATTCCTTGACAATGCTTGAAAATTTGCGGTGAGTAAGGGTATTTCTTGCAAATGTGTTCATTACAATGCCGTTGAAGGGGACAAATCCCAAACTGCTGCTCTGTATTCAAAAGTTGAGCCCTCGCTCCTTGACGAGGACCATTAATTAAAGAGTACTATCTCATTTTCCACGAATTTAAAACAACAGTTAACCAGCTGTTGATTTGCATGAAAAGCCCTGCCTAGGGTCAAGAGAAATTGTAAACATACAATATCAAAACTACAATTGGGCAGTTCCTCCACTATTAAACAGAGAATGTTTTAATAGCAGCGTAAGTATGGCATTGGAAGATGAGCAACAATAATAATTTATTTTTATAAAAGAGTTTTTAGCTCAGCTGACTCGTCAGTCAGCCGAGCTTTTGTAAGGGTCTGTCATCTGTTGTCTGTCCATCTGTCGCCGGTCCGCAATTCACATTTTTTTAATTTCTTCTCCAAAACCATCACCTAGATTCACTTCAAACTTGGTGGGGATGTGCCTTGGGTGGGTCTCTACCAAGTGTGTTCAAATAGTCGTGCTCCAGTAATTTTTGGATTTTTTTAATGATTTTTTGTTGTTGTTTTATTGGGCAAACCTTTAAAAACCTTCTCTGAAACCACTCGCCCAATTGCTCTGATATCACATAGGAACACTCCTAGGGACTCTTAGTTCTCTTTTTTTTTCACCAGGGGGCACTGCAATTTTTTCTAATTGTTTGTTTTTTTGTGTGTTTTTGCTATTTTCTACTTCTCCAGAACCATCACGGAGATTAAGCTGGAACTTGGTGGATATGTTCATTGTGAAAGGGTCAAATGAAGTTGTTCACTAAATGGTGCTGCTGTGGATTCCTCATTTTTAGCTCTGCTGACTTGTCAGTCAGCAGAGCTTGTAGAATGCGTATGCGTCTGTCAGCCGTCTGTGATACATATTGCCAGAAACACCACACTTTTTGGCGATTTTGTCAATAGAGTCGGACTTTAGTTGCAAAAACTACAATGCAAAGGTTATGAAAAACAACAACAACTACACAAAACTCTGTTGAAATGTTTCTGGAGATATGACCAAACACCTAAAAAATATGATGCTAACTCAAGAACATTAGTCAAACAATGTCAAGATGGAGCTTGAAATGACAAAGTGTATTCATCAAATTAGTTAGAGTGGTAAGAGGGAAAGTACCTGGGATAAAGTATACTAAACCCACCTAAAGAATTTTCTCTAGCCTGTCTTAAGTCAGAAAACCATGATCATACTCACTTTTTGCAGGATTTCTTTCATTTCAACTTTCATCGAGCGTAGTGAAAGAGGTGGCTTCCCGCTAAAACCTTAGTACACTTTACCTCATAACACATCTAGTCAACTTTATTGTGCTAAAAATTGTATTACTATTTACCTGTGTATACCAGTGTCGGTATGGTGGAATACTGTATGAAGCTTTTAAGTTTCAAAAGAGACATCCGTCCATCCATCTGTTGTTAAGACTTTTTAAATTTTGGTCTTCTCAAAAAATGCTGGATGGTATTTTTTTAATTTGTTCACGGATGTTGCCCAGATGGACCTCTACCAAGCGTGCAAAGCAGATGATGATGCAATAATTTTTCTAATTTTCATGAATTTTTAAATTTATTTTTTGAAAAAAAAAAATTAAAAAAAACACCACATGGAATGTTTTGGTTTTGCACATGGATGTTGCCCAGGCGGACCTCTACCAAATTGGTGAAGGAGATAATGATGCAAGAAAAACAATTTTTAATTTATTTTTTGAGAAATAAAATATTTCTTCATCTCAAGAACTGCTTGGTCCATTGCTGTGACATTGCACAAAGGGTCACCTGGTGTCAACCAGTTCTTATTTTGGCCATTAGATGGCACTGCAATTTTTTCCCTATTTTTTAATGAATTTTTGTGTGTTAAGGCTATTTTCGACTTCTCCGGAACGGCTAAACAGAATTGCTTAGAATTTTATTAGAATATAGTTGGCCTTTAGACTCTTAAAGTTTGCAAAAAAAAAATGTGGATATGGTAATTTTTGACAAAGTTATAGGATATCAAACTTTACAAATGTAAGTGAGTGCTGCCGCTGTATAAATATATGTGGCAATACAGTGCATTTATTGCACTATTGTATTTACAATTTTTACTTCTTCTCAAATACCGATGCTTGAGTCTTAGCACTCTACATGTATATACCTATGCAGACTACAGTGCATGTATTGCAATATTGTAAAAGCAGATCTCAGTCAGCAGAGCACCGGATCACCATGATCCTCTTGTTAACCAATTTTTTCTTTTTAATTTGGGTACTTATTGGTAAATGCATGCTTCCTATTGATTACAAAATGTGTGTAAGGCTGAATGGTCCAGTTTTGTACAATTTTTCAAGGTCATGAAGCACTTTTAAATTAGTAAAGGACACTTAGTTCAATATGTAGAGAAAGAATCAGGCTCACACCATCTGGTGTACCACAGATGTGTTTCAAATGTGTGGAAGTCTGAGGTTGTGTAATGTGGATGACCTTGGTCTACTTTCTGAAGGTCAAAGGGGGATTGCATTTCAGGAAATGATTGTTTTTCTTTTTTTTTTTTGTGATGGTCATTGCATCTGAACTTGTACCCGCCTATATATACCATTACAGGGACACTATACGGACAAAGCAAAAGTGTGACATATTGAGTCATGGTGGTGCCTCTGGTGGTATTTATTGAAACTAGCGTCATAGGTATCAAAGCACGTTATGGTGGAAGATCTGAAGTCTGCACCTTTGGATAACCTCTAATCACTTTTTCATATATTTGGATAGTTTGATACTTAGACTACATGCTCCCAAAACTCAGGTGTGTGAACATAAAATTTATATGAGAAAATTGATCTCAAAACTTTTGTTTACACTTAAAAGCTAAAGCAGTGCCGAGCACATGGGATTTGTTTGCATGGGCATGATAATGAAGCATGTCATTGTTTGCACAGTCATTAGTCCATGACCCATGGAACAAGGGTCACTCATAGGGAACAGGAAACCATTAGCTGTGGAGAGAAGAATGGGCCAGTTCAGACTAATCATTACTATTGTTCTGATTACTTTGAAACTCTCTATTGATGTAAAAACAAATTACAACAATCCACTTACTGGGCCCCAAATATGGAAAGCCCCATGTGAACCCACACCCAAACAAGCCAAGAGTGATGTTCTCAAGTTAAAAAAGTCTAGATTTAAGCCACAAAATATACTCTTTTTTTAATGACAACATCACAGAGGTAAAGCTTCCAGTTTATTTCACACAATAATTAAAACACGGGACGGAAAAAATGAGTATGTGTCATATTACAGCCATAAATGCGTAAGAATTGGCAAATTTTTCTTTCAATGCGATTTTCTCGGAACTGTTTCTTGCTAAACCCCTGTAATTTGTATCTTGCCTCACAAACATATGAATGGCCCTTCACATTAAAATCAACGGACATCAAAAGAAAAATTTCATATCCAGGAGCGGTTCTCAGGATTGTTGTTTCTGACAAGCCCTTCAGTGACTTTTGGAGCCATTTATAGAAAGAAAATGAACAACCTGTCGGGACTGAATTAAACATTGTATAACTTTTTATTTATGCTATTTCAGGACTCCCCATTTAATACAATCCTAGACATGGATATATATTTTAAATTTCTTCTGATTTCAACTTGAAAAAAAAAAAACAATTTTGTGTGACTTCTGCTTGAAAAATGGGAAAATCCTACCAAGTCAGAAAAAATGCTGAAAAATATCAAATAATTCCAATCCTGCAAAAAGACCTTATGGATAGGGATATGTAGTAATCAGAAAATATATAGACTTAATGTACTTGTTAAAAAATTAAATGTGTAATATAGATCCAAAGTTGCCAGTCTCACCGCGCACTAGCTTCACAGCTTCCACCTTAAATTAATTATAGGGATGATAAGTGTAAATTGAGAAACTGAAAAAAATTGTAGCCAATTTGCATTAGGGCAATGGTCAAACTTTGTGAACTGTTGGATGACCTTGATTTAGTTTTCTGAAGTAGTTATACAATCATGTACAGTGAAACATCCCTATACCGAACACCATTGGGACCAGAAAAAAGTGTTCAGTTTAGGGAGGTGTTCGGTACAGGGAGGTTTGATAGCATTGAAAGTATATATTTGGGACCGAGAAATGGTGTTCAGTACAGAGAGGTGTTCAGTATACGGAGGTGTTCGGTTAGAGAGGTTTTACTGTACATTAAATTCAATATGTTGAGAAAGAAGAGCAGTGGTACTAAATGTACCACAGATTTTGATCACATGGAAGGAATTTGCCAGTTGCTTAGTGAGCCATTTTCCTGTCAGTGAGTCGCTTATTATCAAAAATCCAAGTTGAGAAAATTAAAAAAAAAGACAGGTCTGTGCTGATTGTGATGGGTAGTTGGATGCATTTGGAAATGGAGACTGTCGGCTGTGTAGTGTTGATGGTGGGAGGCTGACTTGGCGAAATGATATTTGGCAGGCCATGAGACAAAGTGAATTTGAGGACATCAGGCAACCTTCCATGTAAATGTAATGAAGACTCGGCAAGTGTCAAGGAGGCAAATGTGCCGGTTTACAAATAGTGAGTTATGCTGTATATATCAAGGAGGCCTGTTTACTGAGCGTGAAAGCACTTGACAGTCCGACCAGTAACGTCCTTTTAACAGACTCCTCAGAGACTGGGTTGTAGCAGACACAAACACTGGTATTTATACCCTAACATTAATGGCCAGAGTGATATATTGTTATGTTGTGGTGTTACACTTTTTTTGTGTGTGTGTGTGTGTGTGTGTGTGCATAATGTTGGGAAATGGTTGCATCAATGCATCTGCCAGTGGCCAGATATCACGTGGGATCTGTCAACAGAGAACACCACATGGTCTGGGTAAAGACGTAACCCTTTCCCTATCAGTCTCTGTGGTCTGAGTGCCCCCACAGAGAGGGAATGTCCATAAGATATATGCAGGCATTATAGTGTGAATTATGTGTTAATCATGGTCACATACAATGGAATGTAAATGTAGTGGGCACTTGTAGACCTGTAGAGATATTACCAAACCGAAAAAGAGACAAAGATTATGATAGGTGCATGTTTTACCACAGTGGACAGTCAGACCCAATAGAACAGAGATTAGCATGCTGGATTTGCAATCTGTCCTCCTTGGTCCATCCTCCTTTCCTCAGTGTTTCATTGTGATTCGTAGTTTAGGGGGGGGGGGTTGGGGGGGGGGGGGTCATTTTTGGGGGGAAATCTGTTTTCAAAAAAAGGGCTGTAAATCTGAAACCAGTTGTTGGAAAGAGAGGGTTAAAGTGTAGTGATACTTGCTGATGGGTTGAAATTTTCTTTGGGAACTGATGATATTGGTTGTTGAAAATCAACATAATTGAGGGTGGAAGGTTGACGATGTTGAAGTTCATCTGCATCTGACCCTATTGTATGACTATCCATGGCCATTGTGGACAGAGAGGCAAATGCTGATGATTGTGGATGACACCAAGGAAATGCCAACATATCTGAGAGTTCTTGACAGAATATTATGTAAATTTGAATACACTTTGGTCGTAAGAATTAAATTTTTGTGTTGATAGTCATTTTGCTGGTACATGTATTTCACTTTGAAGATCCCAGGGATATCTGCCTGTAGCAATATATATGTACTGAATGTTATGGTAATGTCAGTCCACTGGGCCTTTTTCTATGCTTTATAAACATGATAAAGTGAAATATGTTCACATGTGTGCAAAAAAAATGTTTTGGAAGGCTATGATCAATAAATTGTGAACAAACTAAAATTTTGACGTATAATACAATTGTTTTGTATGTGTTTTAGTCAAGCACTTCTTAAATCTGTGAATGCAGTGTTTGCCTGCAAAGCAGACTCTGTTTTCCTTGTTTCTGGGGAAGGCAAGGCCACTTTACAGGCAAGTGCAGCATAACGTGCATGTGTAAATGATTAAATAACTTGACTGCGATTTACGAATAATCACTGGCCACTGACATGGCTTAAAATGCATCCCACAGGTGAGTGTAATTGTTATACAGTGGTACCTGCTGTATGTGGCCATCCCTTCTGCCAAGAACAAGTGTCCACATACAGCAGGTTACCTGTCACCACAGGTAAATTTTACAAAGAAATTGACTCCTATGTCTAAGCCTAGGGACCACAAAAAGCAATGCGGTTGCTCACGGCAGTGGTTGCATACAGCAGGTATCACTGTATTGGGTATGCTGTCATAGTACAGGAAACTTAGAATGTTTCACTCTAAAATTGTACAAGGTCATGTTCAAGATATACTTCTGAGATCATTGTCTCAAGGTTCAACATTTAAATGCAGACAAGAATCGTAAAAATACAGTTATATCTGATTGCCATGATCATAGAAAATGCCGTTTTTCTTGTAAATGAAATTTGAACTAATAGTTTTGAAGCTAGATGTCATGAGAATTCAGCAATGTTTGTCAATGGGTTTCAAGCTGAATGACATCAGGGAAAACATATGTTCTGTTCAAATAGTTAATCAAAATAATTATATTGGTTTAAAAAAAAAAGTATTGTCTGAGCTGTACAACTCTCCTTCAGAACAGGCAGTGGGAAATGTTCTGTCCATTTCAGAGGCCCCTCTCCGGGGCAATTGGGACAGGTTTCCAGCTGTCCTATAATCTTAATAAGCCTGAAAAATATACCAGCTGACCTTCTAAGCTCTTTCCTAAAGGTCTTGAAACCAAGGATCCTTTATCAATGTGGGGTCCTTGTTAAAACTCCCTCTGAATTCAAATGAAAATCTTTTGAACAGAAATTCGTATCCAGCAAGATCATAATTACTTACTGGTATGTAAAGCCACTATGATACACAAACACAAGGCTCTTGTTTACCATGATGATGATGATGATGATGATGGTGACTGTATGTACGAGTGCATGCAGCAGTTGTCGTACCTGAAGAGATGCTGCAGCTTCAGCACAAGTCATGCGTGAAAAGATAAGCCTCGCACATCTGTGGCTTCTTGCTTTATCCTATTTGCAAATATTCAAGCATCCATCTTGTCCATTGTAAATTCCCGGGTGCTTTTAAAGACAGGTATTAAAGACACTAAAGGAATTTTGGGGTATCTGTTACCTATTAAAGTTCATAGAGCCAAAATTGTTAATGCAAACATGTGATATTTATTGATTTTTGGAATGGACAAGACCCAAAGATTCTACATCTGACTATAATGTCAAATGTCAGATTCCTATGCAAACGTGGAAATAGTTCTTTACTGATTAATTAATTAATTAATTAATTAATTCATTCATTCATTCATTCATGCACTATCTCATTTATTATTATTTCTTGTTTGTTAATTTATTTGTATGAAAAAAGTTTGAAATTTGAGTAAACTTCAGAAGATTTATATTGGATTCCGTCTTTGTGTAGGAGTGTGACATTTGACACGTTAGCTAAGAAATATCATCGCCCCCTGTAGTCTCTCTTGAGATTATCATTGCCAGCTTAAATGCCTGCAACCTACACGCAACCACACTGAGTTCACGCTGAGTTCCCCACCACCACCTGTCATATTGCAGTGCTTTAACTCTTTCCCCCTCAAACCGGCCAAAACCGGCTGGTGGTCAAATGTCGTCTGCTTCAGTGTTCTCAAGTAATTTCAACAGTTATGAAAAACAATTTGACTGAGAAATGTACATGAGACTTATCAAGATCACATGCCCCATGCCAAAGAAAGCTGTTGACTCAGTCTTAATTCAAGGGGGAAAGGGTTAAAGTTGCTGTCAATATATACAGAATTTGTGATGCTTCTCTGCCTTTAATCATTAAACAGAGGCCCCTGTATTGAGAGACCACCTGTTTTGAAGGACTTTCTTTCAGGATATTTTGTGCAGTACGTATCCAGAGGTTTCAAGTCTCCTGATTTGGCAGGAGATCTCCCGTTTTTCCAATGACATAAATCACCTAAATTTGTCTATCTCCCGCTATTTTACCTGTTTCCTCCATTATAATATAATAGGACTCCCGTTTTTTGCAACATTTTTCAGTCAGCGTTAGCACCGGTTTTATATGTTGGGCAACTTGGCACCTCTGCGTATCTGTTCTGATACTTCTCATCCTATTTGTGCCTCCTGTAAAAGACCACCTGTCTTGAGAGACCACAAATTGGTCATCCCTGGGGATGGTTTTTCAAGAGAGGCTTTGCTGTAATTCTAAAACAAACACCAAAGCATAAAGTCATGGTCAATCTAATTGACTACATGTACATATGTTGTCAGGTGTTCCCTATGAAAAATGTTTCCAATTTTACTGGACCAGTAAGACGTCATTTCCACATTTCTTGACTCTTGTTTGTGATCTATCAATTGTCTTTCTGCGTCCCAGATATGAAATATTTTGTATTTATTTGTGAGAATATTTTTTTTCACTTTATGGAGCCAGAAAATGAATTGTGGACTTAAACGAGGGCATATATAGTGATACAATTTTTGAAGTTACAGGTACTCTCTTAAGGTTTATAATGTCAGTATATTCCATCAAAAAAGAAAAATTTCAGTGTGCTTGATGAACCTTCTTTTTTTTCACTGGAAAAGGAAATGCTCTCCATGTGGACGGAAATAAAGAAAAATGAAGACAGTTTGATTGACTTGATCACGGTGTGCGGCCGTTTGAAGCTGACCAGCCAGTAATTCATTATGCACCTTTTACCATGTCATGCCAGGGTTCAACTCATCTAAAAATTACTTCGCTGTGAGGCTCTTAAGACAAATTTTTCCTCTGAGTGCACTTTAATACTTGGCCTGATCACTTTTTTTTTTTTTGCTATAATATAATAAGTGTATCTTCCCAAGCAGATAATACAAATGGCCGGCTGGTTAGAATGGAAGTGTCCAGATCGCGTCTGATTTGATATCTGTTTTAAATGCTTTGAAGGCTGTGGGGCCCGGGGCTGTTTTCCATCTCGTCACAAGGGCTCATTTGAGTTCAGTCAGGAAGGCCGTCTGCCCAGGAAGATCCGTAAAGGCAGGATAAGTAGAGCTTGAGGGCGCGGACTTCCTGTGCCATCAATAGACTCCCGTGATACTGTCTTCTTACCTGGCGTTTATCAGTTGTCATCTTCCGTCGCCTGGGTATCTTTGTTCTGGTGTACTGATGTGACTCTGTTCATTTATTATTCTGTTGCCCGGAGAGTAATTTGAGTTGGAAACTGGAGAGAAACTATAAAACATTTTGTTTTGAGTGGATAAACTTTGTCAAACTGCACTGTCACGTGGCCAATATGTTTGGCAGAAAAGTTTAGCAATGGTCCAGTTGTACCAGGCACACAAGTCATGTTTATATTGCAGGGGCATACACATGCACATGTGTCTGAGCCCGCATGTCTTTCAGTAACTAAATACATTTTAATTCCATATTAGTACTTTAGCATGCTTAGGTTACCCTAACCGTCTCCCAGTCATTGGATGATAAGTCATCACAGGGAAAGTCATGTCGCTTCCCTCTGTAAGAAATTCAATGCAGGTTGACTGGATATCGGAGGCTGTGGGCCTGCCACATGGAACAAAAGGCTGGTCCTTCTGCAATGGTTTTCTGTGGCCAGCACTCGTAAACTGGGCCCCTGTTAGAGTCATGAAGAAAACGCATAATTTATATTTTTTAGTCCAAACAAACACTAATAGGCACAACTGAATATTGTCCAGATATAGGTCTCGAGCTAATTATACTGGGCAAGGGCAGTAAGGCAAGACCCAATCTTGACCGCCAAAAAGTTATGACTGGTTTCCTCACTTCGTGACTCGTCACAGACTGAAGTTAACGGTTCCCAGTATGTGCTTATAAACCAGAGTGTAACATACACGTTGCTGACGATTGAAGTTATTTCACATTAGAATGTGTACGTGTGGAGTGACGATGAAGAGTCGGGAATGACACATAACAAAGTCGACCCTGAATTGTGCACTACACTTAGGTAGAATGACATCACATGAACACACACAAAAAAAAGATACAGGTCTCTCTGTGTCACTACCCTCTATCATCTTTCCACCTGAATATGAGATGAAGTGTTGCGTATACCTGTATATTGTAATGTACATTGTATTGTTGTGACTAGGGTTAAACTTTGTGAATTCACGTAGAACTCTTTCACCTTCAATGTGTTCTACTGAATCCATCACCACTCAAATTATGTGAAAGTGGCCAGATATTAATTGTTGTCTATGATATAATGTTTGTTTCATTCAGTTTCTCATTTTTTTTTTTTTAAAGGTTGGTGAGAATTGTAGATACACAACATGTAAAAATGGTTTAAAAAAATTTGCTGAACATTTAAAAACTCGAAGGAATGAGGTGATGCCAGTCTCTGGAGGGAAGAATTCCAGAGACTGTGTGCAGCTTTGGATACTGAGTGTATATGACAGGTCTTCATTGGGACCCTAGCCTGGTCCTTGTAAACAATTAAAAGCTCTGTATATTAACACTTTCCCCTTTGAATTGATAGAATGTCAACAGCTTTCCTTGGCATGGGTTGAGCACTAAGTGCACAACTCATGCCAAGGAAATCTGTTGACCTGGGGCGTGTGATCTTGATAGGTGGCACCTACAGTTCTCAGGCAAATTGTGTTTCATTACTGTCAAAATTAATTGAAAACACTGAAGCAGACGACATTTGACCACCAGCCAGTTCTGGCCGGTATGAAGGGGGGAAAGGCTTAATCATCAGACCTCAATGATCAAGAAGGCTCCGGGGATCTTGTATATCAGGAATATAAGGTATAAATTGAGTTATAAATTGATCCAGGTTTTAATGGTGACCAATGGAGCTGCCATTAAAAATGTGTGACACAGTCTTGCTGCTGCTAAGTTATGTTCCAATAGTCCAGCTCCACAGTTCTGGGCACATTGTACAGATTTCATATGCACCTTGAAATCTCCTGAAAGCCATTTATATTCATTTCACCATATTTTCAAGACCTTGAAAGTTCTGAAGTTCAAAGGTGGCCGCTGAAAATCCTTGAAAATTACTTTTAATGAAAGCAATTTTTTTTTAGAAGTATGAATATTTCCTTCTCTAATGTTAGCTGATGCCACAATCATGTTAAAATAGCATTACAAAAGGTCCTTGAATTTTTTGTAAATTTAGCACTGGAAATTACTTGGGATACCTTTAAATTTCAAGGCTGAAATATACATACATGCATACATACATACATACATACATACATATTTAAACAAACTGTTACGAGTGGTGTTTCTCAGGTTGGGACGAAATGATTCTTTGCAGGAAACCACATGCTGCGAAGTGGCGAGTAGTTTCCTTGTGCAGAATCGTTGAGTCCTGACCAGAAACACTCATGAATGATGGTTTGTATCAATCCCATAATGTTTGTATGGATAATGGATATAAGTAGACAACAAACAATAGTTTTAAGCAAAAAAGAGGCCAGAAATACATATGAATCGATCTAATTTTCTAGAAATGTAATATGGTACTATTTGATATGGAAAACAGAGGTCATACAATGAAGCCACAATACATACCTTTAATACCCTCCCCAGGGCCCAATTATGGGATAAACACTTATATATATATGTATATATATATATATATATATATATATATATATGTGTATATATATATATATATATATATATATATATATATATATATATATATATATATATATATATATATATATATATATGTGTGTATATATATATATATATATATATATATATATATATATATATATATATATATATATATATATATATATATATATGTATATATAATGTATGTATGTAAGTATGCATGTATGTATAGTAGCTTTGAATTTAAAGAAGCAAATACCACAAAATCTGTTTGCGATTACAACTACATAACTGTAAGATATTCCAGTAATTTCAGACATTATATATAAATGTGTGTGGGTGTGTATAATGTGTGAACACTCCTGTAGCTTACTTAGTAAATTGTATGGGAGTCCATATGGGGAGGCATTGCAATAATCAAGGTGTGGTATAGTTGGTGGATGCACCATGGTTGAGGCGGTAGGTATTGATACACCCTGCTGGATGTGTGTTGTTGAGAGGAAAAAAAAAATGTGCTGCTGCAAAAGGCTGTTCATTTGCATTTCCATACATGTGGTGAAGTCAAATACATTCAACACCAACATTTTTGACAGTATCTTGAAGCAATGTTTTTATTTGCCACACTGAATGACTAAGTTGCAATTTAAAAAGAAGGAGGGGGGGGGGGGGGGCTTACAGTCAGATCTAAGGCAGACTAGAGTGGTATATTGTAGTAGGCCTTGCTTTAGAATTTTTATATACTGCTATTGTTGGACAATAAATATTGATTTTTTTTCTGCACGTATTCAGTCTGTGCCTTGTAGCACAGTTTATCGTGTTGCTTGGTCAAGGGGTATAATTATTGTTGAGATAATCCTATGGCTGTTCATCAGTAAAAGATCACAGAGATTGGGAGGTGTGTCAGGAATGTTCATCCAAGGCAGAGCAATGCATCAAAAACGGCACTATGTTGACGGTGGCATGTGGGGCGACATGTAACAAAGTTATTTTGTCCATCAGACGTTCAGCCTTGATGGATTGTCTGTCCTTCATGTACCAATTTAGATTCCTCCATATAATGGGTGCCACGGACCATGTGGAGTATGATCAGTCAGTGCCCTTGATACACACACCTTTTCATTACTTCTGAAATTACTGGAAAATCTGACAGTTGTGCAGTTGTAATGGCAAACAGATTTTGTGTCATTTTCTTAGGTTTCCAAGGTATATCTGATGAGCTGTGTAATTTATAGATGATGTGATATCTGTCTCCATATTGTATCTGTAGATTACCAGGCTGGGTAGCCTCGTACACCTAACCAAGGCAGAAGATTTCCAGATTCTGGCGGGCTCTGCCAGCTTTTTATATCCAGCACACATGATTGGTAAGTTCTTCTTTCCTTTCATCTTTCCTTCCTTCCTTTCTTATTGCCTTCCTTCCTTCCTTTCTCTCTCCCCCTCCTTCAGTTATCCTCCTTTCTTCTTGTCCCT
The DNA here is from genome assembly GCA_964020975.1 of Hermodice carunculata. Classification (NCBI taxonomy): domain Eukaryota; kingdom Metazoa; phylum Annelida; class Polychaeta; order Eunicida; family Amphinomidae; genus Hermodice; species Hermodice carunculata. The sequence continues at coordinate 11,587,648 of OZ026616.1, read as the reverse complement.
CTCACCTCTCCTTACCTTCTCTCTGTCTCTCTTCAGTTCCTATTTATGTGTGACGCTGGGTACAGTGGTACACATTGGACATTGCAGAAAATTTTTGTAAAGAATAACAGGAACATAAATTGCCTCTGTGACAGTTGAAAATTGTCTGTGAAGTATCAGGCACTAAGTTTTACTTTGATAAAGCATTTCGTCCCGTTGCAGGTATGAAAATCAAAAGTTACATATGCAAATTTTCTGTTTGAAGGCAGGCCATTTATACGGTTGAATTCATACATGGTATAGGGTAGATGTATATAAAATATAGTAAAACCTCCCTATACCGAACACCCTTGGGACCAGAAAATAGTATTCAGTATAATGAGGTGTTCGGTATAGGGAGGTTTGCTTACATTGGAAGTATATATTTGGGACCGAGAAATGGTGTTCAGGATAGAGAGGTGCTCGGTATACGGAGGTGTTTGGTTAGAGAGGTTTTACTGTATTTAACTGTTATTATCGATTAATGACCTGTATTATAACTCAGCCATCAGATAATGGTGCCATTATTTCAGTGTGACCTAGAGAGATAAATGTAATTAGACACTTTCAACAGTTAACAATTACATATGTGATAATAGGGTAGTTGAAATTAGATATCTCTGATTGGAAAGCAGTAATGATGAAGAGCCTAACCAGATGCATGCATATTGTGTTGACAAGAAGAGACAAATAGTGTAGACTAACAAGGGTTTGACATTAAGACAAGTTTTGTTGCCTGGGTCAAATAAATGTTGGGCAGGATGATAGTGAAAGTTTTGAGTTCTATGCAGATTTAAATCAACTGGTACTTCTACATTTAGGCAAAAGTGGTGCTCAGACTAGTTGTGAAAAATCGTAATGCCATACCATGAACTTTCATTAATGGGAATGGGTCGGGTAAAATTAGATATGTCCTGTAGCAAAGCAACCAAAAAGAGACTACCCTTTGCCGGCTGCATCCGATGCTGAAGTTTATGGTGGATGTAAACAACCTCTTTCTCATCGATCATGTGGACATGATATGACATTTGTAAATGCATTAATTAAAGCTGCATAAATTTCAGCTTACATTTATTTTTTTATTTGTCTAACTATCGGGGGGGGGGGGGGGCAGATGGGCAGCTTTGAAAAGCACTGAAAATTAAGAAGTAATCTTCAGGCTGTCAAAAACTTGTTTTGACCCTTTCAGTCAGACAGAGCTAACGGGCTTCCTGAGCATGCTTTGTTGACTGGGACCAATCTTGTGTTTTTTTGAGTAAACGTATGAGGTACCTTCAGGCTCACTGTAAATTGGTTTAATTTGGCTGTACTCTTATTTTCGCTTATTTTGCTGTTGGCACAAAACCATGAAAATAAAAAACAGAGTGAAATAGCATTTCAACATTGTTTAAATAGAAGTTATGTCCAAAACAGCAGAATTAGAACTACAGTGAAATGTCAAAAATACAAAAAAAACCGTGAAAATGTATACACGCAAATATAAAGCAATTTACAGTATACAGGCCTATTGGTACAGTGAAACCGCAGCATAGCGGACTTTGTCAAGAGTTTGACTCTAAAAAATCATAACAACCCAGGTGGGCACAACTTTTGTTATGATGCGATGATATGTACAAGTATTGAAAGAGTAAGTTGCATGATATATATTTTTTTTTTTTTGCTGCAGGTTGTGTGGGCGGGGTGTGTGCTCTGGCTAACGCCCTCCCCAAGGAAGTCTGTGAGCTAGAGGGTCTGTACAAGCAAGGCAAGCACGAGGAAGCCAAGCTACTGCAGCACAGACTTATTAGACCCAATACAGCCGTGAGTACGCTCAGTCATCTTAGGCTCATTGCGAAAGCAAGTACTGTATAATCATTTATATTCGCGAGCGTAAACGTTCCTAAGTGAACTCCAACAGTGAATTTCGCGAGTTTTATTTTCCTGATTTTTATGCAGGCTTTCATTCGACATGCAATCTGCTAAAAAGTAATCGAGTTTAATATTCCCGAATTTGATCTACTCAGGAATATTTATCCCTTGTGAAAATTTATGATTATACAGTATCCAATTAGAACTGAGCAAGTATCTGTTCCCCAGATACTTGCTCAGCTCTTATTGGAAATTTAATCTCCTCACTGCTCTCCTACAGACTGGAGGTTGGGGGTGGGGGTGGGTGGGTAGGAATACGGTAATGGCAATGCTTTTGAGAGTCAGGCCCAGTGACTGTTAGAACATACTTAACAGAGACATGATCCAAAAGTTTAGGCAAGATATGTGTGTGTGTGTATGTGTGCGCGCATGCGGGTGCATAAAGATTTTGTGTATTCCTGCATATGATCTCTGAAATAGTCTTCATGAAAATGTTGTTTTTGCTGCAGTCTTTGAAATATTACTTCCGGGTTGTCAATTTCAAGGAATTGCCGCTGGCTTTGTCAGAGTAACGAGTGGAACGTGCAGCTTGGCTGATCTATGTGTAAGTGACATGTTTGTGCATATTAACCCTGTCAGTACAAGGTCAGAGGCTTGAGTCAAGAGCCTAAAGTGTGCAAAAGAAAACTGTTGACCTGGATTATTCTCATGTCAGGAACTACAGGTATAATGCTGGTACCAGAATGGAAGGTTTTTCTACAATGGATTTGGTGTGTCGTGCTGAAAGACTTATTAATAAGTTCTTTTCAAAATGCTGTAATGTTGAATTACAGAATGGCCCTTATGTCGCTTGGTGCATGTTACATCGCATTGAAAAGCTATTTTAAAATTTCGCAGGTTGAGTACTCTCCAGCAGGAAGGGCTCCTTGATTGACTTGCTTATTGTATGGGGGGAGGGGGTGCAGTTTATTTAAAATTCACTCAATTTTGCTGTATTTTTATTTTTACTTATTTGATTATGACACAAAACCATAAAAATAAAAGCATATTAAAATTGTATTTTAACACTGGTTCAAGAACTATGTCCAGAATAACAAAATGAAAACTTCAGTGAAATGTGTAAAGTACAGAAACTGTGAAAATTTATATACACGAAAATATGTATATTTACGGTAGCTGACTGGGCTTATGAACCCAGTGGAGTGGGGACTTACCTATTCGCATGTCTGCTAAACTGGGACAAGTGAAATTCTAGTCAGGACAAGCAAAAATTTCAAAGCACTTGCCCGAGGGACATCCAAAATTTGCTCTAACACACAATTTGAGTGGGTGGACATGAGTCACGACAATAGGGTTGTACTACATGAAACATATCAAAACAGCTTGATCTAGTACTGAAAAAGAAGAGAATTGTTTAGGGCCGTACCCCACAAAAAAATCATTCAAATGTTTCAATTTTACAGTTTGTCCTTAAAGGTTATACCATAGGAAGTGGTGAGATGAAGACAGTGTTTCCATTAGGATTTTTTTTTTCAGTGGGTCCCAACCTGAAAGAGAGTCAAATTTTTATTTTAGCTATATTTTGCAAAATTAACAAAGAGAATATAGCAGGGTGGGACCCTTTGATTTTTGCTGCAGGGGTATTTCATGATTTGGAAGGGTAATATATCTCCATTTGGGGGCTAACAGAAGCCCTGGAACACCGTCTTTCTATGGTAGAAAATCTCGACAGTGTTCCCTGGAAGACATCAGCACAAATGGGTAAAAGAGCCGTGGCAATGAGAGGGTTAATGTCGCTATTTGCTGTACGAACAGACTTAATTGATTACAGGAAGGTAATTAGTTGAAGACTGTGATTGAAGCGGGAGCAGCATTCTGGCAACATTTGCTTAACCTCCGTGTTCGTTTGAAAATTATTAGTGGGCTTAAATTGCACCAGGAGTACCCGAAAGCAAGTCGTTAATTATTACCTGTCCGATTGTGTTTGTTTCATGTATTTGCTACTGTCACTAATGTTGGAGAGAGATGTATGACTCAGTATAGCAGTTTAGGGATTGGCGAGTCTCCTTGGTCGGATTACATGTAAGAAGCTGATCCGTATTGTCATTGGGTGCATGCACTCTCTGCCCTGCGTGAACAGTTGCCGTAAAATTGAGTAGATTCAATATGCAAAATTTGGTTACAGCCTTAAAGGAGTCTTCATTGTGAATGGCTGGGCCTGGGCCCCTTTATATTAATTTGACACAAGTCAAACGGATTATAGTCTAACATGCAAGAGTCTTTACATCCTGGTAACTGACACTCATACTTTGTCCCCTTTTTCCTACAAAAGGAAAAAAACAAACAAACAAACACAAAGAAAAAGATCAAGTTAAGGCTGAAAGTTTCCACTAATTGATTAAGTCTGACATCTGACAGGTACCAACAGGGGACAGGGGACATTGCACAAATAAAATATATAACAAGTCGTTGATGTATGAAGCATATGTGAAGGCCTCTCTCAGTGTTTTGGGACTGGTAGTCCCTTCCTCAGGGGAGGTGCATGCTGGAAACTTTCCCTTAGAATTATGAAGCAGAAGCTGTATGTTCAGGCACAGCTTGCAGTCCAGCTTTATCACTGATCGACAATTCAGTGGAGAGGCATTTGATTAGTGACCTGGTGCCAAATAACATTGGATGTTAACCCTTCTCCCCTCAAACCGGCCAAAACCGGCTGGTGGTCAAATGTCGTCTGCTTCAGTGTTTTCAACTAATTTCAACAGTTATGAAAAACAATTTGACTGAGAAATGTACACGAGACTTATCAAGATCACATGCCCCAGGTCAACAGCTTTCCTTGGCATGGGTTGGGCACTTAGTGCCCAACCCATGCCAAGGAAAGCTATTGACTCAGTCTTAACTTAAGGGGGAAAGGGTTAATCATTTGCTTTGTCTGCCATATGGGTAGGCTCTCCCGCTGTCGTTATCAGCATAATGAGCATAATGTGCATGCCAAGGAACAGATAAAAGCTTAACCTGGACCCCCCACTGTACCCGACCTGGCCTTTCATCTACTAGGGATATGGGGCTACCCTTCCTCTAAAGCAGTGTTTCCATCATGGGGGCCTTGAATTGATTATGTGGTGATTCCCAAGTTGGCAGTAAACAGAGCACATGACCATATTGGTCCTCCATTTTAGCCTGTTTCTTTTTTTCTCATTGAAAAGCATTGCACCTTATTTTCAAACTTGGTGGGACTGCAACCTACAATGCTTCCTTAATTTTTATGCCCCCCTTCGAAGAAGGTGGGGCATATAGCTTTGCACATGTCGGTCGGTTGGTCGGTAGACTGTGGTTTCCGCACAATAACTCAAGAAGCTTTTGAGCTAGGACTTTGATACTGTACAGGTTTATCATTCTAGTCAAAAGCTAGGCAAAGTTTGAAGATGGGTGACCTGGACCTAATTTCGGAGGTCACAGTGGTACCTGAGTGAACTTTGGTTTCTGCACAATAACTGAAGAGGTTTATAAGCTAGGACTTTTATATTGCACTGGATAATTGTCCGTATTTGGGGCTAGGTCAAGTTTGAAGATGGGTCACCTTGACCTAATTTCAAAGGTCACAGAGCCACTTGGTTGAATACTGTTTCTGCATGATAACTTGCATTTTTAGAGGCAGCACTTTTATATTGCACAGCTTTATGGTTGCCTATGAGGGCTAGTTTGAGTTTGTAGATGAATGACCTTGACCCAGTTTTGAGGGTCACACACAGACAGTAGACTTCCTGTGGTTTTTGCACAATAACTGAAGAAGTTTTTGAGGAAGGACTTGGATACTGCACCGCTGTATAGTCCTTGTTAAGGGCTACAAGAAATGTAAAGTTTGGTGACCTTGATCTAAATTCCAAGGTCACATATTCACCTGATTTAACTTTGGTTTCTGCATGATAACTGAAGAGGTTTTTAAGCTAGGACTTTTCTATTGTACAAGATTATAGTCCATATTCGGGGCTAGTTGAAGACTAAAGTTTAAAGATATGTGATATTGATGTATGATCAACCTTCACTAATTTTGTAAGGTCACGAGTGCCCCATCTACCACTATCAATAGGCTAGCGAGGGCAAGGGTAATGAAGGCGGGGGGTATCTATGTTTTACAAACATATCTTGTCAAATTTGTTGATTAGGCTGTACTGCTATCATTTCTTGACTTCTATAAATTTTTCGTAAATCATGTGATCATCAACAAGTGCACATGTGCATGTTCATATTTACCAGGCTGAGTGGAGTGGTACAAGTGTGTTAATTCAATAACATGTACATATGTGTATTTTGTTTCCTAACTGTTGCCCATATCTTCTTCAAACTTGCTGCAGCTACACTTTGTGTGGCCAATCTCTACCAAGTTTAATAAATTGTTCACACTTCAGATATTAATGGTATTGTAATGATTTATTTTTCCTTTTCTTTCCTTTTTTTTAAATTTTGCGGGAAAATATGAAAACTTTTTTTTATTTTCTTCACAGAAACTGCTCATACAGTAGCACTGAAGGGCAAAGGGACATATGCAAGGTCCTCAGTACTTAATTTTCCTCATCTGGCTGACCTTGACCAAGCTCCCAAGGTCACAGGTTGACGCAGTCCATTGAGTATAGTTGATGGCTCAAAACTCATTGAGCTCAATGTGGGACTTTGAAACCGTATATGTATAAATAATGGCCATCTACAGGGTGTAGATGTGCATAGCATTTTGGATGAACTTGCATGCCATCCCCGAAGATAATCAAAATTCAAAATATGAAATGCTGCTGATTAGCATAATTTCAAATGCTACAACTTTGATAATACAGTAGAATCCCCAATGACCACCTCCATAAAGAGACCATTTTATATTGAAACCACCAATTTACTAACCCATCTTTGGCTTGAGTTGAATTATATACCATATTAAGACCACATTTTTTCAGTCCATTAGGTGGTCTGAATAGGGAGACTCCGCTGTAACAATTTAATACAGAAGGTATTTAAGGTTTTAAAATTTAAAATGCACAATTGACTAAAATTTAGAATGCTGGAAGTTTTGTTCAATATTCGTTGGATGCTTAATGGCTGATAACATGTAAATGGGGGTCTAAACAGGTGAAGCTTTAGAAATATTAAATAAAGTAGACGACTGGTGCCAAATAAGCTAGGGACTGGTGCCAAAGGTTTCAGGTTCGAATCCCGCTCGTTCCGAACTTAAAATATAAACAAAATTTAAAAAAGAAGAAACAAATCAAACTTGCATCCTTCGTCAAGATGACTATTAGCAACGGAACTGTCAAAATGTGAAATCAGATTCAACCATGTAAGGTTACATTCCTTGCTGGGTAGTGGGGTAACAAGGCACATTTTTATCCCCCGCCCACGAAGTGGGGGAGGGGATATGGTAATGGGCTCCGTCCGTGTGTCCGTCCGTCCATCCGTCCATCCGAAACAAATTTTGTCTGGCCCATATCTTCTACATCATTAATGCTACCTCGTCGAATTTTTTATAGTGGGTAGACCTTAGGTAGCAGGTGTGCATAGGCATTGTTTTGTGTGGCTAATTACTTGCATTAATTAATTAATTAACAAAGTTCGGTAAGCAAGACAAATTTTGTCCGGGCCATATCTCCTAAGCTATTAATGCTAGCGCTTTGAATTTTTTATGGTGGGTAGACCTTAGGTAGTAGGTGTGCATAGGCATTGTTTTGTGTGGCTAATTACTTCCATTAATTAATTAATTAACAAAGTTCATTAAGCAAGCTCAAGCTACAATACAAATTTTGTCCGGGCCATATCTTCTAAACTATTAATCCTATCCCTTTGAATTTTTTATATGGTTGCTACACCTTAGGTAGTAGGTGTGCATAGGCATTGTTTTGTGTGGCTACTTACTTCCATTAATTAATTAATTAACAAAGTTCATTAAGCAAGCTCAAGCTACAATACAAATTTTGTCCGGGCCATATCTTCTAAACTATTAATCCTATCCCTTTGAATTTTTTATATGGTTGCTACACCTTAGGTAGTAGGTGTGCATAGGCATTGTTTTGTGTGGCTAATTACTTTCATTAATTGATTAATTAACAAAGTTCTTTAAGCAAGCTCAAGATTTGTCCGGGCCTTATTTTCTAAACTATTAATACCAACCCTTTGAAATTTTTATGGCTAATAGACCTTAGGTAGTAGGTGTGCATAGGCACTGTTTTGCGTGGCTAATTACTTTCATTGATTAATTAATTAATAAAGTTCATTAAGCAAGCTCAAAATACAATACAATTTTGTGTGAAGCATAACTTTGCAACTAAAAGTGGTAACCCTTTAAGATTTTCAGCGTTGGTAGACCAGATGTAGGAGGTGTGCATAGGCAGAAATTTTTTTGACTAATTACTTTCCTTCATTAATACATTAATTAACAAAGTTCATTCAGCAAACTCAAGATGCAGTACATTTTGTCAGGAGTATAACTTTGTAATTATAAGTGGTAACCCTTTAAGATTTTCAGGGTTGGTAGACCAGAAGTAGGAGGTATGCATAGGCATAAATTTATGTGGCTAATTACTTTCCCTTATTTGTTTATTTATTAACGAAGTTCATTAAGCAAGCTCAAGATCCCAATACAATTTTGTCTGGAGCATATCTTTGCAACTCTAAGTGATAGCTCTTTGAGATGTGCAGGGTTGGTAGACCTGAGATCATGTGTATTTACCACCATGATTACTGTGGGCTATGGCTAGCGTCAGCGGCTACTTGTCTTATTTAATTTCATGAAGATGAATGTTCTGGAATAACATCAGTTCATAAAAAGAGTGGTGCTAGAAGTTTCAAAAAGGTAGAAACCTGCTTCACAGTGCAGTTGGTACCAATAGGAAAGGTCAGAATTAGCTCTGAAGTGTGTACTCACCCCAAAACACAACTGTATACACAAAAATTTGGAGGGCTAGAGCTGTGTATTCCCATTGATTTGCATGTTAAGGTAACCTTAAATAAACTGGTCACTTTAGTAGCTGTGGTTGATTTTTGTGAGGTATTTAGTTACACATCCAGATTTACTGTGCGAAATTTGGTGTCTGTATGTGCAATTGTTTTCAAGTTATTAAGTTGTAAATTACAATGTAAAGTAATGGGAATACACAACCCTAGCCCTCCAGTGACTGCAGTGCCCTCTTTTAGGCAGGGCTAGAACCTTCTGTTCTTGCCCTTGCCTCTTAAACTGAATATATTTTCAGAAGAAAAAGCAGCTGAGGAATGAGAGAATACTTATCAACTGATGGTCTGCCACTCCTAGACTCAGCTGGGTATTTCGCCAGAACAACATCCCCATTTTTATGTGCATGTACTTGCTGGGAAGTGGGATTTATTAATTTCTTGAAATAGTACGTGGTACAGTGGCGAAAACGTTTTAGGAATAGACTCTTATTCAGCTCTGCAGTGTTTGTGGAAGAAACCGTGGCTAGATTAGTTTGATCTCATCGGGAGTTCACGTAAATATGTTTCGCAGGTAGCAGTAGGTTGTAAAATGTATAGTTTAATTTCATGGAGAGTTCCAAGAAATTTTTGCATAAATTAGCTGTCAGGTGTAAATGGTTCAGCTAAAATTGCTCTTGAGGTTTTATTTATACTGGATTGCATGTAATGTGCCAAGTAAATGTACATTTTTTTTTTTTTTTGGTGACGGCAGGTTTAGTTTTACACTTTGCATGGATTGTAATGGACAATATTATGCTGAAAATAATGTGAAAAGAGAGACTTGTCAAATACCTTAAGTGCATGGACAGCTGACACAAGATCTAATTAACCCTTCCCTTCCTTGAATTAAGACAGAGTCACCAGCTTTGCTGGGCATGGGTTGGGCAGTAAGTGCTCAACCCATGCCCAGGAAAGCTGTTGACCTGGGGCATGTCATCTTGATAGTTCCTGTCTACATTCTCATTTGAATTACGATTGGAATTATTTTAAAACACTGAAGCAGACAAGATTTGACCACCAGCTGGTTTTGGCTAGTTTAAGGGTATAAGAGACTATTAAATATAGTAAAAGTTTAGATGCCATTTTTGCCAGATTATGGTATGCAGTAAAAACTTCAAATAGATCTCTGATTTTAAACATCCAGCGGGCTATCTCATCATGCTTTCATTAACCTTTTGAGTGCCAGTCACGGCTTAAGCTGTGCTGATGAAGCTGGATTACTGTAATGATTCCAGATTCATATTCCTCATTAAAAGACCTTTCATTCAAGTACCAGCATGCCTATGTTCCCAGTGAAAAATTTGGTCCAGGTCAACAGCTTTCCTTGAGGCACTTTCTGCGCAATGCGCGGAAAGTGCCCCGAGGAAAGCTGTTGACTCAGTCTCTAAATTGGCTCTATAAGAGTTGAGCCTGCTGTGGTAGACTATCTGTGGACAAGTATATCACAATTTGGTGAAATAGAAAACATGTTCCTTTTTTATATTCACATAATATATTGAATGCTTGGTTTCACAAAAGCAAAGTGCCATGTGTGATGAGAGGGGATTTTAACATGATGTAATTTGCACCACTACTCTACCCATATTTTTCCATGTTGAACAAACAGGGCAAGTTAAATTTGCTAGTTGCCTACAGGGCAAGTTGAAAAAAAACCCACTACATGTAATTTCTTCCCATGTAAGTGGAAGTTGGAATGACATCTTTATCTATGCTAATTCAAAGCTATTCAAGATTTAAAATTTCAAATGCCCCTAATTTACACATTTTTTTAGGTCTTTACTCCCCCGTATAAGCAGGATAAATGTCATGTAATGGCATAACCATACCAGATTTAGAGTATCTGGGAAATCCGTTGCATTAGATTTACCTGTAAATGAAGGAGATGGTGAGGCAGAGAGGGAGGAAAAGAAAGAAGGGTGAAGGAAGAGAGAAACAACAATGTGGAAATCAGCCAGCTAGGCATGAAAGATGCACTATATTCTCCATGGTGGCAGCACTTGATTCCTGTGTCACATGATATTTTCAACCAATGCATGACCCCCGATTGTTTTTGTGCCTCCACCTGTAACAGATGGACACCAGGGTAAGTTACCTGTGGTGCCATCTACAGGTGACATGCCCCATCATTATGTGTCATCACAGCTATTCTGGTTAAACAAATTCACAATGGTCAAGGAAGGAAGGAATTATACATGTATATGTAAAGTATGCACAGGGGAACAGAGCCATATGTTTGCAGGATGTGGGGAAAAAAACCCCAAAACAATGAAATTTCTATGATCTGAAATATGTGGCTTCTTTCTTTCTTTCTTTCTTTCTTTCTTTCTTTCTTTCTTTCTTTCTTTCTTTCTTTCTTTCTTTTTCTTTCTTTCTTCGTTTCTTTCTTTCTTCCTTCCTTCATTCCTCTTATTTCTTTCTTTCTTTCTTTCGTTTGTTCTTTTTTTCTTTCTTTACATATTTTGAAATGGAATACTCCAATTTAGAGGTTATACTTTTGTGCATGCAATACTGCATCCGTGTTCAGAAATCTAAGCAGTCAACCCTTCATCCTTGCCTCCAGACGAGAGCAGACCCAGGCTGCATATTAACACGGAACATGGTCTACTTTGCAGGCGACCTTCATCCTTGCAAAACTTCCAAGTGCACCTGTCAAGTAAGATACCGCGTAGGAGTGTTCAGTCATAAAAGCTTTTGAGACATGTACCATCTAACCGTTCAGTTTGTTGTCTTACATCATAGTTGCTGTAACTCTTGCAATTTCAGCTGTGGCCGTATTGACATGTCATCTGTGATTGATCCAGAAGGTCTCCACGCAGTCAAATAAAAGTATCTGCAGTGTTGACAGAATAAAAAATAACAGCTCCCCATAGTAGTGGAGTAGCTTACAGGGGCTGTCATCGCCATAAGAGTTATGTGGCACTTTAAAACCATATCTGCCTGCCCATGGAAACAAAAGGAGGGAGACTATCAAAAGCAGATCATTTATCTTCATATCATATATCCAGATTTGTGGTGATTCGACTGAAAACCCATATCCATTATATCAGAGGGGGTTCAACGGTAACTTTATGCAGGACCAGTTTCGAAAATGGCACCTTTTTCGGGGCTTTTCTTGAACGCTTATAAAGGTCTTGTTAACGTTCACCTTCATTTGATTTATTACATGAAAAATTGCTCAAGACCAATAACAATGGGGTTTGTATTGCCTGCAGCCACGGATGGGACGTTACCCCGGGACAGCCTGGACCACAGGGTTATTGGAATGATGTATGGGGTGGGGAGTCATGATGCTAAAGTAGATGTAAGGAAAACTCGGGTCACATGGATCATGTTGACGGCTCTTAATAGCGCTCGTCTATAATGGCATTACTGTTTGCCAGTCAGTGCATATTTTGCTTTGTGTGGCTGGAGTCTGTGCAATTAGAGCATTTATGTAGGAGCCTCAATTAGGATGCAACACATGGTTATCAAAATTTGTTTTATTTTAGGTTTTTTTCCCCTCCATCTGTCTACGTCCATCCAGTCTCCCATTATTGCCAAAATATCTCAAATGCGTCAAGACAGATTTAACTCACATGTGGCTGGTTTTGCATCCAGGACAAATGAATTGCTCAGATGTCTAGTAACTGTGACCGACTTATCCTTTACTTTGACCTATTTAATAATGATCTACATGACTCTACTTGTGGAGTGGACAGTAATATGACCACATGTCCCGCAAAGGTGTCTGTTCACCATACCGACACAAGCGTATACTAAATTTGAGCACATGACAGTTTAGGTCATGACCTACTTTTCAAAGGTTGTGACCTAATTTTTTTAGGTCATGACATACTGACCATGCATTTATCCACATATTATCAACTAAAAAAATTTTGACCTGATTTTAACAAAATTTAGTTCTAGAGTACCACATACATCTAACGTAAAGATGAACAAGATTAGTTTTTTTAGGTCGCTGTATATCTGTATACATGTACCTATCAACTGACCAGCATTGTGTTATGCCTATCCTTGAATCAGATTTGTCACTTTGGTCTCTGAAATGCCAGGATGTGTTTTGCTCGGATTTTCCACTTCATTATTTGATATGGTGATGAAGTGGGTACTCTGATCCTGCAATACCAGGGGTGAAGAAGGCATATCCAGAATTGTGCACGTTCGCATGCTTTCTCGTCTAAGCCTGTAGTTATTTCCACTCTGCGAGTAGTATGTCTTTCTTTCTAGGCTTGCTTCATGGAAACAAGTGATGAATGAAGCTTCCCTGTATGCATCATCTGCAAGTGATAAATATCAAAGCTTTTTTCTTGTGGCTTATTTTAATTTGACTCATGGTAATTATTAAATGTGTACTGTGGTTGCTTTGATGTAAATGTGTTACAACTTAATAATCTCCCCCCCCCACCTATGCATACATGTAATTTCTGTGAAATGTGGTTTTTGTTGATGTTAAAATTACTGTAATGGATTGCTTGCAATACGTAACATACAGTAATTAGCATAATGTACAAGTAATGTGAATGTACATGTAAGTTGAGACACATAGACAGTCGATTGTGTGACTACACATCTGTAAATTCTTTCATAAGATTATCTATATTACAGTATATTGCTGAAGACATGATACTGGGTACATGCAGTGAAAAACATAACAAAAACACAACCAACTGGTTCTAGGTGTAGTGGGGAGCCTACTCCTCTACATGTCTCCCCCCCCCCCCCCCCCCCCCCCCCCGGGGGCTTCGTCACGAGGACATGAAGGCTCGCAAAACTTAATTTTCTTGTTGTGTTTATCAAAAAAGAGGTGCATAGGTTTTACTCAACATGTGACGTAAACAATAATTAGAGTATAATTATGAGGTCATGATTGCCACTGGTAAGAAGAGGAGAGACTCTTGATAATGAAGTATATTCAAACTTGAAATCACATTTCTGTTGGGATTAAATGTTCCAGTAACTTGAGACTTTGAATAAAAAAGATGAACCTGGTAGCCCAGTCACAGAGAGAGCAATTAAAACCTGAGTATGTCTCTGTTAAAGGAATTGTACATATATATATATATATATATATATATATATATATATATATATATATATATATATATATATATATATATATATATATATATATAAGCATGAAACAGTATTATTCCTTCTTATGATAATTATTCGGAGTCCACAGAGGAGCTGGAAAGCTGTAAGTTCGTGTAAAGCATTGAAGATCTTAGTGGGAGAGAACTGAAGAGTGTTAATATTTTGAATGATAACATTTGTCTCAGAGTCAATGGATTTAATTTGATCATCAAAAGGGAGGCGTCTGTCAGGCTGTCAAAACTCCTCGTCCACAGGGGTATCATTATCAGTTTTGGCTGGTGGTGGGCCAGCTAGGGAAATCAACATCGTCATCGGAGGTATCGGTCAAATTTGAGTTGGGCCAGGGTGTGGTAGTGGGCCTTCTCTTCTGCCTTGGCTCATGGGATGCCTGAATAAAGTCGGAAGGCAGCAGAATCAGTGACTTTCGAGGCAATGTGTCGGCTTGGTTGAGGACACATGCACCAGCATCTCAATTTTTCAGCCATTGTGTACATTTAAGAATTCTGTGGTACTGTCAGTGTACAAGCATGATAAAATTTATGGGACTGAATTTGATCATTGTACCTAATAATGTCTAAAATGTAAATATTATGTGTTGAGTTTTTAAAAATTTTTTGGGTTTGTTTTTTTTGGGCAGTTACTCGCAATTATATTGACAAAAATGCATTTTATGAATATATGAGAGTTGTGATATTTTCAAAGATCACACCTACTTCTGATATGATACATGGTATCATGAATGACTTTCGGTTCAGCACACAACATTTAATCTTTGCAGCCATAGTTTAAGTTGGGGTGGAACAGATCTGGCTAACGCAATATTACTGTCATTTACAAATACCAGGGTTGACCACAGTGGCACTTTGTATGTCCAGTAGCCTGGGACAAGTGAAATTCCATTGAAAACCAGAAAAAATTTGAAGCAGTTCCCCTGGGGCAACGAAAAAATTGCAAAGAGAATTTGATTGGATGGACAAATAAGGTGATGTGTTTTTGAAATGATTTAGGGATCTGCACCATAGGTAGTGAAAGCCCTGGCCCAAATATTTACAGAATGATGTCTTGGTTTTCACCTTGAACGTGGAATTTTTTTCAAGAAAAACTTTCCTCCACGCATAGGTAAGAAAAAACATTTGAAAAAAGTCTTGAGTATTCAAATAAATGTATTATAACTGGTGGTTTTAACATTTTCATGAAACATTGCAAAGTACAGAATTTGATATTAAACTTGTAATTACATCATTCATCAAATATTCATGATATGAGTTGACACTACTTTGAACATTTTGCAATTTCATTCATTTTTTATCGACCCAGTCAATTTTGCTCAATTATACATATTCTTCCCCCCACCCCCCACCCCTGTAAATGTTGCAAAAATCCAGAAAACCTTTAAAACACAAATGGCCAAATTTACAACAGTGGGCAGGTAAAATGTCAAGACAACTTGCTCAGATGATTCTCACATCAAAAAGTATTCAATTTGGTGATCCTTTTAAGTACAGCAGTCATCTTTTGATGAGACCACTCCCCTGAGACGCCACGTGCCTTCAAAGACTGCTCTTTAAGGGTGCTTAGGGAAGTACCACTCTTGTTATTTACACCTTCAATGAAAGACTAGGTGGTCTTTCAGGAGAGGTTTCACTTTATGTATCCAAGCCATATAAAGTCAGTAAATATTTGTTTATTGGCAGAGGGCACCTGGGGCATGGCTTGCCAGGCAATGCAAAAACCACTGACCAATGCTGCCACCTGCATTGGCATATGGAACAAGTCCGTCTACACCAGGACAGCGTCCTGTTTATTCACTGAAGAAAGCTATTGAAAGACAAAATGAAATGATGTGTTGGTTTGTGGTTTTTAAGGGTCGGAGGGACCCTATCTGTTTTCAGGTTGTCCGTCGGTCCTTCCAGATGGCCGTCTGGATGTGCACATTCTAGTTACCACGATATCTACAGGATTCCTACATGTACCTTGCTCAAATTTGGCAATATGCTTTCCTTACCTGGCAAGACGAAGTGATTAGATTTTGGTGTCACCATGAGCTAATTTGAGCAAATGGCAGACTCTTCAGTCAATGCTTGCATTGAAGATATATGTCTAGGTACTTTTTTTTTTTTTTTTTGGTCATTTTCTCTAATGTGAAGAATGTGCATTGCTTTTATGTTTGCAGGTGATCAAGAGATTTGGAATACCGGGATTGAAGAAGGCCATGGAGTTTTATGGGTTCTATGGAGGTCCCACACGCTTGCCACTGCAGCCGTTGACAGCAGATGAAATCGAGGCCCTAAGAGGTTCATTCACAGCTGATGGCTTTCTGTGAAAGGATTATCGTTGGTTTTTAGACAGTTTTGCCAATGTTTTATTTTGGTGCAATTTAAAGGCAGATACTTACATGAATGGAAAACTTCCATGCAAAAAGCCCTGTGGTTGCTTTTCCATATCGGATATGGCTTAATTGGCAAAATTTAAATGTGGAGCAATCGATCCGAATGAACGAGAATTGAAAACTCTGTGGAATGATATGCATTGCAAGTTCACAAATTGTATTTGCAGGATTGAATTTGCAGAAAAAGCAGCCAGAAAAACTTTTCCTCCAATCATGGTGAATTCTAGTCGAACTGGTCTCTTTTGGGCTGCATGAACAGGCGGATATGGTGCTACCTTTCCGAAAGGATAATGACTTGACATGTTACACAACTTGTATTATCCCAAAATTTTGCATTTAATTTCACTTGTGTGAATGTGTGTTAAATTGCACCAAATTAAATCAAATGCAAACAACTCTAAAACTACAGTGTCCATCTTGTCACATGGTTGGCTGGTGGGCATTCACAGATCTAGATATTATAGATGCAAGTACGCATGAACAAAGTATCAGTATTATTGATGAACATTATGTGACACCAAATTTAGAAGGAGGACTTCTGGGTTTTTGTCTTTTTGTGGTGGTTAAAAATTCTCTTGAGGTTTTGGAAGAAAAGAGCATCACGGCTTGTATTTTATGTATAGTAATCATTTTTAATCTTTTCCACCGTGAAGTAAGACTGAATCAATAACTTTCCCTGCTGTGGGTTGGGTACTAACGCATGGCGTGGAAAGCAAGCGATCTGGAGCATGATATTGTGACATATCTTGTCCAATTTTAGCTCAGCTGTCACTCAGCTGAGCTTATAGGATGGCTGGTGATCAATCATCTGTCCATTCAAATTTCACATTTTTTACTTCTCTAAAATCATCAGCCAAATTCCCATCATATGGGGATGTAGCTTGGATAAGTCTCAAACAGTAATTTGGATCCTCTCGAAACTTACTGGGAATGTACATGGGCTTGATATCCACCAGATGTGTTCATTATGCAGTGTCACTCTCTTTTTCTGATTTTTAACAGATAACCAAAATAAGGAGAACTCCTGAAGGGGATATTATGCATGCTATCAACAGTGATGATGGATGATATGTTTCTGAAATTCACAGGACCAGTGGTCTGTGCATGTAAAGTCAGCTGAGCACAGGGATCTCATAGTCCTTTTGTATTCGTTCCTGTTAAAATAAATAGATAAAAGATATTGAGGCACGAGATCTTTGGTCACCTGCCAGGTTTTTGCCTGTTCAAGGAGAAAGGGGTTAAATACATATTTTGTATTTTAAAGAAAGCCCAGTGGTTTTCCCGCTTGCCTACAGTTATTCTCCTTATGAGGCCTCGCTCCTCCAAAAATGTCTATTTCTGTATTTACTCCCCCCCCCCCCCCCCCAGTCAGATCTGTAGTGCAGTAAGGCTGGCTTGTCACAGGGAAACCACTTCAGATGCACAACGTCACAGGTAAAGGTGCATTGGTGCCCCTCTGGTAACACCCTGCCATCAGGGGCGACCCTTATGCAGAAAGAGTGGCATTTACATGATATTTGCTCCCTCTTGATTGACCAGCCCTCAGACTAGGGCACTCTGTGACCGTGATTGGGTTGGCTTGAGGAGAGGGGGCAGGGTGTGAAAATTCCTATGATCCTATTGTCTGGGACAAGTGAAATCCTTTTTTAGGACAGTGGACTTTCAAACTTCATTTGTCCTCAGGACAAGTACTTTTTATTGGCAAAATTCACATTCTGTTAAATTTCATTTTTTTTTGTATAACAGGCACACAAACTCACTATATGACATAATGATTTCCATTAAAATTTGCTCTTGTAAACCAAAACTTAGTACACTGCATCATCACAAGTGAAAAATTTGTGTCCCTTCTGCTACAGACAAGTAATTTCAAAACAATTTTCGATGCCTTGGGTGGACCAAACTGTGCACAATTTTATGCTTGACTAGAGTGACGAGAATGTGCATTGAGTATTAAAAGCCACCAGGCTTGTAACTACGTCACTAGTTCAAAATAAATAAACAAATAAATAAATAAATAAAATGAAATAAATAAGTAATGAATGAATAAGTAAATACAGTGGTCCCTCTTTTGACAGACCGCCCCTACAGTGGGTCAAAATGCGGTCTCTCAAAACAGGTGGTCTTTCATTAGAGGTACAACAACATGGAAAAGATTGCGCAGTGTTCTGAGAGAGCGGTTTTGAAAAGATAGGATATTCTCAAGAGAGGTACCACTGTACTGTAACTAACTGCCATTCATTTTTGCCTGTAAAATGAAGTAAAGGATCCACATAACTGATGCAAACAATCACATTGTTGGTTTTTCTCTCGCTGATATGCACAAGTAGCCATTCAAAGAGAGTGAAAAGAATTTAATGGATTACGTAGCTGGGAAAAATGAATTGAAGGGACCAACATTTTGTTTTTTATCTTTGTTATAAAGAGAATGAATTTCATGTGGTGATTAAACAGGCATGTTGATTACATATAGAAATGCACAAGTGAAAACCTGGGTTTACATGTAGTTGTATAACATGACTCGGCAAGGGTTAATGCTGTCTTAGTCATCTATGACTCAGAAAAAAGGTTAATGTTGACTCAATCACATGATTCCATAAGGGGTTAATGTTGATGCATTCCTATAAAATGATGCAATAAAAGTTGGTGCCTCAGGTTAATGTTGACTCTACATGACTCAATAAGGGTTAATGTTGACTCACGTCTGTATATTGACTAAGTTGCATAACAGGACTCGGGGTTAATGCTGTCTCAGTCACATATGACTCAGTAAGAGTCAGTGTTGTCAGTTATGTAACATGACTAGATACCATTGACTGTTGACTTGGTTGTACAGTATCACTGGAAAGTCAACCCACTGGTGGGTCATTTGTGGGGCCCCACACCAGTAGGATTTCCTATGTTGTAATTAACTCTTTCAGGGTCAACATTTTGGACTGAGTCAACAGCTTTCCTCGGCATGCTTTGGGCATATTGCGGCCAAAGCGCACCACTGATAGCTGTTGATCTGGACTATCATACTCTGTGCAACTTGAAGCATGCTGGCACTTGAATGAAAGGTATTTTTACAAGGAACATAAGTCCAGCACTGTTAGCATAATTCAGAGCCTTTCATTTTAAATAAGTTGACTTTAGTCGCAGTTGGCAATGAAAGAGTTAAAATATATTCCTGAACCACACCCATGTGCGGGCCACAGGCTGGTACCAGCAGACCACCTAGTGTAATTCAAGTAAAATCCACCAGGTGTCCACCATGTGGGAGTTCCTCAGACAAAGCACCTGTGGGAGACCACTCATGTTGGCCACCAGGGGACCACTCCAAAATGGTGCAGGACCGTTCTGGCACTGCTGTATTGCAAGATTCAGTAACAGTTATTGCTGATTGTGGGTCGGTTCTTGACTCTGAATTGCAAGAAAGCCCTTCTTTGCTTGTTTTGATCCAGTATTGACACCAGGGGTCACATAACAGGTATGGTATGCCAAATACTAAGTTAAAGTATACATTTTTGGAGTGGCACTATCCATCAGCCAGATAAATGAAATAGGCAGTGATTAGAAAGGTGTGATATGGCTGACAAAATTTAAGAAGTTTTAGCCAAATTGGCTAAGGATATTTCATAATTTCTTCGATATTTTGACACTCTACTCAAAGTATTTTACTAAATTATGTATAATTTTAAGTATAAATTTGCTCATAGTTTTGGCTAACATAACCAGTATTTGGATTTGCCCAAAATGGCTGCATTGATCAAATGCTCAGCATTTGGGAAATTTGTAGTCTTCCAGGAAAAGGCTTATTGCAATGTATATTCAAACTGTGATGGGCTTTTATGGATTTTTGGAGGAGCCCCTTTGTATGATTATGGGGAATATTTGACCTGCATTTGAAGTAAATTTAATGGAATTGTTGAACTCTCTATGGAGAATCAAGCTATTTCCTCCAAGTTTTGGCAAATGTTCACATCATATCTGGGTCAATGTTGACATTTGCCCTGGTCAATGTACATGGATGACTCCTCACTCCTCTCTCTCTCTCTCTCTCTCTCTCTCTCTCTCTCTCTCTCTCTCTCTCTCTCTCTCTCTCTCTCTCTCCTCTCTCTCTCTCTCTCTCTCTCTCTCTCTCTCTCTCTCTCTCTCTCTCTCTCTCTCTCTCTCTCTCTCTCTCTCTCTCTCTCTCTCCTCTCTCTCTCTCTCTCTCTCTATTTTACATATATATATATATATATATATATATATAGCATGCTTTGTTGACGATATGAAGTATATCAACGAGCACTGGATGCGAATTGATTACTTCATATCGTCTACAAAGCATGCTATAAAATTTTTATCTCATGTTTGGGTCGATTTGTACATTTCAATACACAATGCAAAAATAAGAACGACATTTGTGGAAAGTTTTACCCCTCATCAACACAATTACTGATGAAACCCTAAGAGTACCGATACATCATATCGCGGCACTGTAGCTTTTAGGCCTGTGATACGGTATTTATACAAACCTGTTATAGTACTAAAATCGACCCAAACATGATATATATATATATATATATATATATATATACATACAGTTGTATTTGCTGTATGCAACCACTGCTGTGAGCTGCTTTTTGTGGTCAGACGAAAGAGTCAGTTTCTTTGTAAAATTTACCTATGGGTGTCAGATCACCTGCTGTATGTGGCCACTTTTTCTTGGGGGTGGCCGCATACAGCAGGTACCACTGTATATATGATATACACAGTATAATGCAGTATGCGATACACTCATCCTCTCATTAGTTGAGATTGGAAAGGTGAACAACCAACAGTTTAGCAGAGAGAAGCTTTATAGAGAACATGTTATGGACAGGCCACTGTTGAACCTGCCCTTAAGACTGAGTCAACAGCTTTCCTCGGCATGGGTTGGGCACTTAGTGCATGACCATGTTGAGGAAAGCTGTTGACCTAGGTCATGTTGTCTTGACAGGTCTCAGCTTCAATTCTCAGTCAAATTGTTTTTCATTGCTGTTGAAATCATTTGAAAACGCTGAAGCAGACGACATTTGATCACCAGCCGGTTTTGGCCGATTTAAGGGGGAAAGGGTTAATGTAGACTTTCATGGCAAGTTTGAATTTTGCACGTGCAGCTGGTATTACGTTTCCACATAAAAGTCACTGAATTCTACAGTATTATGCTTCAACATTTTGGATGTGAGGTGGGAAGGAAAATGATGAAAACACCTCCTGTATGTGATATTTGTACCATATTTTGTGCCATCTAAACCTTTGTATATCTGGAGATACTCATTGTGTGAATGTATGCATAGTTTTACGTGTACACCTCAGTGGATAAAGCAGATGGCCATTGATGGACAAGGCCAGGCTGACCAGTGCTTAACACACTACATCTCATCAGTGACTCACAAAGTACCCCTGCCAGCCACTTATGTACCTGTGGGTTGGAATTATTATGTACTCATGAGTAGCTATAAAATTATCATGGATAGCTACTCAATACCCTTTGGTAGCTATTATAGACTCGTCAGTAGCAGGTTTTTAAAAAGAACATTTTATTCTTCAACACTATAAAATACATAGAGATTCCATTCCCATATTATAATCTTTGCTATTATATATATATATATATATGCTCACAATTAGCCATTGTGGTAAATAAACCATGTGCTACTCTTATGTTTCAGTCATAACTGCTCAAAATGAATCAACTCAACATCATTATTTGCACCTTTTGTTTTAGGGATAGTTCAACATTATCATCATTTTTGAATTAGTACTTAGGGTACTAAATTTCATGACCCCTTCCCTCCCCCCAAATTAGTACTTTAAAAATGATGATTTTCCCCCCCAAATCATAGCAAAATTGCACAAAACAGGCCAAAAATTGACCATCATTTTCCATATCCTGTGAAAGTGTACAGACCCACTTAACCCCCTCCCCCCTTGCGTACTGTAAGTACTAATTCAAAAATGATGAAAACGTTGAACCATCCCTTAAAAAAATTGATTTATGTATCTGAATATGCAAATGTATTATTATCTTTTCAGTTAAAATTGATATATCAACCAAAAGTGCAAAGCAATACCCAATAAGATAATCATGCTGTTAATCACCGTGATTTGTATTCTTCGTATTGATGATAAGTTTTATCAAATTGTTATGCTTGTGTAGAAAGAGATTAATAAATTTTGATTCATTTGTTTGTTTGATGGTGTCCCATGTGATTGAGTTGTGATGGTCAGTGTCATATGTTCTGTTATGTGTTTTCAGATATTTGTGCTGTATATACAGTGATACCATATCACTATTACTATCATTCAAGCCAATTTATGCATGTGAGAAACTTTTAAAATTCTAAATGGTACTTTTATCTTCAACACTGTAAATTAGAAAGGGATTCCATTCCCATATAATACCATTCCACAACTATTGAATGTCTGGGAGAGACAATGAAAGAAAAAGCCTTTGAAATGGACATGTTGAGTTTATGAAATATGTAAGATTTAGTTTGTCATAAATATAAATCTGGTGGCGAATTTTAGTTAAATGAAGTATCTAAATCTAAATTTGTTATCAATGGAAATAACCACTTTTGTTCACTTTTTTTATTATGCTTATTAAACACTGGAGCTAACAAACTTTATGAATCTCAAATGTCTTACATTTGAGAAAAGTATTTTGGTCACAACAAGTTAAACAGTATTTTCTGAAGAAAATGTCAGTTATGACAAAATTGCTGCTAAACAGTGGCATGTATCCTTAAATTATGCCTATGAGTGTGATTTTAAATCTGAAATCTTCCAACAAGTTTGAAACTATTATAGATATGACTTTCTCATTTCTATGTCTATGTTATTGGCCATTGCATATCAAATTAATTACAAGAAATTTATTTTTGATTTTGTTGATAAGATGGATTTCAAATATTAAATCCTGATATCCTCAAAGTATTGCAATTTAAAATGGAGCTGGTACAATGTTATTTTGTAGGCAGGTAAGCTGATAGGGATAGGTAGATCTTTTCTGGTTGTGTGTTTTTCTTGTAAAATAAAGTTTGTATGGGAATCAATGTAGGTGCCATTTAGTACACTTGCCCTATGATTCATCAGTGGATATACTGCACACACAAAAAAGAAACTAAAAAATCTAGTGGCTCAAGGGACCTTGGTATTTTACCAGAGAAATACCACGGTGGAAAACAGTGAAAGGTATCTTGCCATATAGTCTTGACAGGGTCAGAGGACAACCAGGTTTTATCTGTAAATACGTACCTCTTCCTTGAAGATCTATATGTTTATCATTAATTTCAGTAAACTAAAGATCATGAAATGCAAATGTAGGGATATCAATATTTTGTGAGTGCTTTTTAGCTCTGCTGACCAAAGGTCGCAGAGCTTATGTGACCGCTCCTGTCTGTTCGTCTATAAACTTTTGCTCCTTAGCGTGACACTATCCACAGTTTTCAGGTTAGTCCAATATAACATTCGGGACTTACAGGGTGTATGAAAATCTAGGCCCCTTTTGATTCTGGTGGTGCCACCCACAGTATGTAATATAGGGATCAAATTGTGAAAATCTTGTTTGAACACTCTAGCATCTTTAATTTTTGGCAGATGTTCACCAAATTAAATGGGATTGTGGGGGAGGTCAAAGTCTAAATTACTAATACTTCTGGCGCCACCTGTAATTTTACGGAAATTATGAACCAAAATGTGTTTTGAGATACAAAATTCCATATTTGGAAAAGTAATTGGATCAGACTTGTCAAACTGATAGGATATATAGATCATGTCCAAAGCTGGGATTTTGTATATAATACTAGTAACCCTGATGTATTTTTGTGAAGTTACCTTGCAAGTAAAATTGATAGATGTGATTTTGTAATGGCAGGGTGTATCTTGGGCGTCAATGGCAATGTCAGCACAGCATTGGGCTTATGGGCCTCTTGAATTTTGTAATCTGGGTGACCTTGTTCTTCTGTCCCGAGGTCACTGACTACATAAAGTTAAGGACCCGCTCGTTGTCTTTGCACATGCAACAATAGCCATCACAGGGATTGCACAAATAAGCTACGGTTATATGTGGAGTGACGTGCCATCTGATGGATATATTATACACAAGATTTAAATAAGCTTTATATGTTCAGAAGCCACTTGAGGACTCCTGACTTTGAAATGAACAGGTGCAATGTAGCCACGGTACCAGCAGAGTATTAGACCCTTGGGCCTCTTTTCAAATATGGCAGATTTTTATCTGGTCCAAAGTGCAGCTGAATCTTGTCAGTCTCTCTTGCTTTAAGTTGTCTTGCTGATGGATATTTTTAAATATTGTATGAAAGTTGTTGACTTAGTCCAAGATGTGTCACGGACTGAGTTGAAAAGACTTTTCATATAATAATACATGGTATACTTGTACCTTTATCTTGGCTGTATTGGAAGACTTTTTGCCGATAAATGTGCATTTTTGGAAATGGCACAGCAACAGGGTATGTAAATACAGTGGTCCCCCTCTTGTCAGCCCCTCCCCCCCCCCCCACAAACCACCTGCTGCAGAGGCCATCCTTTTTATAAGGCCAGATGTCCAGTGCACTTGGGGTGGCCCTATGAGAGGGGGACCACTGTTCCTAATATCTCTGGAATGATAGTGTTAAGTTGTATGTGTATAGGATATTATGTTGATTGATGCAGAATTTCACAGACCTAGCTAAGCGGGCTGTCAACTTTGTAAAATACCTCATACTGGTGCTACACATATATTGGATTTAAAAAAAGAAATCCTATATGCACATATCGGTGGTTGAATTGAAATACACAAACTATATCATTGTATCTCTGTGTCTGTTGTTTGATATCTTTATAGTCAAAAGTATACATTTGTCTTGAATGTCACCTGCAATGAAAAATTTGTACAAAAAAAAAATAATAATAATGAAAAATGGAAAAACCCAACTTAGCATAAAAAGCTCCGTATTCTTTTGACGGAAAAGTGGCCTAAAAATCAGCTATGCATAGAAAATTCGGGAGACCCTTTAAGTAAAAAGTGGTCAAAAACCTCAGCTGAGCACAAAAAACTCAATGGACCCTTTAAATGAAAAGTGGTGTAAAGTTTGTAACTCAGGCCTATTAATTTTCTATGGTAGTGAAGAATCTGTTTCCAAGGTGAAAGAAATTGAAAG
The DNA here is from genome assembly GCA_964020975.1 of Hermodice carunculata. Lineage (NCBI taxonomy): Eukaryota > Metazoa > Annelida > Polychaeta > Eunicida > Amphinomidae > Hermodice > Hermodice carunculata. The sequence goes on along the minus strand of OZ026616.1, from coordinate 11,562,154 downwards.
CATCGATGAATTTTACAGGTGGCACTTGCTCTTAGCAGTAAATTTCTCGATATAAGTATTATGCAGAGATGAGTCGAGTTTGGCATGTTATGTCATCACAAAAATGTTATTTCAAATGTATTTTGTGGGTACTTTTGAAGTCTGTACTTACAAAAATATCACTGTGATGCAGTTACTAGCCACTTTCTTAGATATGTTGTACCCTATGAACATGGGCTTATAGTTTCTCAGAAATGCACCTTTGGCCATTAAATTGCTGTGGGCCAGTTTTCAGAGTTCATGGTCAAGTTGGTGGTGGATGAACTTTGTTGCAGTCTGACTTGATGAGGGTCTCACAGAACTGAGATGAGCATATTAAAACGTTTGATCTCTCTAATAAAACAAGTGGTTCAGTTTATCTAAGCAGACCCTTTTTTATGAAAACACACACACACGCGCTAGTCTCAAAATTTGATATTTAGGCCTTTACATTTTCTGTACTTATGAAGTTTCTATTTGAAACGGTACAATCACAATTTAAACCACGGTGACCTTTATAGGATAACATCTGCGTCAAGTCCGGGATGTGATAGTGTCGTTCACATAAGTAGTAAGTGTACCACGGAGTCCAGTTTGGCATGCCGTGTCTTTGTGGAAGTGGTATTTCAGGGGTACTTTTGGAGTCTGTACATATGGAAAATTTATCCCTATGCTGCAGTGTGTGACCACTCCTAAATTGGTTGTGCTCTGTGAAGGGGGTTGTAAAGTTTCTGAAACGTATTTGAATGAGCATTGATAAGAAGATGTCCACATAAAACATCTGTGGTCTGTGTTTTGCTTCTTGTGCACAGAGGACAGTAAAAGTTACAATATGGGGAGGGAATTTATCTTGTATGTAGAGACAGGAAACGGATTTCTCCACTTTAATACTTAAAATTTGGTGCACCTGTACTTTGGGTGACATTTTACCAAATTTGCTCAACAGGTGGTGTTCTTCGAGTTTCGCATAGGCCTGGTTAGCAACAGCATTCTCCAGGTTTCAGCAATGATAATGTGTACGTCTGGTGCCATTTTAACGGTCATCATTCCCTTGGAGTGCCTACCGTCCCACATGGGAACCTCTTAGTGTATGGCCAAGTCCTAAAATGGAGTAATTTTCAATTAAAGCAAGAATATATTTCACAAGTTGAAATGCAAAAAGGTGATATTGTAAATAAAATATGGTATACCATGAAACCGGTTCTGAAGATGAATAACTGAAAAAAAAAATTGGCTTCAATTTTTCCTGATAATAAAATTACGAGCAAACATGGAGTAGCTGAGTGCTTTAACATTTTATTTTTTCACTGGCATCAGTTCAAAACTAGCAAGTAAGATCAATACTTCATACTTACCTCCACTTCCTATTTCACCAATAAATCCACATATATATTTACCTTTGACCTAGAAAATCCCTCCTAAATTACTTCAATTGTCAAGGAATTAAAAAAAGAAACCAACACAGGCCATGACGATTTGTCAATGAAGCTTTTTAAAGGCATCACAGTGACTTCAATTACGAAGCTACTAACCCCAATTATCAAGAAATCCTTCACCACCGAACTTCCCCCCCCCCCCGCACACTAAAAATTTGATAAAGCACCGATGTGCTTCAAAAAGATGATAATGGTCGATTAAACAATTAAAGATCCATTTCAATTCTTGCGGGTGGCCCTATCAAATGTATTTGAAAAAGTTGTTCACAGTTACATGCCTACATTGTTTGCAAGAAGTTATTTTAGAAGAGCCAACATATTTTCAAATCATCACATTCCACTGAAACAGCTGCTTTGGCGTTGGTAGACAAGACTTTATTTGCTCGATTCAGGTAAATTGGTGTTTATTTGGACTCTTTAAAGCGTTTAACAAGTTGGACCATGCAATTCTACTTTACAAACAAGACTCTTCTGGCATTTGCAACACCTCTTTTGATTGGTTCAGTCTCCATGATGGTTTTCTGAGAATTTAAACAATATGGGCGACCGTAAGCTAATCCTGAAGGTCACGTGGCCATTTTCATCTCTGTGTGCCAGGTTAGCTAAGTATAGGCCTGTCACAGTCTTTTTGTTTATGATCTCTTCGCTCTCCTGGTTTGCAAGTCAGTAGAGTTATTGCGGTGGGTCTTTACGTATTGTATATTTGCCTATATTTTGTAGCCACCTTTCGTAACCAAACCGGGGACACTAGTTTTTGGCAGACACATTAAAGTTGCTCTGATAATTTTCATGACAATTTACGAAGGGGGTCTTGACACTCATGTTTTTAGTGTTTATTGACATTTTGGTTCTGATTCTGAGCCCAAGTAGCAAATATGGGTCAGCAATTCTACCTGTATAGACACAAGCCTAAGAGTATATTGAACATTTCACGCACAGGCTCTACTGTTACCCTGGTATAAAATGTTGCCCATTATGGAAGAAGCAAAGAAATAATTGGTGTTGAGTTAATTTGGTGCACAGTAGATATGTGCCAGAGCTACTAGCAGGCCAGAAAAGTACGAGGAATTGGGGATACCACGCGTTATCGGGATATATATGAAAGCTTGTATCATATATCCCGACGGCGTAGCGGAGAGATTTATAATGCAGTGTTTCAATGTACATCCCAATAACAAATGGTATCTCCTATTTAAACCATGCCTCTTTTGTCACTGTCACAATTTTAAAGTTGGAAACCTTTTTCACCACCCTAATCCATGAAACAGTATAGAACTAATTTTTGACCTGCCTGTCCAGGTCACACTGGATGGTGTAGATATTAGAGCAGTCGCTTCACCATGTGGAAAACAGTGCGGGTTCGAATCCTTCTGGCACCTTACTGATACGTTTATTTGTTTATTTTTTCTGAAATAGAGCAACTTTGTTTTCTCAAGGGATATAAATGTCCCTTGCTTACACATATATCCCTGCTTTAATTTCCGTGGCTAAACTTCAACACAGCACTGATTTGCTTTGGTGAATACATTTTAAAATGCATTTATATTGATGAAAACAAAGAAGGCATGGAATAAGAAGGATACATCCCTTGTTCTCGTGATTTATCTGGAATCCTGCATTTTTAAATCCCTACGCTTCGCTCCGGGATTTAAAAAGCAGGATTCCAGATAAATCCCTTGAACTTGGGATATATCCTCTTCAGAAATTCCCCTGGGTGCTCCAGGGGCTACAGAAAATAGACACTGGTGAAGCCAGGTCTATGGGGAGACATGCAAGGGTCGACTAACCAATGAAATTCCTATATTTTTAACCACCTGGAGACAGAATGACGCCACGAGGAATTCCCCTGGGTACTGCCATGGCTACAGAAAATACACCCTGGTGAAGCCAGCTCCACGGGAACACATGCAAGGTCCGACTAACGAATGAAATTCCTTTATTTTTCACCACCCGGAGATAAATATTGATCCCCCTTAATACACACGATTGCCAGATAGAGGCATTTTGTTTTTCTACTGGGATGACATGATGATGAACAATACAGATGATAATATTAACATGTTTCACCAGCATGCTCGTAACTTGGAGATCACAAAATACATGACTGTATTGTTCCATAGGTCTGGACATAGAGTGAAGAGTATAGCTTCATGAATAGAAGTGAATCAGTTTAGTGCAGAGTACAGCCGCACAAACACAGCCACTTGGAGGTGAGAGAATCAAGAGCGACAGTGTTACTTAATATTGTAGGCACCAAAATACCGCGCAATTGTATCACCATATATCTCGGGACAGAGTCCAAAGAGCGTTGGCCTGAATTGATTTGTTGTGTTGAGTCAGGCCAAACGTTTGTTTAAGGCAATTCTGCTATGGCATAAAAAGATGTTCATGATTTTTGAAAAGCATTTTCATTTTTAAGTGTTTGCTGAGAAGGAAAGATAGTTTTAATAGTTAACTCACTATTTTAAATAATAATGGCAATGCTTATGCTGCCGAAGTATGCTTTAATTGATAAAGCTGGCAGTTGTGACTAATCCTTTTACATCATAGGTTGGTCAGTGAACAGGTTGAATGTCAGCTGTACCTAAATTAAATAGCTTGTTCAGCTGAGACGATGTGCCTCTTTCATACACACCTTTCCCGGTTTTCCAGGCTGCAAAGCATGTTCCAATAGTTATCGGCTGAAAACGTTGTCTTTCAGACTGATCGACCTTTCATAAAAGCTAGTTGTTAAACCTGTTTTGTATTTTCCTGTGTTTCTGTATTTATATTTCAGAGGTAGACGGTGACAGCCACGGGCATGCTGAGCACAGAAATTGTCAATCTAATTCTGGGTATTGATGATATGGAGGCGCTGCAAGATTTTTGACTTTTTTAGATAAACCAAACTGATAAATGCTGACCTTCTTGGCTCGCTTTGGTGTTATTTTACACAAATATCTAAAAAGATACTGCTTGCAAGGGCGGCTTTAGGAAAATAATAAAAAATTATGTCCTTGCGTGATATATATGTATGGTATTCTAAATCAGCACTTTTTGGGCCAACCTCAATTCAGTGTGAAATTTATTGCAGGGATTTCCAATATAACTTGCCATCTGTGTGCTCTGATTCGTTTGATTTATATATGTTCTACTTAGGACTGAAATGCGTTTCCTTTTCTTATTTTTCGTCTTAGATAATTAAAAAACGTTAGCTAGTTAGTTTGCACTGAGTGAATTTTCTTTGCCCCAGCTGCCTGTGGTCAGAGTCCAGAAGCATGATTGTCATCTAGTTCTACGTTTCAACTTTTGAAAAACCATTGGCTGGGGTCTTTTCTAACGAGATAAATATGTACTTTGACAATGGCGTGATCTCCAAAAGTGATGTTGCCGTCCTTTCTCGATTGATGTAAAAAAATGCACTGTGTTTAAAAGGAGTAAATGTTGGAATGGTCAGTAAAGGGTCAGCAGTGTAAATGCATTTATATGTTGTGTTCAAAATTGTGGGTAACAATCTTTTCAGACCGTGTGAGTACAGGGTTATCTTGTTTGTCCAGTAGAAATTTCAATTTTGAGAAACCATTAGCTAGGGTTTACTGAAATGCATTAAAACTGATTAATTTGTACAATAGGTTACATTTGAATGTATTTTGGATTTTTATGCTTATTTTAGTTCATTTTGAGGAAAATATGAAAAAATCGTCCCTGAAACTTGTGGACCAAACAGGGTTTCAAATAAACACAGGGGTAAGTCCTGCTTAATGAATTCACCATGTGCTGTTGCAATTTTTGTTCCATTTTTATAAAATGAAATTTTGTGCATTTTGGTATATTCGGATGTTTAGAAACGTAATTGGTCCCTACTAAACGTGATGATTGGATGCTGCTGCTCATTTCTGATACGAACCTGGCCACGGTGTCTATGCATGATCTGTGTGTAGCCTTATTCAAAAGCGTATTCCAGATGCAGTTGAAAATTGTTCATAAAAAACAGTAGATCGGTGTATATGAACTTTGTTCAACCCCAGTATTCATTTATCATTTTTTAATATTTTGTCAGTTTTGTTGGACAACATTAAAAATGCTTCTGCCGTGAAAACAGCTAGCCTCTCGCCCTGAAATTGAACAGAACCACCTCTGGGTACTCTAGAAGCTTTACTTAATGAACATTTACGTTATATATTTTTTTCATTACCGTCACAACTTGTTGGCTCCATTCACGGCATACGTACCAGGAATGTAGCTGGAGTCAGCAGAGAGTGACGGTTTGGGCAAACAATGAGAAGCCACATTTGCACCCGGAAGCCAAAGCTACCTATACTGGCGCATTTTCATGCAAGAGCAGTCGAGGTTGTCTCGGCTTCCCGTGGACTTTGGTTTTTAATATCCCTTATCAGCGTACATGGTTCCCCTACATGGCATGCTCTAGTGATTGTTGGCGTTGCCATGCGAGAGGCAATCAATCATGATCAAGGCTACACTTGCAGAAATAGAGAATACTGAGCAATAACTTTGCTAGCAGTACATTAACAAGCTGTTTAAACTAATTTAGAGGTAGAGAACCAGGCCACTTTTGCCGCTTTCACTGCAAATATTAGAAGTGATCCCAGGTTTCACATGGGCTTGCAATGCAGAAATTAGCCTTTGTGGATCTTTCTGCCCTTTAAAGATGGCAATAGGTTACTACAAATATCCAGATGGACCTTCTTCTGGTCTGGAGGAGCAAGAATAGACGTTTCCCGTATCCCTCCTGTAGAGGGCCCTTCAGTCATGAACTTACAAGCTACTGCATATTGAAATCCAATTTGCTTCATGGTAAATCTAGGGGTATGCTGTGAATGATTCTGAAAATTTTACTTCATTAGGCCTCAAGAGTAACCAATTTATTCACGGTTAATTAGCATGCAATCAAGTGGAAACGCACAACTCTAGCCTGTAACACAATTGTGCATTGGTTAGTGTTTTCTCTCGTATACATACAAAAGTGCTAACTGTGACCAACCGATTCTCTGCTTTTATCAGAATCCTTCTTGTTTATAAGGTACTCATGACACCGCTTCAGACGGTTCTTGTCTGTGCTGACCCACAAAAAATGGACAATTTATTTGGATTATGCTCTAAGCTTGATCATCTGTCATTCATTATAATTTGAAGGACGTGATCACAATTTTGGCTTCATATGTGGCTTTTTTCGGATACCATGACATGCCTGGGCTTTTAACTAGAAAAGCTTGGTTTGTCATGTGTAAAATCAACAGGCCAACACCGTGCTTTTATACCATAGAGTATGAAGCTATATTATCCACATGCAATGGCAATTAATTCATCGTCATGGGCTTCCTTTGCCACCAGGGCTTATCTTATTATTTATTGATACATTAAACGGCAGTCATTGCCTCATTGTTCCCTTATTCTATTGGCTTCCACCATTGGAAAATTTTCTTTTGAAACCTTTAAATAGATAAAACTGGTTATCAAAATAGAGCTTTCGGTGCATAAAAATAGTGCAGTATGCAGCAAGAAGTAAAATAGGCTACGGATCCATTGACGGGTTGGGCTGTGCACTCTCTGCTAACCCGTCGCACACATTGTGTAATTTATCAGATAAAAACACAACATTTTCGAAGGGGTTCAGACAGGGTTTGAGAGGAAATTAACATGAGATATCAATGAAATAAACACGCAAGATAGTAAGTGTAACATGAGATATCAAAGAAATAATTACACAGCAGGGGATAAAGTAGTGTTCACCCTCATTTTCAATGCTGCCACTTTCTCGATCACGTGGTTTTGAATCCAACTGAAATGTATACCCAAGCCCCAACTTAACACAACTACAAATCTCGTACCATAACTGTTCATATTTGGCAGCATTTGACCAAAAATTAGTTGACATGGCCAGAAAAGCTAACCAAGGATTACCTCACCACAAGTCATATCAGTCCTTTTTAGTTCAGAAATCAACAACTGCTTCTGCTACTTCTGCAGCCAAACCCAGGATGTACAAAAACTACATGCAGGACAGACAGAACTGGCTACAGGAAGCCAGCTGCATGCCACAAGACTTATTGTGCCCTCTTCTTACAGATATCAGGCGATAAATGTGTCTTTGGCTAATTTAGCATTTTTGTAAAGCTCGAAATCAGTGTTGCAATAAGTTGTTTTCCAATGAATCTTCCTGTAGTCTTGAATGCAGAGGGAAGAACTAGAGTATTGCGTCAAAGAGGAGGATGTTTCTCGGATGCTTGTATGCTTCATACAGATTAAATATGGCGGTCCCAGTACAATGGTATGGGTTGGGATATCTCAGTGTGGAGATGCAGCTGATGTTCATTGAAGGAAACATGAATGCTGCCAGGTATGGGAATGGCAGTCTCCATATAGTGGATGTCCCATTTATGTAACATAATGGGTTTACATTGCAATGTTACAGTGCGAGACCACAATGTGATCACATCAAAGTGACCAACAGGACTACCTGGTAGGATGCTGGGAAAAAAGGAATGAAATAATAGAGTTAGAAGGCAACAGGTTGAATTGGAATCCTAGAGTACAGGGAGGGGAGGGAATGGGAATCATCATCATCATCATCATCATCATCATCATCATCATCATCATCATCATCATCATCATCATCATCATCATCATCATCATCATCATCATCATCATCATCATCATCATCATCATCATTATTATGAGAGGCAGGACTGACTCAACTGTCGTGGACAGCCTTGAGTCTAGACTTGTCACCCATAGAACATCTGTGGCACACTCTTGATAGGAAAATCAGAAGGTGTGAACCTGTATCCACAACTTGCCGACAGATAAAACCGGTCCACGAGTGGGAACGGATTCCACAGGCTACTGTTCAAAATATACATAAGTAAAAATGACGCAGACGTGTTAGCTCAAGATGGTCACGCTTGTGATTGACCACACACCTATTTTATGTGGACATTCTCATTTGACTTCCACATCCTGTTTGCTCTGTACAAAATCACATGCTGAACCTGTGGAGTTGATATTTTTAGGATTGCTTAGAAGTGGTTAAAGACCAATTTTCATGGAAATATTCAAATAAACAACTAATGTGGTCTTACAATAGACATCCAATGAAGAGTACCGTTTTTTTGTTGAGTATATATGTAAATACATTTTGTGTCTGGACCTGAAACACTGAGTCACTCGATATGCCTATGTATACAGTCTGGGCTTTTGTAAGATCAGACTCTTTGCAAAGAAACCTCAATGATATGTCGCCAGCTAATTTTATCATGTCACATTTGCCATCACTTGGGATATCAATGCACGGGTCACAGCACTAGTACCACGGTTTTGTCACCGAAATTGAGAAAAGTAAAATAGCATTTAGTGACAGTTGTAAGATCAAGTCTTGCAGGTAAATTTAAAGACGGAAAGAAACAGATGCTGATCTCGTGGTGCACCCAGAAGACTCTGGTTTTGAATATTATCTCCAGCGCAAATGTCGCCCATTCATTTAAACATTTACTTTAACCGCATGTCTACCATTTGAACTTTAAAATAATTCAGTATCGTCATGGAAAATCAACCATGGAATCGTCATAATGGGTGGGCAAAACAGTTTCAAGTTTCATTTATTCTCCACTCCACACCATCTGTCTGTCTTGTCATTGAATACTGTTTAGCTTTGCAAAAAGGGACTTATTAGTTGACTGAACATCCGAAGTTGCCATAGTAATTATCAACAGTATTTTTTTTCTTTTGGCTACCACAGGCTAAAGTGATATGTGATTGCTGACTGGAAAGGTTCACATAGAATAGACTCAGTACTGTGGATAAACATTTATAAAAGCAGACAAGAGTGGTCCTTTGCTGAGTGGACTTTGGTCCACAAACCAGGCCCAGTTTCAGTATGTTTTGATTGGTACTGCATTGCAGGCAGCTTCAAGGGAGACCCGTGTTTGCGCGTATGAAACGTCCAGGTGTGAGCAGTTCTGATATTTCAGCCTGAATACCGTTCCCTACCCCCCTCCCTCTCTCTCTCTCTCTCTCTCTCTCTCTCTCTCTCACACACACACATAATAGCTTCGATGTCTCAGAAAGATGTTTAACCCAGGGAGGTGATGTGTTGCAATGGTATCACTGATGTGCATACACGATAAGTGACCTTCATAATAACGTAATTTAAGTTTATATTATTTTAATTCATTTTATTTCATTTTATCTTTTTAGTGTAAGTGTACCCTGATGATTTTTTGTGCCTAATTGTTTGCATGTGTGTGCTACTCGTTTTTTTTAAAGCATGAAATGAATGGGGTAGTCTGTTTTACTCTGAAATACGCATTACAAGATATCTGCAAATTATTTCAAGATACATGTATCAATTTTGACGACGATATAATTACATGGTCTTTAAGGTGATTCAAACTAATGTTATCTGAAATTGAATTACAGAAATCATAAATTTAAGATACCTGCATTCCAATTTCAGATATTTTGAGATCTATAAATATTTAATGTAATGATGGGTAATGTGAAATAAATTAAGCATGTCTATTAAAAATACTGTTGAAAGATATGAATTAGAGAAATTTAAAGTGGATTCAAAATTATGTTTTCGGTGGAGTTAAAAAAAAAACTTAGATCGTTAGGGACATATACATATTCACAATTCGATAATTAAGATATCTTAATTGATTTTGAGATGGCTTTATTTATTTCACGATACCACTAATTTTTTCAAGAAATCTTCAAATACTTACTCTATGGTACAACGCCCACCATAGCACCACCCGGTCCTTCAGGATCACCTTATCGCAAATATGTATTTGGTGGAGTTAAAAAAAACTTAAATCTTAAGGACATATACATATTCATAATTTGATAATTAAAATATCTTAAAATTGATTTTGAGATGGCTTTATTTATTTCAAGATACCTTTATTTTTTTCAAAATATCTTTAAATGCGTACTCTATGGTACAACTCCCACCATAGCATCACCTGCTCTTCAGGATCACCTTGTCGCAAGAGTGTACTAATACTTATGAACTTCATAATTGGTGTTGTTGGTGGTGGTAGTGGTGGTGGTGGTGGTGGTGGCTGTGAGTTGGGGTAGGAGGCGCGGTACGTGACCCGACCTACATTTTTGTGGTCAAAACATGTAAAACCATGTTTGCTCGTACCTTTAACATTGACCATCGCGAATTAATGATGTTGGGCTTGTCCATGCAGATATATTCTCCAAATTTAGAATTTACATCGAAAGGACAAGGTATGCCATACGGCAGTCTACAAAAAGACGCTCTTTCAATTTATCGTGTTTTGTGCCAGACGCAGCATATGAGGGATTGCTTGGCACTTCAAAACGTTTTTGTTAAGAAATTTATGCCCCATTTAAGCTTTACACCTTTTTGTCTGATAAATGCTGTTGCAACCACACTTTATACCCAGTGACTTTCTGCGGGTGGTGCTGGTGGTGGGGGAGGGGGGTGCCTTACAAGGGGAGAGGTTGTGAGTAAACCAAATTGATTTTTCACTTTTACTCAGTAGAAACTTTAAATTGACATACTTTTTACACATTACTTTGCAGGGAATACTTATTTTAATAAAGGAAATTATATATTTCAGTACAATAAAACATGCTGTGACAGACCATCCGGCCTTTATTCTCACGAAAGACAACTGAAGTGCCGTTGTGTCTTATAATGGCGTCTCTCATACACTGCAGGCTTTTGAAATGATGTTTGGGTCACAAAGAAGCAAGAAGAACGTGCGCGATCCAGCAAAGTGTGGCATAGTTCAGGGTATGTACATGTCAGGGCTACATGAAAATAGCAACATGAATGATATGTGTTTGCAGCCTATGCAGGCCACAAGATCTACATGATGAGTAAATTATCTATTTCAAATTAACATTGGATTTAATTGTTTATTTGAGGCACACCCTACAACAAAATGCTTATTTGAACCTGTTTATTTTCAGATTATCTCAGCCTAAGTTCTTTAACAACAGCAGTGTATTAGTCCTGTGCTCCGATGACCTTCGATGCACAGGCTCGAGTCATCCTGCGACATTCAGAATTACATACGGGTTATCTTTACTTAAGACCGTCATCATATGCAAACTGTACCTAACTTTCAACGGAACAGTCAAAACAATGGTTCAATAGTTTTCAGGTTATAACCCCAAAAGCTCATTTCACTGGTCACGTGACCTACGAAATCGGATTAAGATCATCCACAGGCATTTCACTGTAGCCCTTATATAGGACATCACATGTGCCACGGTAAAGCTTTAGCTGCAGTGATTCTCTATTGTATATAATAATCAAGAAACGGTGAAACTAACCACAATGTCCCGTGACATTCAATGTACGATAACAATGTCAAGCATATGCACTCTGAAGCTGGCCCTTTTGGAGGATCACCACTGCTTGCAATAACCGTTCTCAATCAGTCAGTTCTGGAGTCATCATTTTGAAATGAAAAGTGACATGATTTCCCATTACAAATATATATATATATATATATATATATATATATATATATATATATATATATATATATATATATATATATATATATATACACACATATATATACATACATACATACATACATATGTATGTGTATGTGTGTGTGTGAGAGAGAGAGAGAGAGAGAAAGAGTGAGTGTGAGTGTGAGTGTAAATGTTATGCAAGTATCGTTTGACTTTACAAGGTCACTTCTAGTCACAATTAACCACCTCGAAAATAGCATCAGTACTTTCCTATTAGTGTTTATAGTAACCGTATTCCTAGGGTCCGTCATTACCAAACTATAAAACAAAAAGTCAGATTTCTGCTTTCCCTAACAATTAATGTAACATGTACACATACCCTTACCATTCATAGTTTCAAAATGTTTGTTTAATACCAAGAAATACTGATAGTACCATGCATTGAATGTACTTGGTGGAGAATGAGCCAAGGTACATTTCCACCAAGTTTGAAGAGAATCCAGTGCGGTTTAAAAGAAGTCAAATACAGCAGAACAACAAAAATCACTTGAAAAAAAAAACAACAAAAAAACAAAAACAAACAAACAAACAAACAAAAAAAAAAAAAAAAAAAACAAAAAAAAAAAAAAACCTCGCAGCAATACATTTTCAAGAAATTAAGGTCTAGGAGACTCCAGAAGTGTCCTTATGCAATATTAGAGCTGAGCAATTACACAGGTTTTTTGAGGTCCACTTCCCCCAAATGGTGAGAAATCCCGAATTTACTGAAGCATGACCAGTTGCACAAAGTTGGCAGAGGCCCACAGCAAGCTTGATGTGAACATGACCAAAATTGTTTAAGTAATGATCATTATGAGAAATGTATATGCTTTAGTTCCCTATTAAAACCTTTAGGCTTGGGTTATTAGAACCATACCAATCCAATACTCCAGTGTCTTTGACCATCATGTAAAGCACGCTGGATACACAAATCAATACAAGGTAACAAAGCTAGATAACGTGTTCCATATCCAGGTTCTGGAGGATCGAAGAGCCTCATATTAAGGACACAGTGCAACACCATAGATCACTTGAGGATTCAAGGATTGGTTTGCACCTGGCCCTCCTTGAGAGGGTGGATATCATGGCCAAGGATAAGCAGTCTTTTGATGAGGCTTTGCTTCAGAGTGCAAAGTTGACCAAGGGGTCATCTTTCTTCTGGCAGCACACTGTCAGGTACTGCCCACAGCAGCAGCAGAAGCTGCATAGGCGGAAGAAGAAGCAGGTGAAGAATAGTGGCCATCCTTCTAAACCGGGTCTTCTGGTCCTGAGAGGAGCCAGAAGCAGGCACTGGGACCTAGGAGTTCCCTTTCCCTGCAATCCACCTCGTGAGGAGGCAGACAGGGAGCTCTTGAATGAGGCCATGCAAAAGCTTGTGAAACAACAGGCCATTGAGCCTGTCTTGGAGATGGGTCCCCAGCCCTTTACAGTCATCTCTTTTTGGTGCCGAAAAGGGGCAGCAGACAAAGACGGGCCATCCTCTTGTCATATCTCAAACATTATCTTCTCGTGCAGCACTTCAAAATTAAGACACCAGCAACCACAATGGCTGCAATGCCATCAGGTGATTGGGCAACCTGATTAGACCTGAAAGATGCATATTTCCACATTTCTGTAGCCAGAGTTTTTCAGTTCCGAGCTCTCCCATTTGGCCTAGTGCCAGCACCACTGGTCTTAACTCAGGTCATGGGTGGGGTGCCCCCATTTGTGGACTGGCAAGGGATCCAGTTGCACATGGATGAATTGCTCCTGCGGGGCCAGGCCTTCTTATGAGGGACACACATTTTTTGTTAAATCTGTTATTAAAGTTAGGCCTGTTCTGGAAGTTAGATCTTGTGAACCCCCCAAAAGTCCAGCCATACTCACTTTTTGTGTTAGTGTTTCTGGGGATTCAAGTTTTGACAGTCCCTTTCATAGTCACAGATGAGGACAGGTGGAAGAGACAATTAGCTGTCTTGAAGCAGTTCAGCAGAGCATCTGCCCTGATGGCACATCAGTGTAGCCCTTGATCGGGACATTGACATCCCTGTCAAGTTCCTCAGGGGAGGCTTCATCAGTAGCCTATATATAGCTCAGCTTCTGGGATCACTGGGATCACAAGTGTCATCTCTTGTCTCAGCCTGCCATACAATCGGTTGATTCTGAGTTGGTGGTCACACTGGAACAATGTGATGGTGGGGCAGCCCCTAGTGCCATTCAAGGGTGATGTGACTCTGTTCAGCGATACTTCTGTACTGGGCTGGGGAGCACATTTGGACTCTATGACAGCCTCAGGTGAATGGCCTCCTCTGTTAAGGTGGTTTGCCATCAATTGGCCAGAACTTGGAGTGATACATTGCACCTTTGTCCAGTTTCAGTCACAGCAGGAGAACATACACATCTTGGTAATGTGTGACAATTTCATGGCGGTTGTATACATCAGCAAGCATGGAAGTACCATGTTGAAACATTTGATCTCTCTGGCCAAGTCAAATGTGCTCTGGTGTCATCAGCATCAGAATTACACCAGACTCTGCTGTCAGCACATTGTAGGTTGCCTGCATGTCCTTTAAAGTGCAATCTTGTGCCTCGCTGGGATTTCTCCATGGTGCTTGGGGCTCTTATCAAGCATCCTTTGAGCTGAAGGTTATAGCTTTGATCAAAGTCGAGTTTCTTACCTTCAAGATGGTCTTCCTGTTAGCCCTAGCCACAGGTGCGAGGTGCGGGGAGATACTTCCCTTGGATAGATCCCTCATCATGTGGTCTGCTGATGGGAGGGATGTTTTCCTCTGCCCTCATGTGGGATTTGTGTCTAGGACACAACTGGGGTGTGACCCTCTAACCACTTTGACAGGTTTTTGGGGAAAGTCACTCTCAGCAACAATGTCCAGGTCTGAGCCAGATCAGTGCCTTTGTTCTGTTAAAGTGCTCTGGAGGTATTTGGATAGAACTGAACCTCATTCACATGATTGGAAACCCTTGTTTCTCCTTCTTAGGCAAACATAGTCCCAGATGCCATCGCCTAACACCATCTGGGGGATGGATAAGGAAAACAATTTCCTTGGCCTATCAGCTAGCTGAAAAGGGTGACATTTCTTCATTCACTCCATATCTCATGAGACTAGAGCATTCTCTTTCCCTCTTTGGATGCGTTATGCAACACGTCAGTAGATGATATTATGGCCACCCTTAGATGGTGCTCCCATAATATCTTTATGTCCTTCTACCTGTGACTTGACTCAAAAACTTGGGTTTTGAGTGGGTAGGCCTATATGTTTTGGAAACACTATAGTCTGTAGTTTATGATGAATATTTCAAAGGTTGAGAGGACCGGTTTAAAACCACCAGTTGCCTTTTATTGGTGAGTGCCTGTCTCAAGTCAGGAGTGAAATTTGTTTCTTCACATTGGTACTGGGAGATTAATGTTGATGCTTTAGTAACTATGGAATCTCTTTGCTGTCATTGTTGGATTTGGAATTTATGAATATGAGTCATGTTTTTCTGTACTATTTGGTTGAAGTGGAGGCATGGCTGTTGGCACTCAAGTGCTTCCCAATGGGTGCTTACAACCTGTCTCATGGTGTGCTTCACCCAGCCCTTCTAATTCACATGAATCAGAGAGGGTGCACCTGGGTGTCCAGGATGGTTGTTTTTGGTCCACTGCTTTCAAGTGCGGAGTTTTTTGGTCTAAACGCTATGGAGGCTCCTCCCTCCTCCAGTCTGATGGTACATTAGTGTAAGTGACTTATGGTGTTGTACTGTGTCCTTAATGAGAAGTTTTTGTCAGCGTAAAACTATTATTAAGAAACAGTACCTATCATAAGTCACTAGAATTCCCACGCAACCACCCTCTCTTTTCGGTCCCTCGTCAATAGTGAAGGAAACTGCATTGCGCATACTCCTTATATGCTAATGCACTTTTAGTGCCACCAGGAGCGCTGTGCGTCGCCACAGTGCCTGGGGCCCAATGTAGCAGCATGGTGACGGCACTGGACCTGTGGAATTTTTATGGGGACTCTGTCAAAGCGCATAAAGTGCGTGGAAACCAGCTTAAGTGACCTATGGTGAGTACTAATTCTTAATAAAAGCTTTACGTTGAGAAACTTCCAAAACAGTCACATCTGGCTGTTCCACCTTGTAGATACATCCCCACATGTATAATGGTTGTGCGCAACTTTGTAGATCCCACCAAAATTCAAAGTGGGTCAGGCCAGCGCAGGTGAAGAAGTGGAAGATGTGAAATTGTTGACAGACGGAACGTGGACGTAGCACTATGAAATCAGCTCAGCTGACTGACAAGTCAGGTGAGCTAAACGACTGCGGACACTCATATGGAATGGTCATACTATCATTCAGGTTGGCAAGGCCAGCTGATTATTTGCCTTTACCTCCTTGTTTGGTACGTAAATACCATACAAAACCCAAGTTTTATGTCGTTTTCAAAAATTCTCTTGGAAGAATTTACACTCTGGAATCAAGCCAAGTCTTCCCAAAGCACCCTAATGCCCAAAAAAGTAACGCCGCTGAAGTGTTTTAGTGTTGCAATCAGTGCGAACAAAACCATTCAAAAATGGTGGTGCTGCACCATTGTGTATCACTTGCAAACAAGACATTAATTAGATATCAGGAAAGGTATTTTTGCACCAATCACCTATACACTGGCCCACAATTGCATGCAGGCGATGTTCCATGCACATGCAGATGCTGCAAGCACAAGATCAGAAACAAAGCAAATTTAAAGATAGATAGAGATTTCTTGGCTAAAGGATGTAAAACAGATCTTAAGAAGTGTAGTGCATATGCAAGTACGTGGGCTCCTGTGAAAAAAAGATGTTGGCATGGACGAACTGTCTCTCTCAGTGTACCGTCACATGAGTCCATGAAGCCGTACAATGCGCTTGCTATAAGCCAATATTCCCACATCGAGTGGCAAAAAGACAGGTAAACACCTGCCGTCCTATTCACTGCCTTTAAAATTTCAAGTACAATGGAGCAGGTACCATCCGCGCGCATATCTAATGACTGCATACTTCTCTTGTCATAATTAGAAAAAAAAAGAAACTCTATGTGGCTGTCTTGTATGGCATCATCTGGCTGCTTAAAAAACGTTTAAAATTTCTGCTAATTAATTCTTTTTGAAATTGTGCCTATTTAAAATAGTGGTGCCAATTATTCTGACATGTAGCTTATTGACGTACATGACACCTCGGCTTGAAAGAGCTACCAGCGTTTCACATGACCACAAAGCCGAATAATTAGCTTGATTATTTTGATGTTTAAAAAAATAGCTAGGTAAACAAAAGCCGCGAGTGTCTCACGTCGCAAATGCAGTTGCAAAATTTCAAATCCCATTGTGCCATCAGTGTCAGAGGAGACCCAGCGCATCAGAAGTAGAAATGTTTGCATCAGTGGTATATCGGCCTCCCACTGATGGCAGATGTTGTTATTTAGTTCAGACTCAGCTTGTCAGTCATGCAAGCGTATTGGCCGATCGTCCGTCTGACCTCTCTCCGTCAGTTTACGATTGTAACGTAGCCGTCTTTCAAGAAGGCGTTAGCTAGATCCTCTTCAAGCTCAGCGAAGACGTACCATTGGTGACCACTATCAAATTATTTCAGTAGGTGGTGCTGAATAATTAGAGTCGCCCATGTGAAAATTCGGGAAAAAAATTCCAGCTCATCCTGACCAGATGCTTTCAATGAGTAAGGAACGCATTTCAAATTTGCATGTCAAGTCACTCTCCTTACCAGGAAAAGCACTAAAAATTTGTTCTGAAGGCAAATCTTCATAACCGCCAGTTAATTCATACACATGTTTGACATTGTCCTAATTGGTAGGTCACAAGGCGACCTCAGTGGATTTCGTTTTTGATTGGTAACTGGAGAACGATATAAATTAGAACATTCAGGTTGCATATAATCAACGTCCCTCGTAAGGACTGGTTTATGAGAGTATGTCACCGAGTTTGGCCTAATGCTTACTATCACAGAGAAACGTTATTGAATTTAACTGCCAACTGTCGATTGAAACTTTTTATAAGCTAGAACACTGATATAGTACATGATTATTGTCCTTTAAATCAGACTAAATCGAGATTGAACAGACAACTTGTTTGGCAAGGTGGAAGGAAAACCTTAATAGATGCAGACCTTATTCCCAAGGTAACCTGAACACTAATAATTCTCATTTTTACTACTTACGTTCCAAATGTATCGATGACCATACATTCAATAATTTCAAATTGCCATATATTGCAAAATGTACGCACAACATTAAAGGTCAACATCGTTTCATATCTGTTATCAAAATGTCTGTCGCAGACTCGCATTTAGTTTAATGTATTTGGTCTTTTTGTTGTTGCCATAGTTCGACAACCGACACACACACACACACAGACACACAGACACACACACACACACACACACACTGAAGCACAGTCAGCACGCGCAAGATCAGCTGACCACAGGACTGTCAAAGAGGCTCCTCGGTATCTGATAACTTTCCGTCCGCGAAAAAAGTCATATCGATTAATTATATTGTATGCTCAAACGTTGTCCATACGTTTTCGGTTATATTTATCAAACCTCCCACGGGCATTGTCAGCTTCCATTTACATGGGGATTTATCAAGGAGCCAAGCTTATTAGTTTGACCATAGACGATTAAGTCATGTGGTTTTGACAGAACAAATCTGTTAGTTATATTCTCCTTAAACTATTACATGACTCATATGAGAAGACTCGAATGAAAAATTAGAGCAAGATTAGCACTGGCAAATAAAATATCATATTTCTGTGTATTACAAGACATCGAGAACGTTTGCTAAACATTGTAAGGACATATTTTTGTTGTCAAATGGGGTTCATATTATCGTTATACAAGCATAACCCTTAGACCAGGAGTCTTTTGCCTGGGTCCATGCCTTTCCAGCGGCCATATTTACTATCTTGTAAATATGCATCTGTCTGTATATAGAATATATATATATATATATATATATATATATATATATATATATATATATATATATATATATATATATATATATATATATATATATATATATATATATATATATATATATATATATATGTATATGTGTGTACAGTGGTACCAACAGGTTTACAAAACTCTAAAAACTTCTAAGTTTCAACAAAAGCAGAAACACTAGCAAAACAATATAAAGAGAAGGCTCTTAGAGCAGCGTATGCTCAACTGGCTTCGAATTAGCCAGCTGCAAAAGCTTTAAGTTTTTCAAAATGGTTTATTTACAGATTGAGTGAGAATGTAAAAGCTTTCGTCCCTGACTAAGCATAACGGGAGGAAGCGGAAATTAATAACTCTTCAAGTATGGAAGCAATTTCATAACTTGAGCTGTCTTTCAAGCAAGACGCTTAGGCTACACATATCATTTTATTCTCCCATTATTATGCACGTTTTGACTTATTGTCACTTCGCTGTTTATACTTGGATCAAACTTTTTTCGCAGCAGTACTTTTTTTCCGTGAACTATTTCAATTTTCTGCTTCTATTGAGATAACTTTACCCACTTTATCCTACACAAGTTTAAATTTGGGCAGAAAAGTGTTCAATGAATTCAATTTGATCATGGAAATATTCACCTTTCATTATACCCTTTAACATTCTTGTCTAATAAATATATCCACTGTGGGAATTTGCATTAGACCTTAAGCAAAGAGACAGAATGTATATTACGATATTTCTGCATGAATGTGTCTGTGACCGTATATAGGGAAAAGACACAGACCTTGACCACTTTGGACTAAAACGTCAGTACAATTGAAGGCGATTTTGAAAATTGTCCTGATCATTTGCAATATATGAAGTTAAAGGATAGATAGTTGATTCAAATCCCCAATGTTATCATGTGATCACTGTAGTATAATCAAGGTCACCTTTATGCAATTGTGCCATAGACTTTCATAATGATATGTGATTTCCGACTTTTGCTCAAATAATATTTGAGGTATAATCTAAAATAGACAGTGTCATTACCATATCCAAACCGTAGTCCTAATGAAACAAATCCAAGTCAATTCCGACCAAAGGCAATTTTCCTTGGTATTTATAGCTGTATCACATAAATTTGTAGTTCGTCTGTAACGAAAAGAGTCCAAAACGTATGCGCAAAGGTCCATAGGGTAAAAAAGCCATGTCTAGCTATAACATGCCATGATGCCAAAAGTTTTGTTTAAAACTATAAGCCTATTTCAGTAAATTGGCTTGAACAGGTGCATCATTCATGTGCATATAGGACCGTAAAATTCATGAAAAGGGACCAAAATCTGCAGCACATCAGAGAATTTGTCAGCACAGGTTCCTAATTTGTTGAAACTACCAAAAAGATTCAGTATTTAAAAGGTACTAGTTGCAACCACCGTCTCAACAATGATCATCATCCATACAAGTCCACAAAGTGACACCAACACCAACATCAATCGATCAGAAAAGCTCCCTTGGCCTAAGGTGACCATCAACAGAAATCTAAACAACATGATCATATAATTCGATGTGTTTTAGACATGTAGCTAAAGGCATGATGTTGTGTTAAAGGAGATAAACTAAGAGTATTTCAAAAAGAAAAGTTTTTGAATGTACAAATAAAGTTGGTAAAAGTCAAAACATTGTCAGAATTTGCAAGTAAACTGTTTCAAATGTCAAACATCAGCCAGAAACAAGTGACATCAGGTCTCAAAACACAAAACAGTTGTCAAAAATTGCAAGTACAGTAGTCAAATTGCATAGCAATAGCCAAAAATTGCGAGTATAGCAGTCACATTTCAACTATAGTTTCCAGAAGTATTTTTGAAAGGAAATTTAAATGTTCAAGAAAGCATAGAATCCCACAAGTCATCTAATAAGTCATTTATTAAGGTAATAATTTAGAATTCAAAAAGTTTAGTATGCCATTGTAAGTCATCTGCAAGTCAACTCAGAATAATGTACATCTAACTCATGGTTCTATAAAGTTCAAAAGATCAAAATGTAAAACGGTCCTAATTATTGTAAAATTTTACCACATTTATTAGAGAACTAGGTTTTATGAAAAGAAAGAAAGAGAGAGAGAGAGAGAGAGAGAGAGAGAGAGAGAGAGAGAGAGAGGGAGAGAGAGAGAAATCGTGTTGAAATTCCTAAAGGTAACTGTAAGTACAGCTGTCTGCCAGGTAACTTTTTTCATTTACAATCAGACATAGGTCAACTTGTCAGTTAGCTGATTTAACTGCAAATTATTTATACAAGAGAGAGAGAGAGAGAGAGAGAGAGAGAGAGAGAGAGAGAGAGAGAGAAGAGAGAATGGAGCCAAATATGTATAAGTTTACCCATTTATTAAAAGTAACCATGTATCAGCTGTACATCAAACACTTTGAGCCAACCTGACATGATTTTTCACAATAACAAACTATATTCATCCGACAATTATAAAAAACAACATCAGTCCCACTACATATGGAGCACTTACTGCATTGCAATATGTGTAGAAAATGCCTGAATGTTCAAATTGGTAGCAAAATACTTTTAAGTTCCATGAAAAGAGAAGCAGACAATAGGTTTCAATGATAGTGATGAGACCAAACCGAATGCCAGCTCAACCTTGTCAGATCCAGTATAAAGTTTGAAATGGTAAGACATGCTAGTGTTTATCGTCAGAAGGATCCATGACAAACAATAATGAAATTTAAATGAATGAGGGTATCTTCTACCTGACTTGGAACAGGTTACCAACATATTAGCAGCGAAATCTAGTAACGTTTTGCTAGATACGAAAAATTACAGCTAGGTTATCGAAACATTCCAAGTAGCCCTCACACACTGTAATCAATTATGTAACATTTAAATTCTGCCCAAGGCAGTTTTCAACTGATCAAAGTGGCAGCAAAATTTGTTTAAAAGGCCATCTTGCCTTGGGAAGTAGGTTTAGCAATTCACATGTGGCTTCAACTTTGTAAGCAATGAAGACCATTCGCGTATATAAAGTTAAAATCTTACCTCACATAAGTCTGAGTTATCATTCTGAAATGAACATACCAAAGTTTCGCTTTACCTTTGAATTCAAATCCAGTCACTTATCTTCATATTAACAATTCTGGACTTGTAATTTTTAACCTGCAAAGCCTCATGGTCGTCTAAATCTCACTGTTACAGTGTTGGACAATGACGTTAGCCCTTTTGGTATCTTTAGGTGCAGAACGCGGTGACACTGTCGTGGAACATCTGCTTATAGACAACACCATTCCAATGTGACAA
Source organism: Hermodice carunculata (assembly GCA_964020975.1). NCBI lineage: Eukaryota > Metazoa > Annelida > Polychaeta > Eunicida > Amphinomidae > Hermodice > Hermodice carunculata. The sequence continues at coordinate 11,539,956 of OZ026616.1, read as the reverse complement.
AAAGTCCTCAAACGAGGAGTATTGGGCAGAAACAAACTGTGTGTACACAAATTTGATGAAACTGAATAATTTTACTAATCTTATGCTATTGTCATGTAAACTGACGTATGTGAACTTCCTTATCCACCTGAAGAATAAACATGAGCCAAGGCACCTCCTGGCAATAGTAGAGAGCTTTGATTGCTAGGCTGCATTTGCTTCAGATATATCCTAGGAGCTCTCAGCAGACAGAGAATCCTGTCTGGCTTTGATATGTGTACTGAGCAGCTGATAATAATGACAACGATTCTCTTGAATGTCATTTTTGGATCCCATGTCATGTGCATCTAAGCAACAATTCTCAAAACACTGAGTTGCCTTTTCTCTGACCAAGTAAGCCAAGTATAGTGTTTTCTAGCCCTGGAGACGAAGCGTGATGACTGAATATGGAGACTAAAGTTTGTAGAAAGGATGTCTAACTAGATAAATGACACATACATTACATTAAATGCGTCCAATGGAATCGTAATTTAAAAGACCTCCTTCAAACTCTGAGTAATTCCCACCAATGGGCTATTTTAAGTCCACCTGACCTTTTGCCACAACCAGCAATAGGTAGTCCGGAGATGGAAGGTCATTACCACAGCAACACTAAGAGAATATTATACCTGTCTGCTATATTACCAATTGTTTATACATGTATTTAGACCTTTTAATGGCCAGGACACCCAAGAGAAAACATATAGTCTGCTGCCAAATGGATGTCCGCTGGAGTTCAAACTCTACTCTTTCCATCAGTTGTAGCTGAGAAAATGTGTCAAACCTTCAAGGTTTTTCACTCCAAATTTCTTATTTGAAACGGATTTTCAATAGCGAGTTATACATCGATGGTGCTGAAAATATTGGTCAATGATATTAATATTTCTAAGAGAAACATGCAAGATCAAAGTGAAACTGACTATCTGCTCTGGACGTTTTACATGTACTGGGGTCTTCTTCCATGGTATATATCAGGTGAATGGGTGAGCGTTTTGGAACTAAATCACTGGGAGATCACGGGAAGGGTGTGTCTCCATGTGATCGAAATATTTTGCAAAATGACTACTGTATCTATTATACTTTGAGCAAGATGAACCTGCATTTAGAAAAATCATGGAAAATCAGCACCCAGTGTAGTCTCACAAAAAACTGCAATTATCAAGATGATAAAAGTAAATGCAGTGCTTGACATGCACTAGCAGAAGGGAAACAGCTGGTCATTAAACTGTTTATAAATGTTACTATGTACGTAATATCAATTTCATGGAAGAAAAGAGATTTTTCAGGGCATTTGGGCATACAGACAGATTAATTGCACGCAAGTTTGCCTCCCTGGTACTTGATACAAACCAGATATCAGGGTCACAATAACAGTCCCAGCATTTATATAAGAAATCAAGTATATTCTTATCAAGTACCATCCTGTGAGTTCCAACATTTATATGAAGCTTTGGTTTACATATTTTGGTTAACAGTGTATTCTTTTCGAATCTGACGTAGTGCTGCCCTGTTACTGGACATGTAGGTACTTGTCAAGTGAATACCTTCAGAGTGTAAAATATGACTTGCCTTGTTATATTTGTAAGTATGCGTCCTCTCTACATCTTCACCAATCTGATAGGAAAGCAAAGGCAAAGATATGAACATTTTATAGACTAAAAACCTTATCTTAGCCACTGGGGCTGAACATTTGCTAGCAAACATGCACACCTGATATAGATCTATTCATGTGTGTGGAAACCCATCATGAAATATCCACCCATGTTCCAAGAGGACACGGGTAGCATCTCTGTAAATAGGGCCACATGACAATGTGCTGTAGTCTGTCAGATCAGCCTGACAGCTGGGATGAGTGAATTGTTTATGATTTCTGAAATGAGTGAACAGCAGTATCAGCCTATGGCCAATGAGTATCAAGAATTCAGGTCACATGACCCACCGTCTAGAGGTTTGTGACTCTCTAACCTCCCAAAATTGCTGATGATTTCCTTTTCCTACATCAGCTTTGAAGTCTTACGCCTTCATTTATTGTCCAAATCTTGAGGCCATTTTGCATCTTAAAATGTACGGATTTTGTTGATAGCATTTACCCTGAGTTCCCACCATACATTACCTGTCATCAGCAACTTGGTGAAATGGCTGGACCTGATGTAAATGGCCTGTGAAAACAACATCGCAGACAACATGCGCATTTAGTGACACATTTTAATGGCACTGTGAGATTTCATATTGGTTTATTGCCTGATGTTGCCATGTTTGGGATTTCGTTTTCCTGAAGCATCATTAGTTTTATTTAATTACTGCTGCTGCACTTACGATTTTGTCAATTTCTCGTACCCCAAAGCATTCCTTCGTTTTACTGTTGCTATAAGCCATAAATATTAGCCAATTTGAGCACAGGCAGTTTCAAAGTTCTCCAGACTGATATCGTGTCATGACCCAACTGGTGCCAGTGATGGAAGTTATGATTTTTTTTTTTATTTTATGATTTTCTTTCCTCAACATGAAATACACGAGGCCTTTGTTTCTTTTATTAATAAACAATAAAAATGGCAAGGTGTGTACATTTTACAATTCCAAGATGTAATATGTTCATTATATGTCTCTCCCTTAACTTTTGTACAACAGCCTATTCACTTTTAAACATGATTCCATCTACATTTTTTCTTTCATTGTAATTGGTCTTTCTTTCCAGGAAGATGTTTGCTTCTGCTTTTCACTGCAAAAAATGGCTGCCATCTTCCCATAATCATGGGCCTTTGTCTCTACAAAATACCTTTAAGTTAGTACATGGATTACATGAAAGTCACTGCCTCTCTTTCCTTCAAATTTGAAATAGTGTTGTGGTTAGAGAAGCATTGCCTGCATGCTCAAAGGCACCTGCTGCAGTCATTTTTCTAGTATCCTTTTCTGTAATCCAGGCACCATTTATACATTGATATTAAGGTGGCCATGGACATATTTGCCATCTGTTAAAGCCACTGGGAACTGTAAGATTAATATTGAAACAAAGGATCTGGATTGGTTTGCACCACAGTTGATCGTTTTGGGCTGCTTAAGGTCTTAGATCTTCCTAACTATTGCATTTACCATTATCTCTTTCATTTTCTTCAAAGCCATATAGTCCGGATAACGAATGACAAAGTCTCTAAGAATATAGATGTGTATAGTCTCACACACTCTGTAATTTTGTAATTCTTGAAACTCTGCCTTCTGCTGTAATTAACTGTGGTCTCCTTGTTGGACATAAATTTCTGAATATGGGTAGTGCTTTTCTGTAAACTATACGATAAATACTCTATTGGATATGTTGCGCTTTGGGCTGTGGGCTTTGTTCTCAGACTCATAGTTATAATGGAGATAGAGAATTTTATAATGAGGGAGATTCATAAATATCACGAAAATGATGCAAGCCTACTTTCTTCTTTTGTTGCCTTGTCAGCTGACTAACAAAGCAGGAGAACTAAAGCGACATGCCTATCATGGCTGTTCAAATCTTTGGCACACGTGATAAATTTTCCGAATTAAGTGGTTAGGCCTACATGTTTTGGAAACAAAGCTTTAGTCTGTAGTTAGTGAAGAATATTCCAAAGGTTGAAAGGAGTGGTTTAAAGCCACCAGTTGCCTTTTATGGGTCACTGCCTGCCTCAAGTTAGGAGTGAATATTTTTTCTTTACATTGGTATTGGAAGACGAATGTTGAAGTTTTGGCAATTCTTGAATCCCCGCCTTTACGCTGTAAATAACTGTGCTCTTATTGTTGGGTATAAATGTATGAATATGGGTAATGTTCATCCTACCTAGTTGGTTGCATTAGATATGTACATGAATGCCAAATTCTTTCAAACTAAAATAGGATTAGCCTGCTAAGTGTGGCTGAGTATTCAGTGGGCACATCTTTGAGATTTCAGGTTGTTGATGTATTAGCAGCTTAATTTGGATCCATAAACATTCATTCCTCTGTTCAATGTTTTCGACTTTTCAGGTAGAAAAATAGAATTTTGTTACCGATTATCACCTAAATGTATAGAAAAGTGTCTTTGAAATATTATATTGGCCATTTCCACATTTGCTTCCCACTATGCACCAGTACATGGTAGGGCCATACAGTAAATTTCTCCTTTCTAGATCCGTCTTCTGTACCAGGATCAGTTGTCGTCAGAATAGCGATTAGGTATAGGAGAAACATGGTTTGCTCAGAGAACAGTTGCATGGGAAACAGACAAATAGACATAATATGCTTGAGGTATATTTGGCCATGAAGGCTGGGTCTTGTCAGTAAGCCAAACGGCAATATGATACAGTGATCTGATGGAAGGACTTATTGGATGTTATGATTTAGGGAGAAGGGCCATATATTCCTGTGCAAACATTTCGTGGTGGTATGTGGTATCAATGTTGGTGGAATTGGGTACACACAAGATGTCACTGGGTTGGAGTCCTCCTGCTGCCACAGTGCATATGGCCGTCCTACACTGAGGTGATGTAGCCTTGTTTCCTCAGTCATCTCTTCTCATTTTTCTCATTCCCGATATGCCATTCCCCAGGAATGCCATACTTACTATATTTGGAAATTCAAACACTTTTCTTTTTGAAATACTCTTAGTTTATCTCCTTTAAAACAACATCATGTCTTTAACTACATGCCTAAAACACATCGAATTATATAATCATGTTTAGATTCTTATTGATGGTCATTTTAGGCCTAGAGGGCTTTTCTGATGGATTGATGTTGGTGTTGGTGTCGCTTTGTGGACTTATATGGATGATGATCATTGTTGAGATGGTGGTTGCAAGTCGTACCTTTTTAAATACTGAATTTTATTGACATTTTCAACAAGTTAAGAACCTCCGCTTACAAATTCTCTGATGTGCTGCAAATTTTGGTCCCTTTTCATAAATTGTATGGTCCTGTATGTGCATGAATGATACAACTGTTCAAGCCAATTTACTGAAATAGGCCTATAATTTCAAACAAAACTTTTTGCATTCTGTCATGTGAAAACTAGATAAGGTTTTTCCCCCCTATGGACCTTTGCACTTACGTTTTGGTCTCTTTTGGGTAAATACGAACTATGAATTTATATGTTTCAGCTATACATACCAAGGAACATTGCCTTTGGTCGGAATTGACTTGGATTTGTTTCGTTAGGACTAGGGTTTGGATATGGTAATGACACTGTCTAATGGCATACAAGTGGAAAGCCACAGAAATATTAGTGGTGTTCTATCATTAAGAAATATGCATGGATTTGAAGAACTTTGGACATACCATCTACCAACATGATAAAAATATTTTATTCATAGTGATTATGATGTAATATTTAAATGAAGCTGAAAAGGCAAATATATTGGAAATACATGTTCAGCAATTTACTCGCCAGATGCAGGGGCAAAGTATTTGTTAGCATGATGTGAGCCCTTTTACCATTCAAAATGAACAGCCAACAACCTGTTGCTACTACCTCGCAGATGCCAATGGTCGAAGCTCCCATGATTTTTAATATGTCAAACGGAACATCTGATTTCAATTTACCTGCAATATGCCTATATTTTATTCCTATAACAATATATATAACAGAGCTATGCTACATCAATCTTGAGCCAATTTGACTCTTATGATATTTGATTAGTTCATGGAACAAGAATTTCTTTTTGCAAAAAACTGTTTCCATGGCTTTTTGTCACATCATGTTGTGATATTGATTTTCATTGAAGTCATGTAGAAGCTCCCACCACTGGGCCTATCCAGCCCTCAAAACTCATTTGTAACTCGGAAGCAATCTTTTTCCAGATCTTCAGTTTTGACTTGTGTTAGTCCAAATACTATACAAACATCTATTTGTTCTCTAGTGGGGCGACTTTAATTCCACCCGTGCCATCGTCACTATCACCGAGACAGTTATTCTCTTTTGTAATTTTCTTCGGATTGAGTGAACAGCTTCATTCAGCACTGTCTGGGCACAAAGCCGCCTGAGTTCACCAATGAAAGCTTGTGACTGATGGCCCATATCAGTCTCGGAAAAAAAGCAGCAGACAGTGGAAAATTTCTGGTAATTTTAATGGGAAAAGCTGCAAGGAGCATATCGGCGTTAAATTTGTCAGTTTAGGTTCATTCTGCGTGTCATCCTCTTGATTTCTTTTGCTGCCATGTGCCCCTGTACTTCACCTTACCGAATGCGGATTGCTCCTGTATGTCAGAACAAAATCAGGTTCTCACAGCACACCATGTCTGCAATAATGGTGGCACTGTTTGTGTCTACTGCTTCGCTTAGGCCTAGAGGGGTAACATGAAAAGTTGCAGATAAGTGTGCTCTACGGTTCCAGTGGTATGTACTCTGTTGTGTTGGCACCTATTTACACTTTTTGGTCTCCGAATTTCCATGAGTGATTCAACTTCACCGAGGTCTTGTGTTGTCTTAATATCGTCTTAGCGTCTGGGTCTTTGTCTCCTTAGGATTGAATTTCCTTGATCTCTTGTAGTCTGGGTATGTTTACCTATCCCTCTTTAGAGTTTAACTTATTTGACCTTTTTGGCCTTTGTATTTGAGTCTTTGCCTCTTTAGTTAGCATCTTTCTTTGTGACCCCTTTTTGAGTGTACCTCTGGTTTTAGACCCAGAAGAAGTTATCCACACATCCTTTGCTCCTTCTGTATTCACCTACCTTAGAGTGTGGTTTGTAAGAAAATAAACACTAGTTTATGGTGTTTACTTGCTGCTGGGCATATGATATGCTGTGTAAAATGAGATGTTGAACTATTCATTGTGGTGTCATCATGTGCTGCTAGTCTTTGCATAATCACAATCAAGTGGTGTAGCTTCCTTGGTGTATAAAGTTTGGATTGTGTCCTTGTGCACTTCATTCAAGATATTGTCCAACACGAACAGCTTGCTTCACATGGTGCTTAAGTGTGAAGTTTTGCTTGCTTGACAGCTTTTGAGTGCCCCCTAGCGGGCATAAAGGTTATCATTTTATTTCATCAAGAATTCTGTTGATACTCCTCTGTATTTCTAATGGTGCAGCTTTGTTGTACTGTTCTTGAACATTAGCTGTTGGGTGCATGCAATTGCCTGTAGGATTATTCTTCGCAGGTCTTTGTTCAAACTGTGCAAACCACATAAATGCTGATCGTGCTGCTGCTTAACTGAGGCGATGCACTTCCTTTGTGATATCTTATTGCAGGAACCCCCCACCTCCTCGAAAAACAAAAGATTCCCTGTAGGCCTATGCAATAATTTTGCTTAGTAAACAGTCAGAAAAAATATTTCACTATGTTACAGCCCATAATGGTTCTAATTGTTCAAATATTTTTCACATAAACGTCACAAATAGCAATTTCTTGAAGTGATGGCTATCAAAATGATGTTTTCATTGTGCTGACTGTCTTTGGGTAGCAATGACGTGAACCAAGATCTTTGGCATCAGCGTCTTACTGGTGACAGGTAATCGTTTACCTGTCAGCTAATTTCCCAACACTTAAAAAGGCTTGTTCCTTAGCTCGGGGTAATTGTATAGGTTGAGAGTTGGCTTAAGTTTTTCCTTTTTATTCTCCTTTAAACAAGACAGAGTCCCCGGAAGCTTAATGTTTTATCTGATTAGGAACAACTCTTTAGAACTAATGATGATGGAAACATGTACCCATTACTTTGAACGACCAGCTGCATGCCCCAGCCGTCTGTCACGGGAACATGAAAACAAAAGCATAATACATCATAGCTCAATTTGAGAAATATGTTGCCAGATAGAACTGCAAGGTCTGCGAGTAAGAAAAAAATCTTGCTCCAGGACAGAACAGTATATCAGACTGCCAAATAAGGACGTCAATATATCTTCATGTAAAAGTTGTAAGATTAGCTTTAACACCTGTTAAGAGCTTGTAATTGTGCAGCAGGCCATCAGTTAACAAGCCCTTTTACTTTTACTGGAAAGAGTACTGTACAACACAATGGATAATGTAAATACCACAAAAAGTGCTTTACGGGGATCTTTTAATTATTTGAAAGGTCACAAGTGGATTAAGTGCACACATATCGTTACTCAAAAACTTCGCTGTCAGTATCGTTCTGTCATCACTTGAGAAAGTGTGATTCCGTCAAACTCGATTTCAAATCATATAAGAAGGTGAAATAGACTAGAAGAGAAGCTTTGTCTTATATTACGAGAAATCTATATGTCTGGGAAAGAGACATTTTAGTTGAAGGTATGGCCCTATATACCGTCACACTCGTGTCTTGCTAGATTATTAGAAATGATCATCCAGATTCGTTGAATTTAGGCAAAAGTAAAATGTCACAGTATTGAATTTTAAAGTCATCGTATACCATTCGCTAAGTAAAAGAGAGACCCTATGTTATTTGTCATTGGAAAAACTATCGCTTGGCTGATTTAGTTGTACTTTATGTATGTATTTTGTCGCTTTTAATAGCCCTTTGGCTAATGTTTTTTTGTACACGTGCCGACTTTAAATAAAGTTTTGTATCTTGTAGGGAATGAAGGGTAGTTTCACTGTCAAATATAAATCGTTAAGATATTCATATGTTAAAATTTAAAATATCTCTACATCTCTAAGTTTATCAGCTGTGCAAAAGTCAATTTGTTCAATGTTTATTGCATGGCCGATTGTCAATATAATCTTAGAGGAAGTTTAAAGGATATCTCTATACGGTTTAGCTGTGAAGATATTTCAATTTGACGTTTGAAATCCCCATATGGTCATAATTTAAATAGATATGGCCTTTCTTAAATATTATTCTTTGAATGCATAATGGTCGACAAATTACAGTTATAATCAAGATGGCATCTGTACGTATAACAGCTTTGAAGGGGCATATCCAAGATTAAAATTCAAATTTGAAATGTTTCAATTAATAAAATTTAAAATGCTACAATTCATGCGTATAATTTATTAAACTCGCAATATCCATTAACATGCGCCTAGAAGTGTGAATGCCACTATAATGCTTTTACAGACGCAGAGCTTTTAGCAAAGTGAAGAATTCAACGACTTCTCTTATTCGTAGGGCAAAAGCATTTAGGTAATTTGTGTAATTGCATCTCTCTTGCACATTTGATAATGTTTAAATTTTGTAACTTTAAATACCCATAATTGGTACAGTTGAACTTGTTGTCTTGTTAAGTATTCCGTGGATGATCTTCGTAGTTAAGCCAAAGTCACCATGTGAAACCCATACCAATCGTCATAGAAGATACACACCATATTGAATGTCAATGTCCTCGCTCAACCAGTTGTCGAACTATCGCCGTTCAACGGAGTTCCCAAATCGTGCTCTCTGATTTTCCCAATTAGGTCGAGATCAATTGTACATATATTTTGTAGCTCGACCCATATGTACAGATAGCATTCTCGTCGTGGTTAGGGTTAAGTCACCCGCATGAATAAATTACATACGAATGGTCTCTGGATGTAGGCCTATTTCTCTTTAATTTCAAGAAATTTAGTCAAATAGTTTGGGAGAAAATGTTTCGAGATTTTCCAAAGAAATACTCCCACCAAGTGTGCATAATGTTTTACAGAAAACTAAAGAACATTATGTAGCCTCCTCAGGTAATGATATTTAATACCCTAGTTCCGAATTAACGGGCATTAATATAACTGGGTAACTGTCCGGTATTACACATTTACCTTCGACAATTTAAGGTTTCTCATGGCCACCAGTGAAAGAAAGAACGACAACACAACAGTGTTGGCAAATATCCTGGGATAGACCAATTGAAATCGCCGGGTGTGTTTAGAACTTTTGCTTTTATTATCAGCGCTAGTATAATTTGAGGTGTGGTCTTCACTGTACTGTATACAAAATCGAGCCTGCGGGCACATTTTACTTTGCTGGTAATACGTGGCCTTTGTCAAATTAAGTTAATACTCTGATTTCAAATTGGGTACTTCGGTATTAGAAAGTACCCAACTGAACTGAAATAACCGAGTTTCCATCGGATATCCGAGATCTCGACAATGCTGCAACGCATGTATAGTGCAGAATTCCAATAATTGCCTGCCAATATGTACAAGCATAGGTCACTTTGATATTTTAAAATGTCACTCAAATTGAGAAAACTACAATGGCACAACCGCGCGCACAATTTGATTGAAATCAAACCAATTCACACAAAGTTAAACATAATGCTTTACTATCTGGTGAAAATGAAAATTGCTGTTATCCACTATAGAATGAAGATAGGCTGTAGCCAGGTGAACAGTGACCTTTTCACAATAGGTGTTATGCACTCTCCATTATGTTCATGTGGTGTTAATGCAGAAAATACTCACCACTTCTTTTTGAGTGTAACACATAGGCTCTTACTGAGAAATGACTTACAGTCAAAGATAAGAGTACATGGAAACTTAAATTTGAGAACAGTATTATTTGGTATCCAAAGTAAAGGAAATACAAAGAAGCCGAATGAGCAAATATTTGAAGCTGTACATAAATTTATTGAGGATTCTAACAGGTTTAAAACATGATGTCGAAATATTTTGTTATATATTTTCTACTTCAAAGATTAATTTTCAATCATTAGCTCACAAATTTCTCCATCACCCTCTCCTTCTTTATCTTAATTGTGGTCCTATTTGTATATCTATGTGTGTATTGGTGCCTCGCAACTTCATTGTTGTGTTGTCAGATGTGTACAAGTGGACCTAATATAGGCTGGTGAGCCTGTCGGCCAATTGTTTTTTCGAATAAAATACGTTTAAACCAAAGATAATGCATCTCCCCGCGTTGGAGTAGTTGAAAATTACAAAGCTCTTGCCTAATGATCAGGCTACACTCACTGGCTTCGGCCCGCTGCTAAGCAAATACCAGGCAATCAGACTACGATGGAAACTTAAATTTGAGAACAGTATTATTTGGTATCCAAAGTAAAGGAAATACAAAGAAGCCGAATGAGCAAATATTTGAAGCTGTACATAAATTTATTGAGGATTCTAACAGGTTTAAAACATGATGTTGAAATATTTTGTTATATATTTTCTACTTCAAAGATTAATTTTCAATCATTAGCTCACAAATTTCTCCATCACCCTCTCCTTCTTTATCTTAATTGTGGTCCTATTTGTATATCTATGTGTGTATTGGTGCCTCGCAACTTCATTGTTGTGTTGTCAGATGTGTACAAGTGGACCTAATATAGGCTGGTGAGCCTGTCGGCCAATTGTTTTTTCGAATAAAATACGTTTAAACCAAAGATAATGCATCTCCCCGCGTTGGAGTAGTTGAAAATTACAAAGCTCTTGCCTAATGATCAGGCTACACTCACTGGCTTCGGCCCGCTGCTAAGCAAATACCAGGCAATCAGACTACGATGGGAGGAAATCCTATGTACGTTCACTGGCCGACAAAATAGCAAAGCTGGAATCTTTGGAAAAGAGAATATCTGTGTCGGCTCACGGATAAAATAGTGCTAAGGTAATGCCGATGGATGGCAATGATTCATATTAAGTCGCTTTTTTGTCATCAGATGTAAACTTGCAGTGTCAGTAATCGTCTCTGCTTCCCAACCTCTGTCAGGAACTCACATTTGGTTCAATTGAAAGCATATATCAGTTTTTTCTGATTCGGATGATCCATTGAAAGGTATCCAAAAAGCTATAATTAAAACATCGACAGAACGATACCTGGTTCATATTCTTTGCAAACCGACCTTTCATTCATGTATTAGCATGCCTATAGTTACAGACACATTAGGATGATGCAGGTCAACCGCTTTCCTCGGCGCACTTCGGGTGCTTTGTGCCCAAAGAGCCCAGAGGAAAGCTGTTGATTTAGTTAAAACTTGGTACTGAAAGTGATAATGTATTGATGAGGCCAACAACCAAAGAGCGTCATGACATATTGTTCCACATTGACTTTAATAATATTCATCTCAGTTTTTACCTTCCCTTTTCATGTTCGATGTCGATTTTTTGGGAAAGTGCACTAAACCGTGAATTAATTTTTTAATTGAACGCTAACTGACGGTTTTTTTTGTTTTGTTTTATGTAATTTATTTAGTTATTCAGTTAGCCAGTCAGCCAGTCAGTCAGCCATCCAGCCAGCAAGTCAGTCATTGCTTTCTTTCTTTCTTTCTTTCTTTCTTTCTTTCTTTCTTTCTTTCTTTCTTTCTTTCTTTCTTTCTTTCTTTCTTTCTTTCTTTCTTTCTTTCTTTCTTTCTTTCTTTCTTTCTTTCTTTCTTTCTTTCTTTCTTTCTTTCTTTCTTTCTTTCTTTCTTTCTTTCTTTCTTTCTTTCTTTCTTTCTTTCTTTCTTTCATTCATTCATTCATTCATTCATTCATTAGACCTGAATATTCTGTTTTGAATCTTCATGGTAGAGTGAAATGTCGCGGCTTTTTCGAGGATGTCTTCCAGCAAGCACGGGGAAGAGTGCTTCATGCTACAGTTATGATTACATTTTTGGAAAAGCCTTGATATTCGTCACGCGAGTCTCCTAAAACTTTTATTTAAATTTACCGCTTCAAATACGCTCACGGATACAGTAACAGAATTTTTCACACCCACTGGCCAGTTTTGTTGTTGCTATGGCAGTGAACTAAAAAGAAGGAGCAGTCTTTTCTTGCTCCCAAACATTAGCATGGAGTGCAGTGACTGTGCAGGGAAATTGATCAAACGATAAATGGTGATTCATGAGCTTAATCTCTTTGGAATCGGCGCCAGCCGATTGCCCATATAATCTTAGATTATATCCCATATAATCTTAGATTATATAGGACTTTCACTGTTGCAAGGGCAGTCACAGAGGATGGTATGATTTTTTTTGTGTGATAAGTATAAAAAGCTGACAGTAATGTTCCATACTAACAGGGTTGTTTAGTGACATGCAACCTTGTAGTTTACAATAATTTGAGTGAATAAAGATGCAGAGATTTTGATATTCTCCACCTACAAGAATAAGGACACCCCTACAGGCCATTATACAGTTTACATGGCCAAATCACACAACCATGGTTTCAGTGTATCTTGCGGTTACAGAAAAGAGTTCTATTTCCCAATCGTTTGGATCTTTAGCTTTTGCAAAACACGGGGAAATATTTACCTGGTATGCGTTTCATGTGTCTTGTATAAACAAATTGTGTAACTGAAACTGTAATTTGTACAAAAGTATTTGAGCTGTTGCACCGTTCCTTGCGTCCATGTATGTCTCTGTTTGGTGTCCACCTCCTGAAAAATTGGGAATGGCCAACGGGGCATTTCACAATAGAAAAGAATGTTATATACATGATTAGCATATACTAATGAGACTGTAATGAGATGTTGGCCAATAAAAGACTCTGTTGCATTGTGAAAGTATCTTTTTGTTTTGCAAATTTTGAGACGCGTCATGAGACTGCGTACATCCTTCTAATGCCGTGTATAGACCACGCATATCCTCCTAATGCAGTACCAGAAGTAAATGTTTCCATAAACGCAATAAACCCTGCTATATACGTCACGCACTTGCGCAAAGGCGACTCATCATGGAGGACTTTTTTAAGGGTTTCCATATCAACATAACGAGGTCCAAAATGAAGTAAATTTCACATAACATGACTTTCCCTAAAAGGGCCTCACTGATGCGGAAAGCTCACTTCTTTACACTTGCGAATGAAAATGTGTGGTTGCTAGGGTATGTTAAACCAGAGATGGAGAAAAAGATCCCTGGTTAAACGATCGCATGGGCAATATGCGAGTGTGCACAGGCATGCTCCCGGGCATCATTTTCCGCTATGCACGTATATTTTTTTCCGGCCTTCGATCATGAAATTCATTGCTCTCCTGTTCTGTCATACAGATTTGTTCCCTTCAAACATTTGAATAACATTAAAACAACAAAATTTTTGTTACAAACATCAATAACAATGTGACACACACTTCCTCGTGGTGAATTGTCTCTGAACCTGTGATACGTAACACCTCTTCTTTAATCTTTTTCATGTGCAAGAGGGATTTGTTTAGGGCTTTGCCCTGTTTCCCAATTGTATCCTTTCGGAAATAAGAATATGTTTAGACCAACGTGACACATCGCAGACAGCGTTCAACAACACATCGTGCTTACGGAAATATTCCGTGGCTCTCCGCTCATCTGCCGCGGTTACCGTGCAGTTACTAATCTGCGCATTTTCCCTGTCTTCCGTAACGAATTTTCACTCCTGCCTTTAGCTGTGTCTTCATTTGTTCGACCGAAGTCTTTTTGTGAAAATATTATGTGAAAATGTAGAATCTTGGTTCAATAATTTTTGCGTGAATACGACTTGTTTTCCAACATTCCCCACATATCATGACCTACACGACAAGCGAACAACGAGTTTGATTGGACAGTGACTAGGGGCACGTGATCAAAGCGGATTCATAATGTGGTAAAACGACGTCTCCGTGCCCATTCTGTGCTATTCCTGCAGGGATACTAAACAAAACGACAGACAGTGCAAAACATCGTGACTACAAAGTTACTCAGTTCTGCGTAAATTTTGCAGTTGTATCACTCAAAATGTCCCATAAAGTGGACAGCTGTTTGATTTTTATCCATTTAACAAGAATACACATTTTCTTTTACCACAAAATCGAAATAGGCCTAGCCATTCACAAGTTTTTTAGGTTGTCTACAATAAAATGCACACGCTTACCCACATTGTCATTGTTGGCCAGAGGGAAGCTGCTGATGGTTGGCTTGCGTTGTGTGGGGCTTAAATCGACAAGGGTGGCAAACGATGTTCAAAAATACATGTCGGGTGTGCCCGACAGTGGCGTGCCAGGGGTGTGCTGTTTATTGATATGCTCACATCAATAAGAAATATTTAGGTGTATGTCGGTGATGGAGCCAAAGTTATTGTCCTTATATTTTTTTTCGGTGATGAAGGATAATGCATGACACGTTGGAAGATTTCATTGTTTAAGGATCATGTGCAAAAAAAAAAAAAAAAAAAAAACCTTTCCAAAATTCCGAAAAACGATCGAAAGTGGTAGGTAGAATGAAAATCGATATTTCACCTTTTTTTGGAAACGTCCATTAATTTGCGAAAAAAAGGGGAAAATCGCCAATAAGGGATAATTAAAAATGAAGTACAAGCCCCAATTTGGCACTTCTAGGACTTCAAATGATACAGTTTGTCCTGAAAACAACTCTGCTGTGAGAGAAAATATCTTGCAAACTCAAACAACGCACAGGAAATTTTAATACGTAAAATAAACAATGATTTTATTATCAAAACTCAATAAAGAAAAGATCGCAATGGGCGATAACATGGGTTTTTACCTACCGATGTTTCAAAAGCTTCACTAGAGCTTCACTTTTTAGCTTTACTTATAGAGTACTCCATTTTGTATGTTCATGAACATTTGTTCAAAAATTCATTTGTAATGTATAATCCTGAAGCTCCAACAGTGTGGATCTCCTCTCATTGACAGTTTGAGGCACGTGACACTTTCAGTAATTCCTCAAAGTGACAATAGATGGCACACTAATCTGTAAGTGTTGACAAGCACCACATGCATTCATGCCATGTTAAATACAGACATTAATTAATCAAGTACAATAACAATACTTTTGTGAGGAATTTGGTAGCTAGGGCAGAAGGGTATGAAGAAAGTTAAATGAGATATTTTAATGAAAGCCATGCCAGATTAACTAAATCAGGCCTATCATAAGCATGATCACAAATACAAACACTTCACATGATAAATTGATTTTAAAATCAAGCACTTTAAATATAAACACTGTTACAAGTTGTATGGCATATAACAAAAAGATCTTTTGTGGGTCTAATCTCGTGCAACATGTCAATTTTCAGATTGTTATTGTGAATTTCTTTCACATAGTAGAGATGTGTACTCGGAAAAATACAGTAAAAGAATAGCAAATGAGTAAAACTGACAAAATGATATATATATTAGAAACAAAGAGAATAGATAGTTCTGTATTCACAAATTGATAAATTTGGATTTAGAGTCTATGCTGCAAAAAATATGGGAACAAGTAAATTTTATGTGCATATATGTGTTTTTGCAGTGGCATATTGCCTGGATTTTTTCATGTTTTTCATACAGAAGTTTGTGGTTGTCTGTTTAATTTGTAGCAGTAAGGAAATTATCATCACTCATTAAAGTTTCCACGAAATGTTAAATGCAAGTCTTACACTCCATTTATTTATTTGGTGCTGTTACTTTTCAGCAATGTGATACCAAGAATAAATATGCACATCTCTGACGACTGTTGTTTCAGAGTGCTTCTTTACCCTTCAGTAGCTTTCGCAATGCCAAAGAGATACCTCCTGGATGAATTCTATACACAAACAAAATTCCAAGAGAATGGTTATTTTGGGAGGGGGAATGGGAGGGGGTCAATGTCAATCCAAAAGTATTTTGGAAAGTTTTTTTGTGCATGATCCCTAGCCTCAATCATTTGCTTGCACTATGCTAAGTTAGCAAGTACATGATGTATCGACCTTTTATGGTAAAGTTGACTGAATTTTAGGCATTGGGTGTGACCTTGGGTGCTTTACCTCCGTATTGTCTTTTTGTTCAATTTGACAAATGGAATCAAATATACTTTACCAGACATTCAGCAAGTGCTGATTCCATAGGGCTTAGTTTTAAACTTGTAACAGTAAGCATAAACCAGATGGTATATTTATCGGTGAATCCATTTAAACTTCTAGCGCGTCCACCTTAATATGTAATAATGTGATCAACTTCACCAAAGGAAACAAAAAGTGCAACATGAATTTTTTTTATCAAAATGCTAAAATGCAATGAAAAATCAGTTAATTTCCTTCCTTGATAATACGAGGTTTATCTCCTGGATTTAATCCTTCTGATTGCACATGTATTAGTTGATGATTTTAAAATTTGAACCAAATTTGATGTTCTTACATGATTTAGATACTAGTAACGGGTGGTGTAAATGATAAGAGACCAATGTTATTGTATCTGCATGACAAATGAGTTGACATGACCAGTCCCTCCCCCTTCCCACTGTTATTGTTCAAAAACTATTAGTTATCATTATTCATCATGGGCCAGCAAGCGACTGGAACACATTCTCTGTGAAAATAACCAGACGTTTCTGGAACCAGCGTGATTGGATGGGTGGGCGGGTCCTGAAACACTGATACCAGAAATAAACATGCTTCAATTCAGAAAATATGACGCATTTCAGGCAATTAGATACTACTACTACTACTACTACTACTACTACTACTACTACTACTACTACTACTACTACTACTACTACTACTACTACTACTACTACTACGGTGATGATGATGATGATGATGATGATGATGATGATGATGATGATGATGATGATCATCATCATCATCATCATCATCATCATCATCATCTTGTCACGGAAAGAAATCTTTGCCATGTACGGCCCATGAGATTTGCCGTCAAGTACGATATACGGACAATAATGTTCTCTCTCTTCGGGGTACGAAAACTAAACAATGGCCGGGTGTGGGGAACAGCAACCCTGACTGTCCTCTGATTGGATAACCTGGAGCTTATTTTCCACTTCGTTCAAAAGAGGCTCCCACTGACCTAAAGCACACTTTAATACAATAAAACGCTAACACACAGTGTTATCCAAATTACCATAATCGCCAGAATTATGATATTTGCTTTAAATTCGTGGCTCCCCGATGGGATTGTAGTTGAATTCCAATACACAGTCGGGATCGCACTAAACTCTCATTATCTTTTGAGCCCCGCCCGTGTTAAAAAGATTGTAATAATCAGCATTCTTTTCTTGATGACCTTACAAGCACCTGTGGATTTAGGTGAAATCTGACACTGGTACCGGGTGTCTTGAGTGTCTGTCTCGGTGAGTTTCCATCAGAGAGCAGCGCTAATTTTGACAGATAGCCCCGGGGCCAAGGACCGGTCCGTGCCAATGGCATGCAACCAAGGTTTACCTTCAGTATTCTGCCAGTGTCCGCACAAGAGGGTGTTATCCCTGACGGGTAAACGGGCCACCCACAGTCAACAAGTTATGTCCACTCCGCTGAAAGCCATTGAAAAATGTCTGGTTGATGCGGCAGAGAGCATGGCTCTGACCTGCCACAACAAAATCCACACAAAAATGTCGAGGGCACCTATGTAAACTTACTTCCTAATTTTCATATTTATTCTATATAGACCACCCGTGACGCCCAAGGGGCTCTCACTTTTCGATATAAACTGATACAAGGTGCAACTCTTGTTTCTTCCTTGAAACCCGTTTTTCAAAAAGGTCGAACGTGCTGTGGCTTTTGAAAATGAATTCTCCTGTGTTAGGTTGGCACCCGGAGTGACACAGCACCTATCCCAGATTGTACTGTTCCACTTGTTTGTAGGGGTTCTGACTTACGACACGTTTACACCCGTCTGGTTTCTTACTTTCCACCCCATCAACCATGCATTGCAAATTCACCCAGAATAATCTTTTTTGACTGAACAGGCTGGCAAGAGAGGAGGAGACGAACAAAATTGACAAAAGCCTGTCCGTTTTTGTTCTTCGCCGCTTTCATGTTGACGGGACAGGTGTTACAAGATGCTGCTATCTAGATTGGCCTATACCTACTAGAAATCTCGTGTATTCAGTCGACTTGGGCGACAATTAAGAAACTACATGGCATGTCACATTGGCACAGACGTCGTTTCTAATTTCGCACAATGCTTAAAACCCCCGATGCCCTAAAGTCAATCATTCGATACCGGTGCGCAAATAGAGCACAGTTCTTGCCAGCAGCTCCGATTGTTCGGCTTCGTGTTTTTCCACGCTTTTTGCTATTCTTCTTTATGTTTAGTGTGTATGGGTATATTCAGCACACTCTTTTAAAGAGCCTGAACTTGTATGTCAAGGTTTTTTTTATGGTCCGGTTCGTGTTCAGGTCTCATGTGTTGCCCTTTCTACCGCCAAACGACGGCAACCGTTTTATTAAAAGAGGAAGGGAAGAAGTGTTCACGGCTGTTTACCCGAGGTACAATAGCCACGGTAGCAACAATAGCATAGCCAAATAGTTGTCAACTTTTCTTCTCCTAAATACAGGCGAACCAGCTTACTTAATACCACTCCTGATCGACCACCTAACAAATTACCTTGGACTTGTAAAGAACCAAATCTCAGGAGGAATACTTATACACTCGTATTTACATTGCCATAGAAAAAAACTATAATCGAGATTATAAAAGGCTTGTAGGATGTTTTTCCCTTTGCTCAGAAGTGCCTTCAAGGGTTGTACGGACGACAGGGCCCTTTAAGGTTACTTTATGCAAGCTATCTCATTAAACACGTCAAGCACCGAGCTGCAACATTCAGCGGATCAATGGGTCTCCGTTGTGATTTCTTTGTTCCATGCGCACATAACCACAATGCCCTGGCCAATTCTCGCCATTTACGATTCATTTGAAATTTTCTTCTCAGCAAGCGGGCGGGGTTAAGGGGGTAAGTGTCAAAAGTTTGAAGAGCGTTAAAATGTTTTCAAGATGGCTGGTAGATAATAGCTAAAACACACTGTCATCATTACGCGTCTCCCCGGTGTGTCTCCTACTTTGTAAGTGAACACACAAAATGTACGCAAACCTGCGAATTAAGACCACTTGTGTCATGTCAGAGACCACACCATGATACAAACTGCGTTTGGGGCAACACGGACTCTGTATTATAACTTTGTGAATTCCCTGCCGTGGGAATTAAACTGTCATTTATACCCTTTCATACAATCAAAGAAATGATCTTCGACAGGAAAGCATTGTGGATAAATCAATAGTGGCGGTTTAAATATATGTATATATATATATATATATATATATATATATATATATATATATATATATATATATATATATATGTATATAAACTTCCGGATATGCGCTGGGTATATTTATCCCCATTTACTCTCCTGATGACCAAATAGGGATAAACCCAAATTTGATTCGACAATTTGTTCATATAATTTAATCAAATTATATAACATTGTCACAATAAAATACAATACTGCAATTTGCCAGCGTACGTCACTGGCAAAAGAAAGTAGCAGCGAAGTTAAGAAAACGTTATTGTAATTGTCACAGCCTAAAATAGCGTTCATCGTTGAATCCCACGATGCCATACATAAATTGAAACATGTGTAAAACAACAGCCGTTACGCACGCGTACGTTGTACGGCCCTGGTAAATACGGTTACTGTCGGACCGTTGATATTCTGTGTTTTTTATTTTTATTTTTATTTATTTTTTTTGCACTGAGCAGGGAGCAAAAGCAGTACTTTGTTGTTGTTGTTATTAATGTTTTCATTTTAAGGGTTCATCCCAAAAGGGGGACCATTATGTTTTCGGGTTGTCCATCCGTCCGTCTGTGGTTCCGCCCGCGCCTGCCGTTTGGTTGTCAACATATAGTATCTCAATATTTGTACCAGAAACCACAGCCATAGAGAAGTCTTGCCCTCCCTTTATCCCCCAAAGGCGAGGTAAAAAGGAATGCGATCACGTGATACGGATGTGCCACAAGCGCGGAATTCGTGGAGTGAACAGACGGACGACCGGGAGGGGTGGCCAGCCGTCTGTTTGCCCTACAAACCCTGTGCCTATGATGCATCCACTGTAGGTATATCACACGATCGCACTCAATTTCACCTTGGTTTGGGGACACTACAACCTCAGGGGGAAGACTTCTTCAAGGCTGTGGACACCTGAAACTCAAATTTACCTCATTTGTACTTTGACACCATTTCCTGACTTGATTACATGTTGGTGACCTTGACCTCATTTTCAAGGTCACAGGACTAACGTACGTGCAAAGATGGACCCATGAGTCAATACTTTGAATTGAAGTACAATTTTTTTCTTGCCTTTCTTTATCCGCATGCCAGCTCTTTGAATGCAACAAGTTTTAACGACGCGTACTTCTTGCTAACCGCTCCATGCCTGAAGCTGAATATTGATGTGTGGACTGTACATATTTATAATCACAGACCTTTGTACCTTTATATTTTAAGTAGGTTATGTTATTCAAAGGTGATTTTTTTTTATTTTACCCAAGGAATGATGCTTGTGGAATCTATTTTCAGCACAGAAGACGCTCATAAAGCAGTTGAGGGTGTCCAATACCTAACAACGTTCATGCATTAGAAAGTATTCATGCAAACATCTAGCAGGTATTTCATGAAAGAAAAAGCGTGATCCGCAGATGTCAGAGCTCTGACTGAACTGTCAACTTTGATGGCTAATTGTTAAATAAATATTTTGATGTGTGACATGGCTGTAAAATAGTAAATGCTCACACAACTGTGGAAATAACTTTTTACAGCTTTCACGATTTGGGGCGCACAGTGCGTACCAATGTGGTTGAAAAGTATCTCGGGGATTCCCTTTCTTCGTGTTTGATTCGGAATTATGACAGGCTAAAAGCTGGTGTCTGTTTTTACATTTTTTGCGGGTCTCACCAATTTTGAACGGCCTTATTTGGAAAACGTAAATGCAGGAAAAAAAACTGTGTAGATTAGAAAAGTTTGAGCAGACCAAAACAAAGTGAAGTTCGTCTCCAATGGTCAGGCATGTGTTGCAACCTGTTTCGTCATTTGGTATTTTTATTGGTCGTTTGTGTCTTCCAGTCCCGATAGGGAGATTGTGTACACGGATTCTCAGTCCTGTAAGTTTTTTCATACGTGTACGCTTTAATTGCGCATAAATATCTTTCTAATAAAAAAAATGCTTTGAATTTAACTTCCGTTCTCAATTCTATGCTGTAGTTATTGTGCTTTATTTCACTTTCCCATTGTATTGTAAATCGTTTTTTCAATAGTTTATTTACCATTGATGTCGGAAAATCCTCAAAATCAACTCTGGATTTATCCCAAATATCTTTACATCCAATAAGAGTAAACCTGAAGGGAACAAACAGGTGAATTTCCTTTTGTTGCCAATAATTGCGCAAAAACAAATTGTGGTGTTCAGATTTGCCTCTTTTTAATAAAAAATAGTATCACAACTTCCCCGTTTTTACGTGGTTTGTGGTGTTCAGATTTGCATCTTTTTAGAAAAAATAGTGTCACAACTTGCCCGTTTTTGCGGGTTTGTTGTAACATGGAATGTATTTCACCCTTACATTTCCTGATCAAGTGGATACATTCGTTTTAAAGACCATGGAATATATTATGCGAGGAGAAAGAATGATTTAGACAATTTGTTCTGCTTCTCAGGCAAGATCATATTCGTTTTTTTTTTAAATTAAAAAAATACCTGACTGTTTTAGTGCAACTGTCCCTGGTCCACCCCATATAAATTCTTGCAGAACAAAGTGCACAAAACATATTTTAGTATTACAAAGCTTGTGTATCCAGTGGCATTGCATGCGGCTGCGCTGGTTCTGATTGGTTATAACACATATGTCACTATGGAGGATGTGTGTATTGTGGCTAATATGTCTCAAAGTACAATCATTTGGCTAACCGCTTCCACTGTGCCACCCTGGCTTTATTATATTTACATTCTGCTCTGATTCGGAAAAGTTTTACTTATACTTTCTACTCTACATATTATAGGCCTACGTCATATACCACCCTGTACATTGGGATATCATTACCAACCGAAAGTCAGTGCTGCAACCAACAGCAAACGACTGAACTTAAATCGTAGAAAGAGACTATTGGCGTAATGTTTACATCTTATATGTTAATTGACGATGGTATGGAGAATTTCGCCCATCATACCCTGTCGGTGGAGGAAAACGGCATTGTCTCTCTTATTTGTGTGTGTTTTTTGTCGCTATTTTTGTCTCTCGCCAAAACGCAACATCACGCAGGCGATCATTGGTGAGACACACACTAAGTAAGGATATCACTGACCACATGAAAAAATTCATGTGCCATAGCATAAAAACGCCCCCGGTCACGTAGACTGTGTTTAGCCCTTCCCCAATCAAATTGGCCAGTAGCGCCCGGATGTAAAATGTCGCCTGCTGACTGCTTATTTCTAAATCTATCATTCATAGAAGACATTTCAAATGAGAAATGTAGACTCATCATGCCCCAGGTCAATAACTTTCCTTGGCGTGCGTTTGGTACAGTGCGCCCACTCCTCGCCAAGGAAAACTGTTGACTCACTCCTATTCCAACCGCGAAAGGTTTTGATGATCTTATCTTGAAGGCATGATACGGGGATCGACAAGGAAGCACGTACCTGACGGGTGACTGGTGAACTGTAGAATTTCCTGGGGATATGTAACAATTTATTGACAATTTTGTGGTAATAGTACACAGCTAGGTTGCTAGTACAGCATCCACCAGAAGGTGTCACTTTGAATGTGGCTCAGTGCAAGCATAACATGGTGGAACCTCAGCGCTGCGCTTCTTAGGGTTATTTCCTACCTGATCCAATCATGTCCTCGATACAGCTTTCTTTCTATCATCATACTCAACAATTTCTCTTCCGAAATTCGAAGTCTGATCTGGTAAAACAGCCAATGACGCCGAAGATGTAGATTACTCCATTGTCTTACAGTGGCACATGATGACTGCTTGGTATACCGTGTCCCACATTGCTACGCTTCAGTACGGTGGAATCTGTTCAGGCAAATTGGGTTGATGCTAAAGACACTGCCAAGTCGTATACATTGATTTATAAAAGTAGCATAAAGTATCCATTGTGAAGTGCTTGGAGATTTGAAATTCATTCCATATACCGGTGACACATGTTGAACTTTGATGCTGATTAACAAAGTATAAATGTGTATGAAAGAAAATGCCAATATTTATGGAAAGTGTTGAATATGTTTTACATTGGAAGGCCAAAATAACCTCAACTTAGTACATTTAGAATATTTTGAGAAAAAGATTATGCCATCACGGTCACATTACGGGGCTGGTATTTGGCCAAGATCGATGACCCCAGTGTTCAGGCAAAATGTAAATTATTAAAGGACAAAAGTAATGCTAAACCTGGGATGATTCATAATGAGTAAGCTTCTGATGATATTGCCAAAATGCTTGCTAAAATGTGTGTATATGCCGGTACCGTACAACGAAAATGAAATTGCAGATTTGAAAGGAAACATACATTAGTTTATTAAGTCAAGTTACAATGATGGTAAGTGTCCATCGCATCGCGTTATTTCTGTCGATAATGTTTTGATGCGCTAATGCACATTTTTTATTGTGAAAACACGATGGAGGCATTAGTTGTTACTTAAAGCATGCTGGTTTAGGGGCTGAATTGTTGATATCTATCCCTGTTATTCTACGTTATGTTGAAACATAGTTTTGCCCCGGATAACTTATTAACTGCATCCTCGTATCCCATGCTTTAAATAAAAGAAAATCATTGAACGATCCCGATCGTTACAGAGGAATAACCCTGGGCAGCATTCAGGAAAAGGTATTGGACTGGATTATATTGTGTCAAAATTCGGGAAGTTTGAACTCGTCTCAGTTACAATTTGGGTTCAAAACAGATTGTCTACGACCCAGTGTTCATTCGTAATAACTAAATGTGCTAATTATATGACAAAACTAAAGGCTTCAACCTACACATGATTTTCCTGGATGCTCCAAAAGCGTTTGACAGGGTAGAATGCATTAGATGTTTTCCTTGTTGCTGCGACGAGGTATATGTCCTATTACTGTCAGATTGCTTTTGAATACGTATGTCAATCAATATGTTTCTGCTGTCTTGGCGGAACACTTTGTCTACGCCCGTCAAGTGTAGCAATGGCATCAAGCAAGGTGGCATATTGTCTCCCTTTTTAGTTGGCATTTCATATAAATGAGCTTCTTATCCGATTAAAAATGTCTGGTTTAAGATGCTTCATAGGAAATATTTTTCCATGAGCCTCGGCATATGCAGATGGTATCGTTCTGCTTGCCCCTACTACATTAGGAATATCCAGAGTGTTTTACATTTGTATGCATTTGCGGATTGAATATGATGTAAAATTTAATCTAGCGAAAATCAAACATAATTACATATCGTAGTATATAACAGTGTCCCATGTTACATCTGGATGGTAAACCAACTTAAATGGCGAACCAGTATGAACATCTTTGCAATATGATAATTTCCAATCTTAATGGCAATGGTATCAACAATTCTGTACGTAAATTCCAAACTAAAGTTAACACGGTGATGGCACTATTTGGTAAAATGTTTCATTAGCCAAGATATAAATACATAGTATTTTCAATAAAATGGGTAATTGCTTTTAATAGCACATGTCAGAAACCAATGCAATGTACTTGGAAAAAATTCTTTATAGATATCACAGTGATGTACGTCATTTTATTTATGATGACTTACCTACAAAAATTCAACTTTATAAGATGTTTGTGATTTTTTCTTAAAAATACTGAATAGTAGCAATCGTTTGGGTCAAGTATGTGGCGTCTTGGACACGCAAGAGAGTTGTTCACCTGCCTTTATTTCACCAGATGTCATATTTCCTAACTATAACTTAAGCAAATATGCATTCTCTCCTCACAATTTACACTTCAGTCGGAGAAGAATTTGTTCTTATGACTTCATCGAGTCAGAAGATGGCACTACGATCACTGTCATACTCATCGTTGAGCTATGCACAGCGACAGACAACTATCGACCATTTGGACCCAACAGGAAATTATCGAGTCCACAGATAAACTTTGCATATGATGATATTTTGGTGGGTCGTAGTTCTTCTGTGCCCTTCCTCCTCAATGATAATATTCTATTCTATTTTGGAGCATTATCACCGGGCTATTGATTATGTTGGATGAGTTGAACTGTGTTTTGTCATGTCGTTTTCACTTTGTATGTGTGCTTTTTCTACAATTGTTGCTGTATTAAATGTACCTCTTGTGTACGAATAACACACACACACACACACACACACACACACACACACACACACACACACACACACACACACACACATTCATATGTGATCATAACTTCTGTTCTGCTGCTATTGTTTCCATGTGTATTACATAATAATATTTCTATTCTAAGTGGGCTTTTTTACAAATTAAATTTCTTGTCAGATTCGCTTCGCGTTTAATTCATTGTGCCATCAAGCATGTGGCAAACTCAAGGGCACTATATCATCATTTACCTGTATTTTTGCCGATGGGACTAAATAAAGGCGCAATGAAATAGTATTTTAACATAGTTTTGATATGTCTAAAATAGTGAAACTAACACTTCAGATAAATGCCTGATATGCAAAACCGTGAAAATTTATATACGTAAAAATAAGCACATTCGCAGTGTAAAAAAAAAAAAAAAAAAAAAACCAACCCCCCTCCCCCCAAAAGAAAACGTGCATTAAATTATTAGGCCTTTTGATTGCACCGTACTCTTGTTTTTGCTGCATATTCCAGGAGACTGATTTTCGAAAGTGTGTGACATTATAATGATCACTTGAATAATTGCTAGGTGACAATTGTAGCCCGGAGATAGTATTCTATATTATGGCATTATACTTTTACGTTGCAAGACAATAGATTTAGAGTTTTTGTTGTTTATTTTGGTACGTTTTGTGAGATAATTAATGAAAGTCATTGGCACCCTTTCATGCGACTCTGTCTCTTAGCCAGTGCAGCCAAAGGCAATATATTTCAATGAGATTTTTTAAAACAGACAACTCTGATCATACACTGCGATACCTGTGGAAGGTGTAGTAAATCTGCGCATAAGCCAATTGCATGAAAGCTACACATTCATTTCAAAAGACCAAGCTAAACTAAAAGCAAACATTGCCCTCGCCCTCCCAAGAAAATAGGACAATTTTAATATTTTTTTGCATATTTGGATGCAATTTACAGAGGAACTATTCATGAAACAACATCCACACTAAAAATGGATCACTTTAAATACTTATCTTTAAAAAAATATATATTGTGAAAGGAACTATTCATCAGACATCTGTGATTACCAAAATTGAAGGTATCGTCTGTTACGGTAAATGCAATCATATTTTCAATGCAGACTCATAAACTAGTCGCCCAGTTACTTGCCAGAGCTTAAAATTTAATACCTAGAATTAGAAGGTCGTTTTTTTCAATCATAGCACAAGTGACCATCATTATTCACCAGAAATAAAACGGTGCTTTAGTCATCAGAGCTTGCTTCAAAACAACTGATTTCCTCGCATTCATCAACAGTCAGACAATCATAACCAACTGATAATTTTCACGTTTCATTTTAAATATCTAAAAAAAAAATCGTTTGTCAGCCATCTTATTTACGGTATCATCTTAAGTTTGCAGAAAGTCGGCAACCAAAATACAGAGCAATTCATCTTATCATATTGTTACAAAATAACGATCCGTTGTATATCTTCACAGTAGCTCTTTCGATCGGGCCGCCAAAATACTACAAAAGTGCCATGGAAAAAAATTTAGTATCAAAGTTTCCAAATAAAACAAAAAACATGTTTTTACAGCTCTTTTTAGAGTGATTAGGTTCATTATGGCACTATACTTTGGGACTGAATCATCACTGGCTTACCGTATGTTCCCTAAAAATGACAAGTGGTCCTGTCCTCTCGTTGTTTATGGAAATGAATACATGTACCAGCTGTACACTTAGGCACAAAATACATATTCCTTGTATCAGTTTGGTAATTTCTTTACGTCTTTCTTAGGTCTTGCCACTATCGTTAGATTAGAACAGACAGGTTAAGGTTATACTGTTACGAATGAGAAACAAATAAGACACACATTCTGCTCAAATTATTTGGCTTCACAAACGCCTGATCCGATACACAAAAACAGGACTCATTTAGGACCCATAATCCGTGATAATATCTTAACATACCGAATATTTTGAGCACAAAGGGACAGAAAGAAAGCACAGATGAAGATTCTATGATTTGGAACGCTGATTGCAAAGTTGGCACTGACGCTACAAGGAAAATTGTATGTTGTTGGAATGGTCATTGTCATCAACCAGTATTAGAAGGTGAATTGTAATTTGCCCCGGGAGAAGTTGCCAGTCTGTCGAATAAAGTTTGATGACACCTGCTGGTTAACATTGTTTGAAAATGTTTTCATTTGCGAGACCCGTCTCGTGTGGGTGGACGCGGAGGATTTTAATCTGGCAGCACACGAAAAGTTCAGTTAAGCGCCACTTTTGTTGTGATCAGCATGGACAGATTTAATAGACTGCGGCATTTGTTCACATTTTAATATGAAGACCAGTGTGCTGAAAACTGAACTGACTTTTGTCTACTCCTCACCCTTGCTGCTATATATACGGCCGGTTTGCGCGCACACAAAATGTCGCTTTTCTGCAATTTTAATTTCTTTGCATATATTCGCACAACTAAGGTTCCGTAAATGTTTTTGATTTACAATTATCGTCAGCAAACTTACTTTGTTCAAGGCACATTTGCAACCTGAGGAATATTCTGTGTCCCTTTCAACGGTAACATAACATAATTTTTGCATATATATATATATATATATATATATATATATATATATATATATATATATATATATATATATATATATATATATATATATATATTGTTATATTGTGAACGTTATGCATATACCATCTTTGATATTCTGTGAATTCCGGTTTTAACGCCATTAATTCCAAAATTAATTCAGGGAATAGAAGGATCAAAGCGTCAAGCAGTAGATCATCTATATAATGGTCGCCTCTGGTGGTCAGCTTGTTGGTAGATTTAACGTGACGTAGAATCTCCGCTTTGAAGTAAACTTGTGCCGTCCCAGTCCCGTTAGTAATAATCGGCCTCAAAAGGTGTGTTTGAATCCACTAGTGCAGAATCAAGCGGCTTCCAACCTAATAGCCCGAAATCCAGATTACGTTAAGGAAGGCGACAGTAACCCGTCAGTGCGCACATTTATTAGAACCGTATTAAAGTGTTTAGCAAAGCATGGTGACGAAGTCTCACTGAGGCAGTTATACTTAAGTCTCTTCAGCAGAGAAAGGCATTTGCTAGCGTTGGTGATGGTGCGGGCAGCACATTTAGACATACAAACAAGTCCAGAGAAGGATAATACTTAAACATGTATGGTTTAAAACTTCAGGAGAGGCAAATTCTTCCAAGTGTGAAATCGGATGGTCATACCGATTCCTGTAAGCGGCGATTAGGACATAGTGATTTGGTTGCATTAAAATTTATCTGCCGAAGTTTACACCATATTTCAATTCTCCCTGGATCGTTGACACTTCACCGAAAACAGCTACGGTTTGAGTATGTTGGTATTTTCAGCTTATGGTCTTCATTCATATTTATATATTTACAAAGAATAAAGGAAAGGTAAGCGGACCACCTTGGGACTGGAGCCTGGTTATTGGCAAGAGAACCTGTGGCGGCGAATAATGACTGAACGGCACTGACCATATCAACATAGTACGCAATAAAGTCGTGGCGTAACTTGAAAATGGGAAATTTTCCTTTCGACCAGGCATCAGGCAATCTTCGGATTTTAAAAAAAGATTAAAAAGCTTTCTTTTTATGATTTGTACCATATTGTAAATTATGCATTTTGAAAAGGAAATTTCATGATCAGGGTAGAGGCATATGAGCCCATCGTTTACCGTTATATTAGAAAGATACTATTTTGTTCTAAGGATAGAGGGTTACTAGCCAATAGTCTATCGTGATATTGCAAGGATAATATTTTGTTGGCAGCAGGAAAGGTTACCAGCCTATTGTTTACCTTGATAGTAGGAAGATAATGTCGTGTGATCACGGTAGAGGGTTATTATCATGTAGCTATCGTTTATCAAGTTATTTGTAAGATATACGTGTTCGGTTTAAAGGTACAAAACTATTCCAGAATGTTTGTCAGAAGCAGGTTGCCCTGGTATTTCAACGAAAAGTTTAGATTGGACATGGCATGAAGGATTTCACTCCTGGTCACTTTGGGGTTTAAGAATGTCGATAGTTTTTGGGTTGCATAAGTTTCAAGCGTAGAAAAGGAATAAGCTCTGCAGTTCAGGGGAACGCTCTACACACACGAATATATATATATATATATATATATATATATATATTTATGTATATAGTTTAAAGATTTTCCTTTGTTCTTTCCCGTGTAACCGTTTTGGGCGCGCTTATGGGATACCGGCCGATCTCTTGTATTTTTCATGCACTTTCAATGGGACACAGATCTGGCAGATTTATTATTGCCAAAAAATAATGATAATAATGAATATTTGGGGGACCTCGCAGTCGTGCAATGTACCTGTGGAGAACAAAGTAGGCCTAGATAGGTTAGGCCTAACAATTAATATTTTTGAGGGGCTACTACACTCTGTGACTTTCATGTACAAATATGTAGTTATTTCATTCATTTTTCATGCAAGACTATCAGACGCATATATTTTCTGAAAGAAAAAAAATTGTCTTAATATAAATTTACTGTTCAATTTCAGATTTAATCATTTTAGTTATTTCAATTTAATTCAAATTTTAAATTTTATATTAAATAAAAAATAGCATGTTCAAAAATTAACATACAAGTTAACTTGTAATATTAAGTTAAAGCTAGCACCTGTGCCTAAAATACCGTACCTCATATTTTTTAGAAAGGAGCTTGGGTAAATTTTTTATAGATCATTGATCTTTTATCGAAATTCTAAAAACAATTGTATAAAATCTAAAAAGCTTTAAAATTTGAACTGAACCCTGTATGAAAAATTTGAGCCAGCAATATGCTCTGTCTATTTTGATCAGACCAAATGTTTATCTGGAAATAGGTTTGAGCTATTTTTTGTTTATACTCAAAATAAGAAAAATGTAATTGTAATGTAAAAAAAACTTATAGAGATATAATGACTGAACAGTTACAAAAGATCTGTTGCTGGTTTTACATTGACGAAGATGTATTCTTTCATGAAATATATAGTTTTTATGTGTTCAAATGAAAATTGTAGCATACACAACATAATATTCAGCAAAAGCTAGCGTAATTCTATTGTTGTCAAGTGTACAAGGGCTATTACGGGATAAAACCACCATTGCCAGTTTGTCCACAGACTATTAAAAATGTTTCTATCCCATTCAGCTACGATCTTCATGGGACACTAATGGCTTTGATTCTAGAGATAAAAATATAAAACCTTTTCTGATGGACAGTTTGTTGTGTTCGGTACACAGTTATCGATCATATCCAAGAAATTTGATAATTGCAATAAATCAATTGCTTTCCAAAAGATGAACTGATGGCAGAAGTCATTGTTTTGTGTGACAATAGTGTATACATGAACATTATGGAGCCTGAGTCAACAGTCTTTTCTCGTGTCACTCTGGGCGCAAGGCATTGAAGACAGCTTTTCACTGATTGCATATTATTCTCAGTGAAAGGAAAGAGAAGCAGATAACATTTAGGGCATCATTCGCTCTCTGGTAATTTCGATACATCGTAATTAGGTACCTCAATGAACCGAAACAATGTCGTAAATACTATGTGGTAAGTAGTACAGCGCTCCCTTTGAAAGCAAATTAACTGACAACTAATTAATGAAAGTCTGGAAACACCCGGAGAGTTTTTGCAGCTGCCTATCATATCCACTGCAAATTTAAAATAACTCCCTCCTTGTTGTTCATGAGATGGATATAGATGATGCACCGATCATTTTTCACAGAGTTCACTGGCTTCAGATGCAGGGATAACAAAAGGGTAACTAATAGTAAGTTTATTTATCAGAAGACACAAAACATCGCTGATAATGAATTTGGTTTTGTGAACACACTAGTAATAACATACCTCTCTGCCATGAAAACGAGATTCATTACAAACCAAAGACAAGATTCATGAAGAAAAGGTTGTAAAGTGAAACTGAAATGTCTGAGCAGGTTTTAAATTAAATCCATTCAGAGCCCATCAAATTTCCCCAGTTCCAAGCAAACGCTTTATATGCTGCGGACTTGAATTTCATCTTTTACTTTATTCCATTGTGAAAGACATAGAGGCATGATTTGCATCTCACGATGATGTTAATAAGTAGATATACGGTGCCACATATGACCTTGCCTGGATGATCAAGTAGACGTTGATGGCTTCCTTAGCAAGCTTGATCTGCAGTTACAGACATAACCCTGTGCATGGTAGGTATTTTGAAGTCTATTGCCCAACAGATATTGTGATTCTTAGTTGTTTCTTTATTCCTTTTTTTCTTTGTTGCTGTTTTTTCCTCCTTTCTATTGTGCTTTCTTCTTTCTATATCCCTTTAACTCTTTCTTCATGTATTTTGATCTGTCTTTTTTGTCTTTGTCTATGTCTTTTAGCCCATCTATCTTTCTCTTGTCTCTTTCCAGTTTTGGTAATTGACATAGAAACAAAATGCGAAAAACCTTATTGCTTGGGTTTCCAATTTTGCCTGAGCATTATGGATACACAGTGACCAGTCAGGCTAAAAGACTCCATCAGCCACTCAGGGATATGGGCTTACTTACCACCAGCATATCCAGTCCCTTTTTCATCTCTAGTAATGCCAAGGCTAGAGGGCCGAGATGTTCACATATAGGCCAGAGTCATAGAAAGTAAAAACACATCCCATTGTGGAAAGTTCATTAGTGTGAGACAAATGCTGCATACACAGTTCAAAGGGCCGTGGTTTACTATGTGACATTATCACTTAATTCTGTAGTGATGTAATTTTGCTTCCGCCTCTACATTTGTCCATATAATGAGGTACCAAATGCTAATGCATGAATGCAGATTGGAATACACTGTTTTGAGACAAAGGGGGGGGGGGTGAGCGAGAACTGAATGCAACTACACATTCTGAACAGGGGCACGCACTGTGTGTTAATACCGCTCTGTCACACAAGATGACAAAGTTTTTCGGCCCAATGTCAATCAAAACTGCAGAGTCAGGATATCAATTTCTTCAGCTGGTTAGAACGACAGGGTGGTGTGACATTGGAGTCAATGGTTGCACGGTCCCTAGTGCACTGTTATCTCAGTGGGTATCACCATGTGTGGGTATAGTGTAATACCTGCTATTTAAAGCCGTAAAACAACCAGCAAAAGCGGTGTCACATTCTAGGTCTTTTTAAAATAAATATACAGATAAATTTATGAGAGACAGTCCAGGATCGTGAGAAGATATATGTTCAAAGATATGCTGTCTCTCAGCAGTGATGGGCTCCAGATCTGATATCACTACATTATAATTTAGAGAAGGTATCACTCTATTGTAAGTTTGAGCAGATACATCACTGTCTTGTGATTTGGGCAGGTGGAGCAGTGATGGCAGATGGCAATTTGGTTTGTCTTCAGGTAAAAATGTCCATGGATGGTTTTGTCTCACTACAACACATGCATAATAATGTTACGCTTATTCTCTTCCTGGGCAACAGTGATAAGCCTCCGCCACGAAGCGAGCACACTGATGGAGACACCAGCAGTAGCACTAACATTTTGCAGATATAGAATACTTATTTTAAACATCACTATGATTTCAAGGCCATTGTGTATGTATAGAATATAACCATAACGTTTCTGAAAAATATATCTAAGCTGTTATACTTACAAGAGTAACACATTTCTTCGTTCTTGAAAAAGGGAATTTGCCCACATATATGGGTACTTCCTTCTTGAGCTATGCGGAATTCAGCAACCCTGCAGCTACCATGAATGTATGATGCTGCAACCAAGGCAGAGGGGCCTGGCACCTTTGTATGTGCAGGAAGCTTTGGTTTGCCATAAAACTCTCATTTGGCACTGTAGAGATGGTGAATAATATACATTGAATGCTGTTATATCTTGATTTGATTGCAGATATATTATTGGTTTGGTGGAACTCATACTTTAGCATTCAGGGGCCAACCTATCTAGACTGCACAGTTTTTGTAGACTGTGGCTAAAGCCAGCGTTAATTTAAGTACTTTTCAGATCAAACCAATAAAAAATTATAAATTTCAATAAAAACATTGAGCCAGACACTTTACACCTGGTAACGTCGGGGTGAATGGATTGGAAAAGGTTACTTGTGGGGTCATTAACAATATCAACTAGACTTGGGGCAGGATATCTACAGATATTATTTCATCTATGGATCAACCCTGTGCACATTATGGAGGCGTTCATTACTTCTGAGAGACGAGAATGGAAATACATATCACACACGGGCCCCCAAGTGCCAAACAGTCTAGTACCTCTCTAGTGCTAGAGGTAGGAAAACCACAAAAATATTCACTTCCGGGAACAAAGAGCAATAAGCTTGCAAATATAAATGTGTCATAATTTACAACAAAATTATATTGTCTTGTCACCAAAGAGGTAATAAAAGACTGATAATTGATAAATCTATAGATATCAAGGTTAGAAACAGGTTTATAGAAAAGACCAACATACACCTGCAACACAATAGAGCATTGGGCTATTTAGTGCATGTGTAAGTGGTCACCTTACACATATTGGTGATACTTTTGCATGACACCACTGGCACAGGACTTATCGACAGTAAAGGAGTGACCATTATTCTTGGGATGGGCAGGGGTAGAGTTTTTAAAAAATATTGTGACCCTTAATATTTAGAATATAAAAATTCTTGCTTTGAAAATTTCACAAAGATAATTTAGCCTCATACAACTCAAAAAAGAAAAAAGAAACAAAAAGCCACGACTGGTTAAAAAGCCTGGCATTGACTGTTTCACCATGTTTGACATTTTCAAAACAATTTGCTCCCAAACAGAATTCCTGTTTATACACTGATACATATCATTTGTTTCATGTTGAAGTTTGTATGCATGTATATTATGTTCTGAAGTATTAAGCCTAATATGTGCAATATTAAACAAAAGAACAAAATGAAAACCAGGGTTAGTTACAATTCACTTTATTGCATGTTTTTATAAATTGAGGCATGTATGCACTGCACGGAGTCTCGGATGGAGACCACAGAGACCTTTAATAGCACAGAAAGGAATAAACCAATATCCGTAACTTTGTAGAAAGTTTTTATATTATGTAACATTTATAGATGCCAAGCTATAATCAATTCTAATAAATATTACTGCAACATTCTTCTCTTCAGAGAATTCAAAGTAAAAAAGTCATTGTAGCGCCATGGTATTTTGCATGCACTTTTTTCCACAGTTGTTTTGAAAACTTGAAATCTCTACTATTTGTAACCTTACAGGTCACACATTTTACAGGACAACAATTAAAGCATCCATACAAAAGCAAAGACAAATATATAGCACCTGGTCAAGTTTTCTAGGGCTATAGTCCCCCTCTGTTTCCTCGAAAATCCAGAATATAATGTATATCCTTTGCGCATCTGAATCGGGTTGATCCATATAGTAAAAACGGACTTCTGTACGCCGAGCCTTTCTGCAAGCATGTCCCCCAAAACAGGATGATGTAATAGGTAGGTAAAAGTGGGGTCTCTATAGCCAGATTTTTTTTTTTTCACTCAACTACCATTCAAACGCCGGAAATCTTTAGATAATTTTGAAAAGTACCTTGTAGAAAAAGGATTACGTTCTGCAATATTTTCACCAAATTCTATAAGTCTGGATACATCGCCTTTGGATTTTGTTTAATATCATAAAATACCGATTATATGATTATTGAATGAATAACCAGGCGTATAATTATCTAATTAGCTCATTTTTCTTTGTTTATGAAAATTACCACTCATTGTTTTGCCTGTGACGTTCATAGACTGTCATGCTGTTTTTTTATTTAAAACCATAAAATGTGTCTTGTGGCCCTTTACGAAATTACCGTATTTACTTTGACCTAATCAACTGATCTATTTTAATAATAATTAGATGAATTATTACATTTTGGAACGGTTTGCCATGAAGTCATCATCAATTCTAAATTTGCAAAGAAAATTAAAGAAAATACATATAGGTACGTTTTGGCTTCTAGAAATTAAAAACGTTTTGCACTGTATTGGGCTAACCACTACTGCTTCCCAATTAACAGAGAATATAGAAGAAAATACGTATAGGCACATTTTGGCTTTTGAAAGATTAAACACGTTTTGGACCGTAATGGGCCAACCACTACTGCTTCTAAATCAACAAAGAAACTAGAATAAATACGTATAGGTACATTTTGGCTTCTGCAGAAAAAAATTAACAAAACAAATAGAGAAAAGACCTTCAAAATATGTATGAGTACGCATTGGGTTTTGAGAATCGAAAACAGTATGTATTAAAACACATTGAGAGAATGTCGACAGAAAGGGGCGGCGTTTAGTTCCTCTGTGTTTACTATACACATCAACCCGTATTGGCTGCTTGTCGACAGAAAGGGGTGGCAGTGCTAAGGATACATATGTGAGTAAAATTTGATCACTAATAATTGAAAAATACATTTAGAAAAATATAAGAAAATGTAAATATCTATAATCCCATGATATTCTGAAGATATGCACTTGTCGATATGTGAAACTCTGGCATCATAACTAGTGAGGTACAAGGTACTGTAACCATAATATATCAAGCCTTAATGTTATCTGCTCAAATATTCATTCACATGTTAAACAAGTGTAGATTAAAGATTAAGTCCAAGCATAGTTTGAACTTAACTAAATATACATTCACTATAGCTACTGGAATAAAATATTTTTTTCTGCAAGGTAAAAGCAATTCTGGCATGTGCAGGAATACAAGTGCTGCCAAGTCGTATAATCTGAGTGGACAGACATTTCACCAAAATGTAATATCTTATAGTAAAGCAGTAAATATATTTACCGATTATACAGCTATACAGTCTATTCACCGTCTAGAAAATTAAATCCAGTGTACAGCATTAATATTTGTGAGCACCGAGTTGTAACTTTGTCAATGGACTAGACAATACCATGGAGTCAATATTCTCAGTGGACTAGACAAAAGGTTAATACTCAATGATATATCATTAAATATATTAATTACATTTGCAGACTATAGTGAACATGGTGATGCTGCAAAAATGAACCGTAAGCTATTACTTTCATGTAATTTTTCTTTAATTTGACTGGACATGAAATCATATAATGTATAGGATCATTGCGATATGGTATTATTTGCGTTGGACTACAGCATTGACATATGTACAATATAGGAAACTTGATTAGCAATACAGAAAAAGTCAACTTGTATATAGTAAGTATATATATATTTATATATATATATATATATATATATATATATATATATATATATATATATATATATATATATATATATATATATATATATATATATTGACTACAAGATTCAATGACTCTTGATCAGCTTAATACAAAAACTATGGAAACAA
Source organism: Hermodice carunculata (assembly GCA_964020975.1). Taxonomy (NCBI): domain Eukaryota; kingdom Metazoa; phylum Annelida; class Polychaeta; order Eunicida; family Amphinomidae; genus Hermodice; species Hermodice carunculata. The sequence goes on along the minus strand of OZ026616.1, from coordinate 11,502,743 downwards.
GAAATGCATTTGTATGATGACAAGCCAATCATTTAAAACAATTATGTTGAAAAAAATATCAGCTTTTGGTATTTACAGATGCGTATCGGTGTCCGACTTCAGTAATCGCTACATGCATCGATTCAAAACCGATTCGCATACAAGACGCATAGGGAATTCCAATTAAATGACGTCATTAGATGGTGAATCCCTGGTATTTCCCGATGACCACGTGTTTAAATTCGTGTTCTATTAAAGAACATTGGCCAATATGAAATTTTTTTACTTACTATATAGATACCGTAATGGACAGTCATTAGACATACCTTTCTATGGCAGTTTTTATATAGTTGGTGCTATGGACATTTTAGTTTGATTTAGTGCCAAAGCACAGAATATTGGTGAACGTATAAATTTACAAATTTCAATTAAAATACAGATAATTGGTGGTTGATTGTTTTGGTGCTTGACACATCTGTGAAAAAATCCAATCCTTTTAATATTTAGTAAGCGCAAAAAATATGTATGTTGATTTAGTGCTAAATTACAGAATGTTGATGAGTATAGAATTTTAATGCTAAATATGTTGAGATCTTGAAAAGTATAAAATTGGTTTAAGATGCTATTCGATAGTAGCTTACATTTAGTGAGTGCAAGAAACGGGTATACTAATTTGGTGCTAAAATACAGAACATTTGAAAATTGTTGGTCTTAAATATGTTTATATCTTTATGAAAATAAATGTAGAGCAATTTGTGACTTCTAGTTTTGTTGCTAAAGAAATAATTGGGTCTATGGAGCTATATTTACATGGATTTTCAAAGTATTAATATAGCTCGAGGCTAATTAATATGTTACTATTCTCCAAAATATTGAGAAAACAGTTTTACATTATAGAAAGAGCTGTATTATCAAATCAAGATATTTTCGTAGCATGATCGTTATTTATGTTATAATTACCTTAAGCAAAAGCAAATCTTACCTCTGGGACTTATGACTTCTCTGCTCACACAGTAATTTACAAGGTTTTCTTTCCTCCCAGTCAGGGGTTTTTCTGCATATACTTCTTCTTATTCTTGCCAGTACTTATGTATTTTGCATTAACGTGTATACGTTTAATTTTGTCAAAATGTGATGTTAATGTAACTTGTGTGTATATGTGTGGATGTTTGTATATATTGCATAATATCACGTTTTTATGTTTGATGCGGCAATAAAGTTTCAAGTTTCAAGGTCTCCTTCGGTCAGAAACAATATTTGTGGTAACTGTTTTCTCGTTAATCGAAAAGATTCTAAAAACTTCTCTTCGCCTGATTGTAACTTTTTGACCAGATTATGGTATGCTCCTTGCTGATATCGTCTTTGGTTGATGCTATGGACCCACCACCTGTGTCGACCCTTTCTGTGTTTCTGGCTTTGTAATAATATTTGGTACTTTGTGAGAATTATTGTGAGTATTTCATCTTGTAGCTGTACAAACTTCTGAAGCGTTGATCAATTTGGAGCCATCTTCACCCTCCAAATATCCCGCCAGAAAGGCTATGTATCGGAAGTTATTACGTATATATGGAATCAAAATTAACGCATACTCGTATGTCACATACGCATTCATATGTCGGGTGTGCATACGCATACGTACATATGGAATCTTTGCTGAACGCTGACCTGTGCTCATGTAAAGCAGCAGTTATCAGCCAGAGATCTCCGGGTAGAAGCGTAGATGTAGACAGTATTTAAGTGCACTGTCAAGAACATCTCATGTATGTTCCGTCGAGGAGATTTCAGAAGACCTGGAAGGTCAAGGGAAGACATTCCATGCTCTCAGGCTGTCGACAACTTTGAACAATTCCAGACACATGTGCCTTATATTGTCTTAATGACAGTTACTTTCTGTGGTGTCCACGCTAATATGCATGTTGTGCATGAGATGCCGGCATGGATGCCCCCTTCGTGGGGAGATCCTGAGACAAGTTTTGGTGTCTAACCCTGGCAAGGGTTGGCATATTTCAAACAGACAATGACAGCCCACACGTGTATAGAATTGTTCAAAATTGTGTACATTTTCACAGCATTGATTATCTGCCATGTGTGTCTAGATGTTTCTTAGGGAGAATATCTCTGGGAGGCATGTCCCTCTGCATTTTAATGTTTTTGTTTTTTGTTTTAATTTGGGTTAGCTTATACGAATGGCAGGGTAACATTTCTTTGATTTTGGCCCCAAATCATTGATCGATGCCAAATTGTTCCTACACTATGTTCTTTTACAAAAACTACAAAGTTACTGTGTTTTGAACTTGTACCCAGGAACAATACAGGCCTTGGTAACTTGGAGCCTTAGGACTCATTTAATCCGGAGATGATCATAACCCAATAATACAGCGAAGACATAGGCCTAAGTCACCTCGGTGTAACCCGCACTTGCCAGGAACGACACTGACAGCATTGACATTTATTTTTCTTTGTACTGTCATTTTGCCTGCTGCATGGATTGTTTAGTTGGTCAATTCATTTAAAAATGTGCCAAGGTTGAAAATCATACCGCTTGATGTAAGAAGCGTTGCTATTGCTCATCTGTGTGGACGCAATGGTAGTGTTTAGGATGAGCCACCCTGCAAAGACACGTACACAGGAGAGAACAGTGTATTGTGTCACTTTTATCACACCGAATCACGGCAGACATTGACTCTCATCTTGACATCCTGCTTCAGGATAAACTAATACTTAATCCAGCACTCATCTGTGGCTCTCTCCAGAAATTGAAGACAAAGATCTCACCCGTAGGGACAAGGTGGAAGACGTTTCCAATTAGATGGGGAAATTATACTTCCGAGCAAACCGAGACTGCTGTGTCCGTAAGGGACAACGTATAACATGTACACGTCTATATCTTCCTCCGCGGAATATTCACATCTTTGCTATCAGCAAGGCAATGGAGCTTGGCTGCAAAGCAGTGCAATTCGATATGTTTATATGATCTTCGAATTACTTTTACTATAGTGGACGGTTGTTAATTCTTGTCAACAAGATTTTGCTCCATGATAGTTTTTGGTCGTTTCAAGTCATTTGATCAGAACGCTATGAATTATGTGCACATTTTTCACTCATCAGCTTTTTCTTTCTTTCCTTTTCTTTCTTTCTTTCTTTCTTTCTTTCTTCTTTCTTTCTTTCTTTCCTTCTTTCTTTCTTTCCTTCTTTCTTTCTTCTTTCTTTCTTTCCTTCTTTCTTTCTTTCTTTCTTTCTTTCTTTCTTTCTTTCTCTCTTTCTTTCTTTCATATTCTTTCTTCCTGTCCTTCTTTCTATCATTTGACAATGACAGATGGATGAAGACAGGTCTGTACATTTAGGGAAATAAATGTGTTGACAATTATGTAAATCAAGTGCAACTAAAAATCCTTAAAATCTGCGATAAAAATTGCTACCAATACAAAAAGAACTTTTTGTTCCATGTAACATTAATTTCAGGAGACTTACGACGTGTTAATTATAGTCGCATGTTGTATCATTTTGCATGTTTCTGGGGGTCTTCACATAATACGTGCACGACATTTAAACTGAGGATCTAAACTTGCCTTGGGGCATCAGACACCTGTCTGGCCGGACTGCTCATTACTCACAGTGATGTATGGGCAACCACAGCTGGAGCCCCCCACCAAGTATCTTCTAATCAATGCATGGTGGCCCCCACAGACACACTCATCAACATTAATAGCGCTAAATATAAGTTAAAGCACATGCTGTTGATCCCTTTCCTCAGCACTGCTATTGTCAGGGACACACACACATTATATATATATATATATATATATATATATATATATATATATATATATATATATATATATATATATATATATATATATATATACACACACACACACACACACACACATATATATATATATATATATATATATATATTTATATATATATAATCACCTAAGAAATCTCATTACGGTGATGGTCCTAAAATGGATTGAATCATATTAGGGATAAACAAAAACGAGACTGTAAATTGGAGGTCTTTTAATATGGAAATGGTCTAGTTTCGGAGCTGGTCTTCATTGGAGATTAGAGAATCTGCTCTCTCTCTCTCTCTCTCTCTCTCTCTCTCTCTCTCTCTCTCTCTCTCTCTCTCTATATATATATATATATATATATATATATATATATATATATATATATATATATATATATATATACACATGTGTGTGTGTTTGGCAGTGAATTAACAATACCACGACTTAAATGAAAAGAGTAATCCTTGGTAAACAACATATCATACTCATCGATTACAAACCAACCGTATCGTTTCCTTCTGGTACTAATTTTCTTCTGTGGTCTTCGACGTGTTTGTCTACAACCATACGTGAACGCGATAGCAGGGCTGCTGCGAACGTTGCTGATCAGCATTTTCGCAGCTTTTGTGGTCCGTATCCGTAGTACATTCATGTGATTATACTATAAATGTAGAATGAAGATTCAATTTGTTTTGTGTTTTACTTCAACGTCAACTTTTTACTCAATGTTTTAAGTGCACGGATCTAGCCTAAGCGCAGTCATACCTGTATTGTGTTTACACCTCATTGCGTATGAAGACGTCGATCATGATTTTAAAGTAATAATTCTCCTGTCGCACTTGAAAGGGCAGCAACGTTCTCGCTTGAGGAAACAATTCACGGTAAATGCTGTGTTAAACATGGATTGAGCAAAATCTTACATGCCTGAAAAGTGACTTTCTATTATTCTCTCACTCGGGATCGCTATTGGTGGCGAATAATAGAAACTTTCTCTCAGGCTTGGAAGAGTTTCTCTCTCTCTCTCTCTCTCTCTCTCTCTCTCTCTCTCTCTCTCTCTCTCTCTCTCTCACACTCTCTTTTGCGTGTATGTATGTATGTATGTATGTATGTATGTACGTATATATGTATGTATGTATGTATGTATGTATGTATGTATGTATGTTCATATGTTCGAAAGTGTTTTTTTCCACTTTGTATTATCGTCATCTTGTGTACCACTTTCCAGTTTATAAGAAATGTGAACGATTTGAAGAATATGTACACTGCTTGTGTAGCACTATACCAGTGACAGTACTGTACTATACAAGTGCAGAGCGGTTACCGCGACTGATGTGTAAACACAACTGGTACATTTTGCACAATTTCAATCTTTAGATACCACGAGGACGTCTATAGTTGCCATGGTTACACTACTTTGGAATCTGGGCATGTGAATGATTTGCCGTGGTCGACTTCTTCATATAACTATGGTACAATTAAGTTCCATATTGGAACAGATTAAAGAATTAGGGATGATTGGTTATACTAGTTTTTTTTTAAAATTTGACCCGATAAAGTTCAATCTGGGTTAGATCGTAACTTTACAATGTTTCCCCCAGTGCGTTCTCGCATCTGAATTTTGTTGCTGTGACAGGCATCAATGCTAGTTGCTTCATAAAGTTGATCCCACTGCACTATTGTTGTTGAGTGTAAGTCTTCAGAGAGGACAGATTGTGAAGCGTTCTCGCATAATCAAATCATTCGCCTGAAACTTTGATGACAGTAAGTTACTATCGGTCTGCCGTTTGCCAGTTAGTTACTTTTGACATGCTTTTAATTTGTTGTCGTTTGTCAGTGCGATAGCATTGTCCTCTCTTGAAGTCATTGTAGTCGTCCAACAAGCTACCGTTGATCTACCTTTAAGTTCGCGTAGTTGGCTTGCAACGCGCTCTTTCGTTACAACGACAAAGCACAGAAACTAGCTGGCACAAATTACTGGTTTGCGTTAATATTGGTAAAGTAGGCTGTATGTATGTATGTCTGTCTGTCTGTCTGTCTGTATGTATGTATGTATGTATGTATGTATGTATGTATGTATCGTGTAAAAAAATTCGAAATCTATGGTTCACATTTGACCGCCATTACATAAGCGAAAACAGCTCTGAATTTTGTTATATGGGTAAAGACCTAACGTGAAAGTAAATGAAACGATCAGCTTGAAATGAAATCCTCTAGCGTTGCTTACAGCAGAATACCCGTGGTGAGCTCCCCTTTTTCCTAATGCCCGGTAAAGCCGTCAACTTCTGAGTGTTTTATCGGAGCTTTGGTCTAGTCAGTTTCACCGTAAAGCCAGAGAGACAGGTACGCAGGAAATTGTTTCTTGTTCTATGATACAAAGAAAAAAACAGAAACATTTCAACACCCTTTCTTAATAGCTCTCTGAGCCCTCGTTTATATTCCCATTTCTGCACGTTTTGATTTAATTCACTATCGAGAACCTTAAAAAATCGTTGGCTCCCCAGTGTGATTCACCTCATTATTTCTCTGCCCTTTGTTGGGTTCTGTTATAAGATAACGAAGTAGTTTGACAAGCTAATCCCTTGACATGACATGAACTGCCACTGCCCAGGGATCCCTGGCCTACATCATCCTTCAGTTTATTAGTTTTCTGTAATTTCATGCCGATATTGCTGACTAACAGGTCCGTAAGTCCATTAAACAGACCATTTTTTCCATACAATTTGACACGATTTGACACAAATATAATACATATTGGAGATGGTGTTCGGTAACTAAATTCTTAGCTGGCAATCTCAAACGGCTGAGCTGATATGAACCGATGTAATTCGCAATAAATAAATGATAACAAATGAATAAATGAATGAATGAACGAACGAACAAACAAACAAAAAACGAATAAATAAATGAATAAATAAATAAATAAATAAATAAATAAATAAATAAATAAATAAATAGATAAATAAATAAAATACACATAAAAATACAAATAAAAATAATGACACGCAGATCTGCCCTGTATGCCGCTGTGTTTATGCATTTTTTTTCATCGCCTCAAACATTTAGGATAAATAGGGCATCGATTTGTATACCCACACATTCAGATACCCTTCCTTTAGGGATGATGAACGAAAACACAAAATGTTGAAGAATGAAACTTTGTAAGTTACCTTGTTTTCAGCGTCATAAATGCCTATTTATACTGGCCAGACAAAATCTCGCAATAGCTAGCTACTTAGCTGGCTGATTTTGACTCCTTTAGCCACATCAGCTAACTTGAAACTGTGCCCATCCACTTACTAGGCGAGGAAGCAAGTTAACCCGAGGTCACAACTAAGTAATAAACAAACAGTAATTTAACCAAGTTCGAACACAACCGGTACTCAGATTTGGTAAGGTCGGCTGAAACGAGTATCCAAACGTGTGTGCACAAGACAGTTTGGGTGGTTTCCTCTTCCCGAGCCCAACCATTTGACGGGAACATGCAGGTTCAGCTGCCATTTACTTCCTTAAATTTTGTGCTGTGGGCAAAATTTTAGCACGGAGCCCTATGAAGAGGTCTCCCAGGAAAGGTCTGCTGGGGAGTATGTCCTCCTGGGCAATAGCTTTAAGTATTCTGGCATAAAAGAGCTCCACTGGGGCATGTATGTCTCTCACACAAAAGTTCCCTATGACTTCTTTGAGTAAAAATCGAGGGCAGCTGTTCAGATTCTCGATTCAGCCCCAAGACTACTGGCAAAGAGTGTAAGAAATAACTAGAAAAGATGATTTGCTGCATAGCAAATCAGTGTGTGTGTCTTCAAAGCATATTGGTGTGGCAATGTACAACTATTCCATAACACAGGAGTACAAGTTGGAAAGGCATCTCTATCTACTATAGCTTTGAAGTTATTCAAGATTTAAAATTTCTAATGGTGCTATTTAGCATAATTTAAATTGCTACAACTTTTAGTTTTAATTCATTAGCTGCGCAATGGTCAACAGCCCCTTAGTAGAAGTTGGTCACATGTAGATTGGGCAGTGTTACAATATTTAAACCCAACATGAACCAAATCGGATGAAAATTGACCCAGTTATGGCAAGATGAAACTTTCAAAGGGCCAAATGACCTTGACCTTTTCCCTTTCGAAGTTACATGTTCTTATTAAAATGTGCAGTGTTGCGATACCTACAATTTGAGTCCAACTTGATTAGAATTGGATGGAAATTGGCCAAGTTATGACTGGATAAAACTTTCAAACATCCAAATGACCTTGACCTTTGACCTTGATAGGTCACATGTAAAATTTAAAATGTGTAGTGTTACCATAGCTACCATTTGAGCCCAACATGATCAAAATTGGATAAAAATTGACCAAGTTATGGCTAGAAGAAAGTTACCATGGAAAGTGGCCTTTGACCTTGAAATGACCTTTGACCTTGAGATGACCTCTACCTGAAGTGAACCTTGACCTCAAAAATGACATTTTGGCTTAAAATTGAACTTTGACCTTGACATGACCTTGACATTTGTGATGACCTTTACCTTGCTATGATCAAACTCCTATACACTTGGAACCACATCTACTATAGCATATCAGATATTGAAGATTTAAAACTTTAATTAGCCCTCATTTGCATAATTTTGAAAAGCATGACCTCTCATTATAAAAAGGCCAAACTTTTTCTATAGAAGTATAATTGTGCCAAGTTTGGAGTTTCTACATATATTACTTTTCAAATGAAATGTCGGACAAATTTGCCTGTAAAGAAAGAAAGAAAGAAGAAAGAAAGAAAGAAATAAAGAATTCCTAGAAAAACAGAAAAGTGTGTGTCGACACACACACTTTAACTAGGAAAGATAATTTGCTGCATAGCAAATCAGTGTGTGTGTCTTCAAAGCATATTGGTATGGCAATGTGCAGCTAGTCCATAACACAGGAGTAGAAGTTGCAATGGCATCTTTATCTATTATAACATTGAAGTTATTCAAGATTTAATATTTCTAATGTTGCTATTGAGCATAATTTAAATTGCTACAACTTTCATTTTTAATTCATTAGGTACGTTATGGTCAACAACCCCCTAGCAGAAGTTGAAATGGCATCTCTATCTATTATATTATTGAAGATATTCAAGATTGAAAATTTCGAATACTGCTAATTAGCATAATTTAAATTGCTACAACTTTTATTTTAGATTCACTACATGCGCAATGGTCAACAAACCCACCCCCCCAGTAGAAGTTGAAATGACGTCTCTATGTATAATAGTTTTGAAGATATTCAAATTTTAAAATTTCAAATGCTGCTAATTAGCATAATTTAAATTGCTACAACTTTTGTTTTATATTCATTAGATGCGCAGTGGTCAATAGCCCCTTGCTAGAAGTTGGAATGTCATCTCTATTATACTTTTGAAGATATTCAAGATTTAAAATTACAAGTGCCCCCTAATTTGCATAATTTTTAAACATCTTCATTTCTCTGTATAAAAAGGCCAAACTCCTTCTATGGAGCTACAATCATGCCAAGTTTGGAGTTTCTATGCAGAATAGGGTCCGAGAAAAGTGTCGGACAAATTTGCTGGTAAAGAAGAAAGAAAGAAGGAAAGAACTTCAGGAAAAACAGAATACTGTGTGTTGACACACACACACTTTAATTTAAGTTCCTGACAGCTGATAGTCTAATTTTCGTTACAAGGCTCCAGTGCAACCCATGTCAGTCACCTCAGCATTGTCTTGGGAGTCTTGCTCTACGTAGTTGCCTCTTTAGAGTTTTCATACCTCAGTGCTCATTTCGAATTGAAAATAGGCTTTTCATACCCGAGTGCTCATTTGGAATTGAAAATATAAAACACGTCTCGGGGACATGGGAAGGAGATAATGAGGCTATCGAGATGAATGTTACAGCAAAATGTAGTTTGTGATGCTCGAAAATTACACTGTGAACCCAGTTGTACTGCCGCTTCAGACACTTTAATCTGGTTTAATTCGATTTGAAATAAGGTATGAAAAGGCTATTATAAGCGTGTCTACCCATGTCACATCGACCGTGGCGTTGATGGTTTTGTGGTCAGCACTTATAAGAGGATCAATGACTTTGTATACCCATATATCCTTTGCTCTATCTTCCTCATACAGGTGCGGGGCTATTTAATTTGACAAGCTTCACCAGAAACGTCACACTGCCCACGGGACTTGCAGACAAACTTGATGTCAGTACGTTCTTCTTAACCTATGTCCAACCAAAAAGGACTTCAAGATCACCTCCTGATCATTCACTCGGTATACATCGTTGTAGGCCCAGAGTTAGCATCGTGTCTTCTTGGCACGAGTTGAAGCTAATTACAGCACACGTTGACCAGCCTTTAACTTAATTTATTGCTTCCTCTCTTTTGTTTCATGACAACTAATGAGAATTCATGAAAGAAGCCCCGAAATAACAGTGATTTTACGCGTGTTGATTCATTTTCTAGTTTACATTACTTGTGCTATATGCAGGCTTAAATTTGATATTTCTGTAAAGAGTAAGTTTGTCAGATCTGAATAATATATGTATAATGCAGTGTCCAGTGTTTTTGGCTGTGTGGACAGTAAGATATATTGGAGTGGGAAAACACGTAATATGATTTATTTACTCTTATAATGTTGGAAGTTGTGTACAAAATTGAATCGTATCTCAAGGGAACTTGAGTTTTCGAACCGGATGTTGCGTCAGAGAAGAGGTAGAAAATACAGCTCCAAAAGAAATGGCAGGGTCGTGATTTGGCCATGTTTTAGGATGAGTAAATATCTTTGATAATTAAGTTACCTGGTAGTGGGTTGAGCATTACCTTGTGATGCGGTATAAGTGCACATCTCTTCCACTGACCCGTCATGTCAGCCATCTGCCTCTCCAGCTTATGCAATGTGGTTTGAACTGTTTCGTTAAACTCTTGGTCTGCCACGGTCCTTGCCATTACAGGCATGTGCTCAAAAATGAAAATAAAAGAAATTGAGACAGTGATGCAAAAATTAGGATTCCCCCACCATATGTCGCATCTGCTCTTTACTGGGGGCCTTGTCGCACAGCTTACTCGCTTCCTTTTAATCAGTGGAGGCCCGGAAACTGGCAACATGGTTAATTGGGACCAAGATTTATTTACCTGGCAACAACACCAGTGCAATATATGTCTGGTTGGCTGGCCATTGAACACAACTACTTCACAACATTACACCAAAGCCAACACACAGGGCACTCACTCTTAATAAACAAAGCAATACAACTACCCAGCCTCAGACCCTGTGATGTCTGAAGATTCTCAGGCAGCACAAAGGTTTTACAGCAATAATACAGCACTCCCTGGCTGAGCCGCCCAAATATGGACGCAGACACAGCTTCTGACGAGCAAGGCCAACCCACTACCAGATAACTTAATTACCAATGAGACTTACTGATCCTAAAACATAGCCAAATCACGACCCTGCCATTTCTTTGTTTCGTTACAATTTTGTGCACAACTTCCAACATTATGAAAGTAAATAAATCATATTACGTGTTTTCCCACACCAAAAGTCTTACTATCCACACAAGCAAAAACAATGGACACTGCATTATGCAGATCTGACAAACTAATTCTTTACATAAATATCATCCTTAAGCCTGCATATAACACTTGCAGCCTGTACGGATTTCTATACTATTTGGATATAATCTGGGCTAGCATCGAGGCCAACTGAAACCTTGTCAAATATGCAATGTTTTATGATATTTACGTCATACAGTAACCAGACAAATTTTCAAAATGATGCTCGGAAAAGGGTATTAATCGGGTTTTTATTGTCAGTTAACACACGAGACAGGTGTGTAACACCAAGGGGAATACGGCTGGTGATGAAAACAAGTTTTTTTAAAGCTATCCTGTTGCCACCCCTGTAAGAACTGGCTCTGAAAGTATCCATGACAACCAATGACCCGGATGGAGGTGAAGAATCATTGGTGCGGGGTCTAACTGTCAGGGCAGGTCTCTTTATGATTTTGTTAAATCTTTTATGAATTAATTGTATAGTGAATTGACTAGCGGAGGACGCCACGTTACTTAAATGACGAGGGGACGGGAACACGGGATTCAACATTTCAAGACATCGTAAACTGTGAATCAAGATTTTAAAAAAGTCCCGTGAACTCTGGATATGTGTGTAATATACACTTAACTGTGAAAGCACAATTTTTCTCCATGACTGGTGATTGGGATCCTCCATGGCCCCCTCTCAGAAGTATGCACGCCAAAGTGGCCGGAGTGGAGGGTGGGTGGGTCGATATCATCGCGTCCACAAATGAAAAAAACACCAACCTTTAAGCTGGTCTTCTCAAAACCTCTGCCAGAGGCTCCAAGTTTCCCGCTAAAGCGGGAGATTTCACGCTTTGTGGCCATGATGAATACAAAAATTTCGGTAACTTCCGCTTTTCTCACAGCCCTCCCCAGAAAAAAATACATGGGGCCTCCCCTTTTTCTATCAATTTTAATTATCCCTCCCGTTTTTGGTAAATCCTCCTTGGAACCTCTGCACAGGGGGTAATAGCACTTTCTAAGAGTTGTTTTTTTTTCAGTGTAACGTCTGTTTTGGGCATACACTAACGCCGCAATTCCCACCAGAGGACCTTTAAGCCTACACCATGATGCGTCCAGACTCTGCAATTGCAGCTATGATGAAATATTGATAAGTGTTTATGGGCGCTACTGCGGGAAGAATGATGCAAGATTATAGTCCGTAAGGCATCGTTCATGACTATACGGCCTTCGTATAATGGGTCCAATGTACCAGCTCCAGTTTTAGACAATATAGGCAGCATGTTATGAAAATTCATTACTGGTTATATAGTCACCGATAATTCACTAATATTATGCAATATGTGTAATTTCCTGGCAGCCTTTAAGGAACAACTGCCGATATAGAATTGTTCACACGTTTTGCATAGGACATTGCCAATGGACATTAAATGAACACATGTCCGCTAAAAAAATTCGGATACTGTGCTTTCTTGTAACTTTTATAATGATTATTAAGGTTAACTTCCGTCAGGAAAAAATAAACTGTCTCGTGGATTAAAATATCATAAATTGGTATGACATATTCCTAGTGTGGAGAGATAGAAAAAAATCAGAACCTAGAAATTGAGAGAACTGAGCACTACTAGGGTTTAATTTAAACAAATTGATATTTCACGCTTTGGCGTTTGAGAGTGTTGACAGACTTTCTTTCTTCCAGAACAAGATATTTTTACACTTATTTTCCAGACGCTATACCTTTGTCCCACGAAAGAAACACCTGAAATAGTGTCACAAACCGGCAATACCTACCGCTGCTCTTCATCTACCCTCAGAAATAAATATTTACATTATTTTTAAATTATGGAAACTGATCTTTAAACTATTTGTGGCGGAGTGGTTTGTTTAATCTGTTTTTAACTGAAGTGAAGACATGTTGCTTCGTGTAATTCCACCGGTAATGCTGAAGACAGGAAACTATCACTTGTAGCATACAGTCTTTAAAGATGAAATAGTAAAGTTAAGAAAACACAGCAACAATGTTATCGGCTACAGAATCTGGAGGAGGCGAAAAAATGCAGTTTAAACTTCATGTATTTTCACTTTCTGAAGAAATGTGTAAAACCAAACGAATAAGCATGTAAACAAACAAACAAACAAACAAACAAACAAACTAACTAACTAACTAACTAACTAACTAACTAACTAACTAACTAACTAACTAACTAACTAACTAACTAACTGACTGACTGACTGACTGACTGACTGACTGACTGACTGACTGACTGACTGACTGACTGACTGACTGACTGACTAACCTGCTTGTTCATATTTAACCCTTGTCACACTGGAGACCAACCCTGAACCTCCTGTCCTGCGTGCCTAGTGGGTCCGTTACCTTTGCAAACAGATGATTGTTCTAAATTAAAGTACCACCATTGCTTATTGTTGTATTATTTTTGTTGCTCAGACACTGACGTTTCTTTATCAATATTTCCAAACTGAACACAGCATTGGAGGTCGATGATTTATATTTGCTGATACCACCTATGACACTAAATTTATTTTTGGTATTATCCTGGGATGCAAATAAGCAGCTTAAGATGAGTAAACATGAAAACTAGAAAAGTTTCCATAGGACGCAGATGCCCCCACCTGTCATTATTTATATCCCCTTTATTATTACACAAGTTTCATTTTGGACGTAGGGTGGATAATGGGTCATCTAAATTAAGGTGTTGTACAGACACACAGACAGAGATACCGACAGACAAATCCTAGATACACGTCTTTATATGCATAATCTTGTATGGTAATGTAAGTGTAGGTCAAGTAGTTTGGGGGATATGTACGACACGAGTTTCATTTCGGACATTGGCCGGACAACAAACATTTTCAGTAAATCAAGGGTGTCGTACAGACAAACAGACAGAGGCACAAACGAACCTCGGGTACACATCTTCATATAGTGACTAATAATCATGTAAAGTGTAATGACTGTAGGTCAAATAGTGTTGGACATGTGCAGCACACAAGTTTCATGTTGGATGCTGGTCGGACGGACGGACGAACGAACGGACGGAGAAGGGAAACTGTATATGCCTCCATCACCAAACTGGTGGGGGCATAATGAATATAATTAATCGCTGAGGAGGCTAATCACTGATCTTTGATCCCACCACACAGATGATATGGAGCTCCGTGAATTGACATATTTCAACTTCAAATGGAGAGTGCAAAGGATTACCTTTTTTGAGTGAAAAGCAATGAAAAGTAGGTTTGCAGTATCCATTGCATTCGGCCACCAATTCTAGGGTGTATCACATCGCACATGGTGTAACCGCTACGGAATGGCGATTCCTGGGGAGCTACATTGATGCATTGGGCACATATTGGTGTCTTTGCATGAGACACGTTTCTCCGGGGAGCACAATGCTAATATGTCAGGGCATCGTATCTCAAGGGAACTTGAGTTTTCGAACCGGATGTTGCGTCAGAGAAGAGGTAGAAAATACACCTCCAAAAGTCATATTTCATAACCTCAAAGTCAATGTGCTTGTCTTCCTTTCTTAAGTTCTACTTTCTTTGATAAAGAAGTGCTACGTCTCCCGCCAAGGAATTCCGCATGGGTAAAGATAACTGAGTCGGGAAGATAAAAATGGAGACAATGGCATCTGCCCAGGGACAGGAAGTAGCAGCCGATAGCGCTGGCCAAGAGGTATCACGTGGCCTGCCCTGACCATGATATTGGTCAGAATAGGTCAGGTGACCTCTTTTTTCACCAACGCTGCTTTCCACCTCTTGCTTATGACTTGTGGCATTGTGTTTTCGGCAACTTCTTATGATGCAAAAGAGCTGGATCTAATAGACTTTGCATCAAAGCAAGAAGAATTTACTCTTTTCTTTAAACTAACATCTTCATCACCAAGGTTAGGCACGTGATTAACAGCCGTGGGACCATCTTTACTTTTCAAGGAGACACCATTTGTTCAATACAATTGGTGGTTTTGGTCGTCTCCGCCGCAGCTTCTTTAGACAGCGAAGGTTTTGATGAGGGCGTCCCTAAGGAATTTGGAATACAATACAACAGTCTTGTCACATCCGCTGTGAATGGTTTGTGGTCGCCCGAGAGGAATTCAAATTACATTTGGGTTGCATTAATTTGCTTTTGCGTCCGTGCAAATCACCCCAGTCGCAAAATCAATTATAATAATTCAAGACAAAGTCTATAATTTTCGTCATACATATCAGGGAACCGAAACATGTAATCTGAGCCCTTGCAAATTGTCATTTTAAAGTGTAATTTAGAAATATGTCTTAAAGCTTAAATGTTGTAACTGTATCAGGCGGTTTATCTCTGTATTATAAGGTTATCGACAGTTACTTTGCACTTCTTTTATCCCAACTAAAATTATCCTGAGGAATTGTTTCTCTGGTGTATATACCCAACTTCTTACACAGATCAGTTTACAATTTCCTTCTGTCTTGACTATTCAAAACTAGATATATCAATGGCATCCACTTTATAGAACACTTACCATTTATCCAACTGGAATCGTTTTTGATTAACTTCATATTCCTCATTTGTAGAAGGGTATTCTGCATGGTGAAAGAAAAAGAATAATATGAACAAGGAAACCAATAATTTTTTTTTTTAATTTTCCTTTTCCTCTTCCACCTCTTATAATTCATAATATTGAGTGAAAAGTTGTATGGGCGGCTCTCCTTCATGTTCTTTTATTCTTGCGCTCTACGGCCGTGATTTTAGTTAAAAAACACATGTATAATTACGCTGAAAGGTCGCAAAAAGTTTAATTGAAACACCCGTTTATCTCATCTTATCAATGTTTGGATATATTCATAACAGTCAGAGGATCCATTTTCTTTGTGTATCTGGTCTATGACTTCGATAGTTACGTAAGAACGCAGGGTTTCAATTTTAGTAAAACAACCACTTTAAGAATGCAAATTGGTTGGTTCTTTTCTATAGTGTGTACACAGGATCATGCTGATTTATAGCAACTTTGTAAGTTCAAGTTCAAGGCAGCCGCTCTTTACTTGTCAGATTTACTTGGTGTTCTCTGAGAAAGTGCCAGAAAAAAAAGTGGAATCCTTTTCTCGGTGTAAGTAGGAATTTATATTTTGTTATTTTCCCGTATAGTAGTGCATGTACTAGTTCGTATAATTTCACTAAGTCTTGCCAGTGTTGCCAGAATTTCTGTGTCATATTATATATTTGTAATTATTTCACGTTTTTTCATAGTGTAAATTCAAGTGCGCTGTCTTTACCAAATTCCAGAGCGAGGTAAAGACAAAGCAAGCGCTATCACACAAAGAGTCTGTCCGGAAATTTAAGGGTGCAAAACATGCTTCATGGTTTCCCACTGAAGACCAATTGATAAATTCATTTTGGTGTTGAAGCCTTGAGCATTTTACATCTAACGTGATAATGGTGATTAGTTAAAGTGTAGATTTACACATGGACTGGATTAAAGTTTACAATTCACAATGCAAAAGAGCAACAAAAAACACACAAAAAATAAACAAACAAAAACAAAACAAAACAAAAAAAAAACAAGCAAACAAAAACAAAAACAAAACAAAACAAAACAAAACAAAAAACAAAAACAAAAAACAAAAACAAAAAACAAAAAAAACCCCAAAACCAAAAAACCAAAAACCAAAAAAAAAAAAACCAAAAAAACCAAACCAACCCCCCCCCAAAAAAAACAAAAAAACACACACTCACACAAAAAACCCCCAAAATAAATGAATAAACAAAGAAGTAGAAAAAATGTTCGGCAGATTCCTGTAAAGTGTACCCGCCTGCTGGACTTGTTAGGAATTATGATTAAGTGTGTGCGTCCTGGAGCTTAAAAAGTAGGATTATTTCAAACAGTATCACGATCATGGTATCATGGAATAACATTTTTGCTTTGGCACATTTCTACTGAGCTTTACTTGATATTAGAACCAAAGTCCAGAATGAGGCAGCATTGAGTGATTGTCAGCGTTTCTTGATTTGAAATGTCAAACAACAGCTCACAAAGTTACAAATCCTGCACTTGTTTTGCTTTATTTATTTACCTGCTCGATAAAAAAGCTGGCTTTGTGGATTTCTTGTCAGCTTGCTCTTTTCTTTTACTGTCTTTTTGGATACTATTATTATGTCTTTGATATGTAGCAAATTGTCTCTTCAGCTCTCAAAAGAATATGGATTTCTGGCACCAATCGTTTGTCATTATAAAGCTACAGCAAAGGTTTCATCGCATTTACTTGGCAACACTTTGTTGGCTATATCCCTATGTCTATCCATCTGAATGCTTTATTGGAAATCTTGCGATTAAAGAAACTCAGCTACTTTGGTATTCACACAATAAAATCGTTTCACGCCGACACACTGATTCAACATAAAGGCAAGAAATGAATTAATAGTTTCGCAAATATATGTCATAAAATGTCCACAAAAGAAGGAACCTATCTGGATCAATATATGTTTAGAGTGGCAAAGAATACACATAAGGAGGCGCTCAAGTTGTGTCTACCAGCTGAAGGTGATGTAAATTGCTATTACGTTTTTTTTTTCCAGGTAGGTATGTTTGTGTCGTATTTATCGAATGAAAGTCATTACATGATGCAGGAAACGGTTGGCATCCGTGCATACAATCGGAACATTATTCCTCATTATAAGTACAAGCTGAAATGATGAACGTACACTATCACATCTCAATGACGTCAAGTTTCGCACGGTTGAACTCCCGCGATGCCCAAGTGAAAGTATCCAACTTCTGAAATGGTCCCTCGTCATCACAGCCACAGACGCAACGCTTGCAGCCATGCAGTTCAATGGTACATGAATATAATGCCCACCCCATCGTGTTCACGGACTGGTCCCCAACTAAAAGCTGCTTTGTCGCCAGGAGAATACGCATGACAGTGTTGGGGCGACATCAGTGCCCACTAAACCACAAGTTTCCACTTACACGACCCAGTATACGTTCTGCGGATTGGGAGACTCCCCTTTAATATAATCCGCTTACCTGGAGTAATTAAATCTAATATGGAACTAAAGCTTCCAGGCTAATTCCGTGGATTTTAATCAGCCGTTACCGCGTTCTCTCGGGTTTTGTGATTTCCCTACCGTACGCTGCTGTGTGCATGCCAACTTGAAGTGCTCTTACCATTCACCTAAGGCAAGGCTTTGGTTTGTGGAGATCTTACCTACACCTTCCTAGGGGATGTAGATACAAGATGCGGCCCTGCGTACATGTTCTTCTCTTGGACATTTGGATTCTATACGCTACTGTCTTACCTGGCGTAACATTTAAGCCGGACAAAGGTTAGTTGTATGATTGTAATGGTTACATGTATTTTTGGTACAGCATAACACACTTAATTCCCACAGCGCATCACATGGGAACATCGTGTATCATATGCCCTTAACAGACGTGTAACGTCTCTGCTAAGCTTCACAGATCTTGTTATACGTGTCAGTTCTTATTTTAATAGTTAAGATGGAATAAGACCTCGTACTAATTCAATGTAGATTAGGTTGGCATTTATGCTCTGTTAAATACGTGTCTACGGTACCCAGGCATTCACCAATACACGTGTAGCTTACATGTTAACGTTACGGGCGCTGTTATCACCTTCACTTTAAGTTTTGTGAAGTGACAAGAGAGCCACTTAGATGCCCTGCTCTTGCAACAAGCAATATGGATTTTTAAGTCTTCTAATTCAAGCAAATCCTTTACGAAGGTCGCATAAACCCGCTGATCAGTGCCAACATGCACGAGAAAGTGAAGTGACGAGGCTCTCGACCGGGATAGTCGGAGTCAAAGGTACCTTTATGGCGTGCGAGCTTCATGAAGAATTCTACGCTTCTGGGTGTTTCTCTACAACGCGGCACAGAGCCAATAAAACCCTGACACATCAAGAGGAATTAATACATGTTTTCTTTTTCACATTTACGGTATTTAGAGTTTGGTCAATAAGGGTATATCCTGATTTTCTAGTTTCGTGTATGTCAACACGAAAAATAATTTGGATTGTCAGAACTGTCTGTAACGTAAGCGTTTTCCCGATACCCGCTTGACTCGCATGAGACGTTATACTAATCATGCAAACACCGATTTGCACAATTCATGCCCCTAATACCGTACTCGAGCACATGTTAGTGCACTTCAGTCAAGAGAAGATGCACTTTCTCACAGAAATATTAATAATTCAAGGAGGTTAGACGTGATTTACTTGGGCTTGGGGGCCCCTGAGCCGTGAACAAAACGGCGCCAGCTGTCCCTTGTAGTGACAACGGTCGTACAAAGACCCCAAGACTGGCGGTAACATGGTCACACGTTGTCTCGTGGGTATGTCAACGTTACTACAAAACAACTAGTTCTTTATCGATGATAAAGTCATTTGTTGGTCAAGCCAGACCAAAGCATTGTCCAGTTAGAATCTATAGTGAATTAAACTGCAATCATTGAAAACATTAAGGTTCACAGCACAATTTCCCGTTGCGGCTTAGACCGTCATCACGTTGTCCTTTGATGTGTTTTGGTCACTGCCACTGAGTCGCCCTACAAGTACGCAGACCAGTGTTCACGATTATGTAGCGCACGATGTCCTTGCATCGACAATCATAAGAACGTAAAACTCTTCCACCTGCGAAATTCCAATCAGTTCCTGCGGATCATCTATCTGAATTGTGAATGTTTTGCAAGAAGACGCGGATGTCATTTATTTCAATTTCATAATGATGAAAAGGGTGGGAATCCCCTTGGCACCACGTACATTGAAATCCTCACCGTAAACATATCTGTAATTTTTCCTAGGCCGTTTGTCGATACAATAAATTTGCTTGAATTGATAGCTCAGCGAATGAGATGACCACGGGTGTATCCCAGTTGGTGCAATTTGTTCTGGATCGAGGTTCTTTGGGGGGTGGGAAAGCGTGTGTTTTGTTCAGTGCAGCTGATGAAAGGAGCTTTAGGTAGTTTTACTGGGAAGAAAAAGAACTGTCACTTCTCAAATCTCGTGGAAACCAGATCTTACACATCTGTCTTCTGAAAACACCTATGCTCAATTGGGTAAATTGAAGCAAAAGAGGATTTTATGTATTATCTGAAGATTGAGACATTGATAGGTAATGCAGTCGAGGAAATAACGAATATCAAAGCCGACTATCACACAAAGGCAAGAGTTCTTATTACAGTAAGCGAAAAAAAAGTAGAAAACAGCACCAAGGACAAACTATATGTTACAATGTGGAGCTGTCCACCTTTTTGTGTGTCCAGTCGACAGTCCTCTCTGTTATCCAGTTGAGACCTGCTCACCCTACAATTAGACGGTGCCTTTGTATATAGGTGGGGCAGGTCACTTTTACCTGTTTGTTCCTTTGAAATGTCTGTAATAGTCGACTGCTCTTATGCAGCGAGTGTCCAGTAAGGGTCTTGGAGGACCCGTGATAATGCTGACCAAACAAAGGTAACAGCCCTAAATGAGTAGGGGCTTCGGGCGTCACATCATAACGTATGTGTTATAGATAGAAGGAGATACAGGTAAACACAGGTATAGACACTCCAATGACAATTTACCAAAAACACGAAGCCTCTCATTGCATTCACACAAAGAAGAAAAATAACAAATGTTTTGGCGAAGGCCTGTTTTCTCTGAAAAGAATATATACTCAGTGGTTTTAGTTGTGTGATTTTCGTTAAGCAAGCTGGCATAATTATTGTGACAGGAAGGGGTCAGCAAAAGGTAGACGGTCACGACTACCTGGAGGGATTCAAATTGTCTTAGCTACAATTATAAGACTCTGTTGCAACGCGTGAAAATTTGACCTGTATTGAATTGGTGATCAGGAAATTGCACCACTGCGATGGGATGAGAGCAAGAAGAGAAAGTAAGCATGTTACATTAAGATGATAGAGTACCACGCCTGCCTAATTGCCCTCATATTGATTCCCTTTACTTGCATCTGTGCAGACGTTACACATTTACTTGTGGAAACACTCGAGTCAGTGGCGACTGTCTTTCATTCATTTGTATATGGTGCGTTTTGGTTGGAAGACAGTTCTGCATGTTCGAGGAGACTCAACTGGTACATATTTGCTTGTAGATAATTAAATTCTGGTTTCTTTGTCTCCCCTTTTGTCTAATTTATGCCCCACACAGACATAATAAAAGCTATGAAGTTTTATAAACAAGAAAGGTCGGGACACATTTAGGGTTGGGGAAACGCCAGTCCATCATTCTGAAGAGGGCCAGGCCCCATCACTGTCTAAAATGGCTCCTTTTCGCTCGTATATCTCGTCTGGAATTCGGCGTTTATTTGAGATCTTAACGACTCGTTAATACTATTTTACCTGTCCAATCACCACAGCTATTATGTTAGGATAAGCTCAAGGTAACATAGAACTGCCTATCCTGGTGTGAACTTGGTAATGGATAAAGAAATTACTTTGACCAAACTGTATGTGGACCGTGTGTGTGCGCAGGAGGCGGGTCGATGCATTATGGGTAGGTCTGTAATTATGACCCGTCATGAATGTGCAGAATGCTCATGTGACATACGCGGCCATAGTTGTCAGGATGGAACAAAATTAACATGATATACAGAAAGCACACTTGATGAGAGACAAGATATTTAGAGTTCAAACTATTCCCACATATTTATTTCAACATTAAGCAACATGTGCTGTTCACTTCCCGGCGCTAAACTACTTTCTAATAATAAAAGTCTCTTTAAATGTAAATTTAAAAAACAATCGCAACTGTCATTAAGTCATCCGCGACATAGTTGTCCTCTCATCATGTAAACTTGACGCAAAATTGTTGTATATTTAAGTCATAATGTACAAAAGTCACAACTGATTTACTTGAACAAACTATAGAGCAAACTACCCGTCTCAAGTAGACATGAAAGTAAATAGCCCCGGGCATAACATGCGTGCTGCATGGTGGTATAATCTTAACTCTTATTGTCCAGAATCATCAGAGTCAGTGATTATTCACTAGCCCCATTTACCACCTTATACGATCAACAAGAAAATATAGATCTGGGAGGGGGATATATCAGGTTTCTATTTACTATATAAAATCAAATATTATATTAGATCCCTGGACTTTCTTGTTGGCCCAGGTCAAAAATTGAAAACAGATGTAATTGTGAGAGGAAAAACTGCATTCATAATAGGGACAAGTGTTAACCTTCAGGCATGACAGTATGTATGACAGAGACAGTGAAATCACTTATATGTCAGACCGGCAGTCATGCCGAGGAACCAAGATTTAACCTTCCAGCATGAAGCCGATTGCGATCCCATAACGAACAGTACATTATGGAAGGAGCCGAGAGACAATGGTAGCGGAGGGCATCGTGGCTATCGCGACTTAATGTGTCTTTGATATTTGATGGGCTGTCACACGGCATGTGATTGTCATGTTTTTTATGTTCTACACCTGCCGGGACATCTGTAGTTTGTTTGGCCACTTTCAAATTAGACAGTTTGTCGGGGGAGGGCGGGGCTGTCGTAGAACGGGAACACAACTGTACCTTCAAGCAAACCTCAATGTCTTTTACTTTTCTTGCAACCTCCTGTGGTGATGGGAAGGGATGGAATAAGCGACTGCTCTTTACCTATTCTGCCGCATTCTTACATACAATTTCGTTGCTGCTATATGATTAGTCACTTTGGAAATATTAGACCACGGGATGTAAGGAGCGTTAAAAGTAAATGACGCTACCTTTATAAGGTAGGCGCTGGAGCTTATTCAGGTTTCCCGGTATCCGCCTTCTTATTTGCCTCATTACTTCCACGGAAATTAATGTCGAGATCACATACTTATTTGCGCAAGCCGTGCTAATGAATTAAAATACGAGTTTTTTGTGCACATGTGTAAAAGCGTTTTGTTCCGGTGCCACCTATTCGGTTCTTCCCTTTTTAAAAACTATTTGAGAGCTTTCGTCGCCTTTTTCAAACTTCATACGCTGCTCTTCACAATTTTTTTTTCATGTGCAAATGGAGCCTTATAGTTTACCGTAAAGTTGTCCGGGTAGCCATTTGCAGAGCAAACATTACCAACGAATAAAATATTATTACTATTATTATCATTCTTATCATTGTCGTTATTGTTATTATCGTTATTATTGACATTTTGTTATTATTATTATTATTATTATTATTATTATTATTATTATTATTATTATTATTATTATTATTATTATTATTATTATTATTATTATTATTATTATTATTATGACTGTGTAACAGTGTTTTTTTTACCGATATTCCCTTTCTCTTTTTGTATTTGTTAAGTAGTTAGGACCACAAAAAGACGTCTTTTCCAAATTTATTTGCTTCTCTCCGCAAATTGTGGATACTTTGAGGTGGCCTTATTATAGTATACCCTAAAGTGGACCGGGCAGCCATCTTCTGGTTTTTCTGACTCAGAGTTGGTCTCCGAGGGGTGCCTCTTTCATTGATGATGCTTAACTACTATTATTTTAATGTATTGTGCAAGGCACGATAATGCAGGCAGCTGAATTGTGAATGTAAAAAATACCCCGTGGCCCCACAAGTGCATCACAATGCAGTTGTCAGCGTCGCTAAAAAGGGCGTGCCCCCGCAAAGAAATTGGGTGCCTCGTGTACCACACCATCGGTGGGGGCACGCGACCGGTACTCGTACGAGGATTGACAGATGCCAAATAAGAAAAAGAAGCGCAGACGCACCGAAAGTGCCGAAAGATTCGCTAATGAGAGACACAAAAGCTACTTGGAATAATGACCGTATTTTACAGTTAGGACGACATGGAAGAGAGAAACCAATCAATTCAGCCTGCATGTTGAGTTGTCATTAATAGTTGATATCGTTTGCATGCTGGCGAAAGTGCTGTCACTTAACGCACGCCAGTCAAGCCGGCGTTTATCCCCAGGTACCACGGTCATACGATGAAAAATGATAAATTATGTCTACATACATTCCCTACCGTTTTGTTGTTCCATTGCCTTGCCAATCGGGAGAACATACCTCTTGTCTTGTTGAATAATCAAGTATACCCGAGAAGCAATGAGACATAACCAATTAGCATACCCATTGAGGATGTGAATTAATATTTCAGTAACTGTCATTTAATAGACTGCAGCGTAAATAAACAATAATGATGTACTGACGAAAAGATCGATAAATATTAGTAAATAAGAACCTACTTTGCTAGTTATAAACATACTTGTGTGCTGTCCTAACTTCCCTGAGGGTTATGTTCTATGCCACGAACACTCCGGGATGAGGGCTGATGTGGATTTTAAAGAGAAGGGGCAACTGGGCGAAATGTTAGATGGTTTTGTTCAGTGGAGGGTCATGCTTCACAATGGGTAAGTCTGAGGTGTGTGAGGCCCAGAAATGAAAAATACCCACAACAATGATTCCAAGGCAGGCATGAAAAAAGTGGGGGTGGCAAGGAGGCGTGATCCTCTCTTAACCTCAAAAGTCGCCCCTGGTGGATATTTGTGGGATCATACTTAATCCAATGAATTTTGCTCAGGACGCGACATGGACAGGCCATCTTGACGTGTCCTCCATGTTCCAAACAGCGGTTTATGCGTCAGTCGGGATAAAACACACACTAATCAAATTACCTGACATTGCTATTCTTTGTGGTTTTGCAACTACACGAGACGCTTGCGAAACTGTTTACCTGCAAGATGAACGCGTGTGCGTGCTTGAATATGTCGGAGCAAAAGCCATAACTCCTTCAAAAGACTTGTTTCTATTTATCTTTAAACCTTACGGGCATAAGGCCGATTAAGTATGCAACTTTTTCCATTAAAAATATCAGAAAATGTCTGATGTCGTAAATACCGTATGTTTCTCTTGATCATTAAGAATAATATGTCATGAGTCAACAGCTTTCCTCTTCAAACTCTTGGCGTATTACATCCCGAGATCATGAAGGAAAGTTGTTGAGGTTTGAGTGCGTGTTGATGCATGCGTCACATATTACAAAGATATTTCATATTCAGGTACTCAAAGATTTACCCTTTTCTACAAAAATATTCCCAGTTGTCCCGGGGTGGGGAAATTTTTCTCCAGAATCCAATTACAGCCAGTCACAACTATGAGGTAATTCTAAATGGAAGCGACTTGTGCAATGCCTTGTGGGGTTTTTTGGTGTATGTATACAATCTATGGCATCTTGAAAGTATTTGGCACGCAACTGTTTTCTTTGCCTACCACGCTGGGTCTTCAGATACCTTTCTTATGGTTTTCCTAATGGTTTGATTGTATGGATATAAAATAGGAATTGTTGATAAGGTGATAGCTATCGCCTCAGTGGGAGATATTTGTAAATCTGTTGACAGTAATCTCTAACCATAGGGTAATGTAATAAATCAAGATACCCGCGGGAGTGACGGAGAGAATTGCACCCTGATTGCCATTAGGAAGATATCTGATCAATGAAGAAAAATCAACAGTATCAACACTGACGATCTCGTGGACCAAACTTGCTACCATGGACAACGAATTTTGAAAGATACAAAGGGGCTTCTACTCTTAGTTAATACAAAAGAATGGAATTATATTGATCATATACTATCAATATCTTATTTAGTCTCGCAATAAATGCGATATTTTTTATGATATGTTCAAAATTTCAAAAAATCAAATTTCAACCCCAAAATGCTTGTGTTTAAACAGCAGTTTTGAATTTTGAGTTCCACACCTTCAGCGCAGACAGATTCTGCAAAGCCTTGCGGTCAATTGACTTTTTAGGGTTATTATGCTAGGAATGCATATATCTTGATCTTGAATCCAGTGGTGAATTCATGCTGCCAGGTTGGACATTACCTTCAGGTTATTTAAAATGCAAAACGGATTTTTAAAAAAAATCAGCATATTTTGGTACACGTTTTGTTTTCTATTACTTAAGAAAAAAGTTTTAGTTTGAAAGTTTAACATGTTGTTCAATGGGCAGTGTTGACTTTTTATGGCAATCTCAAGGACAGACCATATGGGGGCAAACAAAAAAATCTCAATTTTGTCTGGACATTTCTCTGATTGACACAGTGTAATCAAAGGAAGACAATTCTTATCATGAATCTCTTCAAAGGAAAACGTCTCGATTATAAATTTTTGTGGGGGGTGGATGGGTGGGTGACAAACTGATTGATTCGCGCATGATATATGTTTTCAAAAGTAAAGAAGCGGGATTTTAGGCAGCGACGCCAAAACAGGGGTGAAATGTCAGTTTTGAAACTTGGTCTCCCGGCGGTATGAAAACTGAGCCGATTAAAATCATCGCTGATATGCTGTTTTGTATTTATTCCCAGGCCGTACAATACAGAAACAAATTTTGTGATTTGTAAAACGATTCAGATACTTCCAAAACCAGTTAAATGCGGATCTCATATTTTTTATTCATTTGTAAGACAACCGAACCCCAAAGTAGTATTTTGGCCCAAACTATTATCAAGGCTCCTTACGTGACCTTGGAGGTATATGGGAATCTTTGTTTACGAAGGATATTTGCCGAGATATTTAACTCAGAACATAAGTCACTCTCGTTACGTGTATATTATCTTAAATTCTTACAGTATATGATCACAATCAATTAATGGGATCTTTGATAAATGGTACAAACAACTTTATGTAACAAACAAGCATTAACGAAAAAATGCATCTCGTATGAATTCTAGTATTTTTCTCGTCGACTTACATTGAATGATTTTATCAATTGTCGACATCCAGAGTCAATTTCCATAAATGCTACAGCTTTTCGAGAACTTAGATTTACATCTTACAGCGGTAGTTCATGTCGCTCAAGAAACTTACTTTCATTGGTTTTGTCAGTTCCTCTCTTGCCATATCATTTAGGTTTATGACGTAACAAGCGAGTGTGTGAGTATCAGCTATGTAAATACCATTGAATTTGCGAGGTGCTAGAAGGCAAGAAAGTATTATAGTTTATGGGGGCAAACCAATTGGCAATGGGATATTCTATTTTATCAATGCCCCACTAAGTGGCTTATGGGTTCAGTTCACTCATTTATTGCTATTAATTGTGAACGTTTCACAAACAGCTGTGGACGCATTCCTTGTCTGTACGCTTGTATTGTACGCTCTGTGTGGACGCACGGTTTGCGTTTTCTTGCAATTACAGGATGAAGAATTGTTTTGACGTTTCATCTTTCACTTTTTTACAAACTGTTATACTCCCAAATGAAATAAGTCAGCGACGTGTCTTAAGGGGCTTTTGAAATTTGCTGAGGCTAAATAATTATTTGTCTAACCGCTCAAGAGGATTGACTTCTGTTTTAACTTGAGTTTAACATCATTGTGCTAATTTAGGCTAGTCTATTTGTACGAAGTGAACTGCGGCTAGCCTTGTATGCATTACCGCTTCTTTAAATATTTATAAAATTTTACATCCATCGTTTTTGCCGATTATGCAGACAGAAATGTGTATACATATAGCAAGGTCTACTCGTCCAGCGATTCACTTGAAGCTCACGCGCGGGCATTTAGGTATTGATGTCGGGTGCGACCCAGGGGCCAAACATAATGATGTCACTTACTTCACGGTGCCACAGCCGCTGGGGCTACATTAATGCGAGCTCGTTGAAGCTCTTAAGACGTCGTAAAGACCCGATGGAGAGGATATCATAATATTTACCTTGCCTCCACAAAATGACTACTGATGGCAGGCCGGAATAAGGAAGCAATTATTGACGGTATCAATAGACTCCTAATAGCCAACCCATAGCTGAGGAAGGGAACATATCCAGGGAACAGATAATTCAGCCTTGCAATATATACAGGCAAAAGTCCATTTTAGACAAACCAGCGCTCACTGCTTTCAGGAGTGCAGACAATTGGATGTGAGGTCCTCAATGCATCAAAGTCTTATAAACAATTAGCACCAAGTGCTGCTCCATCTGTTCAAATATCTAATTTCACTTACTGTGCCAGCTGATATCTCAGTAGGAAACACTTTGACAGCTGAGGAAGCGAACGGAAATTGAAAACGATGACTTTGTTATTTTATTTTCTTCTGTGAAAGATAAAATAAGTAAATAAATCATTCAAAGCATATTACTTGTGTTCATTCTGCGCCAACTTTGGTTTTCATTTGTAGACTCGACTTATACGACACGTTAGAATTAAAGGGTAAATTGCACATTTATAGGTGAAAAGCATATCTTCTTGTTTACCTCTCAAGATTGTGATATGGAACGCTCTCCACATATATATGATCAGTTACCTCGCACGCATTTTGTCGCTCGAAAGCATGTTCAAATACGCATTTTCTGCGTGTTGTATGGAGATTTTGGAAAAAAAAACTAGGATTGTTTAATTGTTAAAAAATGGCACATGTGACGTCAATATATATAAAACATAATTCTAAGACTTTTTGGACATAATATGTGGGAACGCGCGTCTTGGGTCCGGTTATTAAGAACATATATATCAGACTTTCCAGGCTGTGTGTTTGGGGCTACACGATTTGAAGCGACATGAGAAATTATGGTTCAAAAGGCATAGATGCTCGATAATTCATGATTCAAGTATGATGTATTAGCTCAAGTGTGGCTTGTAACTATTTTTTTGGAGGCCGCATGGTTCGAAGCGACCATGACCGCATGAAATGTCTTCCCGAATTCATCTTGAAGTTGGAACACTACTTTGATGTGGCAATACTTTAAATTTATACTCGGCCAACACAGACTTAAAGTAGTTCAGTCTTTTCATTCTTCGTATGTCCAGCAGTTCTTCTTTCTTTCTTTCTTTCTTTCTTTCTTTCTTTCTTTCTTTCTTTCTTTCTTTCTTTCTTTCTTTCTTTCTTTCTTTCTTTCTTTCTCTCTTTCCCTCCTTTATGTATTTATGACTTTCTGCCTAATTATATTCTGGCCATTTTATTTTCTTGAATATTTTTAGAGCTATAAAGTACTATACAGTTGGCGTTCTTTCTCTCGCCTTAGTTTAACTTTAATGCATATATGCAGATAATAATAATAATAATAATAATAATAATAATAATAATAATAATAATAATAATAATAATAATAATAATGATGATGATGATGATGATGATGATAATAATAATGATAATAGTTTATTCAACCTCTGCAAACGGAGAAAATAAAATACATATAACTCGTACATCAAAATAGCATCACATTACACAATGTTTAAGTATGTCCATATAATGAGAAATAATAAGACACATATAATTATACTTATACTGGTAAACAAGTCATCTTTTGCAGCTTATATTTTCTTTCTGTTGTGATGAGATATTTTAAGTGATAACCGCGCACATTTAGTACTAGAATGGTAGACTCTTGGGCGACATGATGGACTGGTTCACTGTGTGTGTGACCGAAGGGATTTGCCTTCTCATATATACTGGAGGTCATTGGACTTGTAGCGACTGACATTCATCCGGTTAATTGCTTATTAAGATGAGTATTCACGCAATTCTTCAGTCACAGTCTATTTAATAATGGAAGACTTAGCTTGAATGGTGACAACTGACACGACCTGGATTAGGTGGACGGTGAGTCCATGTCAGGGACAGATAGATCATTTTGTGCAATGAAGGTCTGTCGGCTACTTGACCAAGCTGCACATGGCTAACCTGGCTCATTGGTGCAGACAGCAATTCCGTGTGTATATTGTACATACGAAGTTAGCTTATAATTACATGCCATTTTTTTTATAATTACGAGACACCTTTTCGTGATTTAGAGATACTACTGCGTATTTACGAGACATTGTCTGTCAATGACAAAACAACCAAATTATCAGTTACATGACAAGTACTTTGTAGTAAGGATATACTTTTTCTTAATAATAGAATCATAATTGCGATATACTACTTAGTAATTATGAGCCAGTGTCTCTTATTGACGAAACATAGATGCTGTCTCGTAATTATGATGTACATATACTCTCATAGAAAGCCAAGTTGCGCTATTAGGATAGCACATGCCTTTTTCCATCTCTATCACCTGCACTTTCAAGATTTCATAGGGAAACACCTCTGGACCATGCACCTATCCACTGAAAATAACGTCAATGGTCTTCATTTTCGTCCTGGGATCTCTTGATTAAATGTCCTTTCACTTGAGGTAGCATTCTTATCCTGCAATTTGGAAACAACCCAAGCGAATTCTTGGCTATGCCCGTGAGTAATGGAGAATATTTTAGAGACATAGGCTGGTACGAATTCCCAATAACAGCCCGTTGAAATTGTTAAACGTCATGTGCATATGAAACACGTGTAGTCTGAAATGTATATTTGTCAAATTTCTTGAAATTTAATTTGTTAAAAGTAAGGTATATGTAGACAGTAAGGGTATATAGGGTCTTTTCAGTGACTTTCGCTCATTTGTCCAATAAAAGTCTGAATTCTGCCATGAAATGTTGTGAAATATACATTGTTTTGAGAAATAATGAACTGTAGATTCAAAATAATTCATGATCACGTTTATGATGTACGGAGTGATCAACACATAGTCTGGCACAAACTATGAGTCTAGTCGTTCATTTTTTGCTATGGAGACATCAAATATTGCAGCAGAATCAAGAACAAGATGTTAAAAAAGTAAAAAAAAATCATCCAAATGTATATAAAACGGTAAAAGTTAAATCAACTTTTGCCAGGCGTAATGGTCATCGCTACTGCATGCTTTTAGCGATATCTTTGCAGTATAAACATTGAAGCTTAGATATAGTACTGTCGTAATATGGATTGCACGTTTATAAACTCACAAACTTTCCAAAAATATTGAGTATAAGCGCTTAGTAGTCGCTTCAAATCGCAGGAAATATGTTTTTTTTATCCAATGGAAATCAGATTCTCCGGACAAGTTGTCTCAGGTTTCATTCGAGAGGCATGATTTGAAGCACAAATGATATTTAAATAAATATTTCAGTAGATAATGATGTAATGAATTAAAATGCATTTCAGATTTTCAGCAAGGTCCCTGTATTCAGGCGCATATTGAGCTACTAAGCTGATTTGAAGCATGGGGAAATGCAATAATATTATGTTGAGAAAGGAAAAAATATGGAAAAGTTCAAGGGCGATAATATGTTTTTGAGGGACATCCCAAAACAGCACTATTCTGTCTATGTTCTTTTGAATGAGCATATTCTTGAAAAAATGTCATGTGACGTAAATATATTCTGTTTTACGAATTTCAAATAAAGGTAGAGAAGCTTTGGAGACTAATTTGACGTACTTTCGTAAGAAAGTTTGGTGCAAATGTTAAATAATGCAACTTAATTAGAATGAAACTTGTATGTGAAAAAATATTTATTTGAATGTTATATGTGTTCTATTTATGCCCCCCCCCCAAAAAAAAAATCAAAACGCAACAGGATATCTATGTTATTGATAATCGTTAACATAATAATCTGATATCTTACATTTAAACTATTAAATTACTGAAATTTGAAGAAAAAATGATATGCACAGGATAGGTGGCTAACATACAAATCCTGTAATGATGTCAAGTCCCTATGCAAAGTCAAATACTTTGTGCACACCAAGATCCTGTGATTAAGGCCAACGTAAGTTAAATTTTTATCTCATGTTTATGATATACATGTAATAAGTTACTGAGGTTGGCACCAGTAAGCCACCATGCAAAACAATTGACCCACGTTTCACTTGTCCATTTCTTTTTCAATGCGTCTTGTTTTCTACTTGAACTGCCGTTAAGAGTCAACTTTATAGACTAGGATCTAAACGTTTCGTGTACCAAACCCCATTCATTCGCCCTTGAAAAATTGGTCAAACGTCATCAAAACGGGTATGGCTGTCCTTACATCTAGGTGACCTTTGACCTATCACTATGTTGTAACGACAATGAACTCTTCCTGTGTTAATCATAGCAAACGTTTTGCTGGTCTAAATTATGACGATTTCAGATTTAAATTCCCAGTGAAAGATCTTTCATTCAGGTACCAACATGTTGCAATACCCCCCCCCCCCCGCCAATGAAAAAAAAAAAAAAAAAAACGGAAAGCAAGGTACAGGTCAACAACTTTCCCTTGCGTGTGGGAGCGTCCTGGGCCAGTTGCAGTAAGATGTGTTCTTGTTCTCCTGCACAAGATTTTGCTCTTTATTCGCGATGGTCAGATTGTGCACATTTCCTGCATTATGTGTCACGCAACATTTCGCTTTTTATTCCTGGTGATCAGATTGTGCGCTGTTGCTAAATTTTGATGCTGGCATGCTTGACAGATATGGCACAAAGCACGCACGAGTCGTCAGGTTATGTGGAGGCTGTTTAATGAGTCTATAAAATCAGTCATCGAGATGTTTCTGCACACATAACCATAAGGACCAAAATAATGTTTCCTAAGAGGGCAAGATTTAGAAACTTAAAGGTTTGGTATTGCAGGGGCAAATCATAACTCTTTAAGTGTCATATTTTGGATTGAGTCAACATCTTGCGTCGACACACTTTGGTGAGGAAAGCTGTTGACCTTAAGTACCGCCATGCTGGTACTTGAAAAATCTTTTTACAAGGAACACGAATCTTGCACGCTTATCATAATTCAGAGCAGTTCCGTCTTTGCAGTTCGACTTTAGTCGCAGATGGCAATGAAAAAAAAATTTAATAAAAAAAAAAAAGCCTTTGTCTTTACACAGTGATACTTTAAATTCGCTAAACACAGTTGCTTGCGTTTTGTTAGCAATCGCTTTGTATACTTCCTCGTGATCTTAAGGTTGTGTAGCAACTGTCGCCATGGCAACCTAGCAGTCTTGCAGCAAAATGTTATAATTACCAATCTAGGAGTCTTACTGATCAGGGGTATTGAAATTGATTAATTATAAATGATAGTAATTAGTGTGTCTAGACATGACGTGATACAATACCTGTTATTCATCTCTTGAATTCTAGATGCATTTGACAGTCACGGAGGCTTTGGTTGCATCCGAACGAAAAAGTAAAAGCAACAAGTAGGCAACGATCTTCCAATTATATCAGAGAAGGCTTCACTGCGTCGTATATTATCACGACTACCAGGAAAGCCAAGGAAAACATTAGCGCTTAGAAACTAGGTTTTAACTCGTTCAATGCCGACTGCAAATATAGTCGAACCACTATGCAAAATGCTCTCAATTACAATAAGGGTACTAGATTCATATTCCTTGTGAAAAGGGTTTTCATTCAAGTACCGACATGCCTATAACTCCAGAGAATATAATGGCCCGGGTCAACAGCTTTCTTCGGCGCGCTTTGGGCACATTGCGCATTGCACCCAGAGCGCCGAGGTGAGCTGCTGACGCAGTCCAAAACTTGGCACTAAAAGAATTAAATTCACTACAGTGTTCTTGAGTTTACGCAGAAGAATGATCTCTTTGGTACTATCAAATATACAGCTCAGCAATATCAGTAGCCCGAATGTCAATGCTGTATGTATACTGTAGTAGGTTTGGCGCAAATTCAACATTATCGAGAAATCTAATGATTCTTCCGCGGCGCAGCTTTATTCCAAATAAAAAAGGAAATTAAAACCGTCGAATTTTGAAACGTATAGAGACATTATGGAGGAAAACTTGAATCTTAGGCATGATCCCTCAACTGTAGGAAGGGTTTGTCAACAAGACGTTTCCCATGAATATTTGATATCAATTTGAACGTGTAAATCTGATGGAAAAAGTTCTTCCTTGTTCTTTCAAACACACTTTAGATATTGCCTGTCTGGATTGTTTTTGAAAATGATAAAACGTTGTCCATGTGACATATCTAAATTAGTAGAAGTGAGTAAAAGCGGAATTCGGTGTCAGCCTATAATTTTTGTAGTATGCAACATTGTTGATAAACGGTGAGGCAAAAATCTATTTTCTCCATGTCAGCGACTGAAACAATCGGAAGATGCATTGGACCGCTTGAAGAAAATATGAGAGCAAACTAGAAAGTGGCAAGTTGGAAAGAACATCAATATAAATTTACCAAGGAAATGAATCTGGAGGAGTATGAGATAGTGGGTATAAATTATGTTTTGCTATTTTTGTGTCGTTGGCATGACTATGTAGCCCTTCGAACATAAGTACAGTGTTCAGGTTTTAAAGTATGAAAAAGGATGTGACTGGTTGCAGTAAATTTTCTGTTCAGAATTCGAATTCGAAGACTGCGGGATGGTCCCACATTCTTAGCAATTGCTTAAGAGGCCACGAAATGTTCCAGTGATGAACACTTTTTGTATTGACTGCAAACCTTTTATGAGACACACCAATATCTATCTATCTATCTATCTATCTATCTATCTATCTATCTATCTATCTATCTATCTATCTATCTATCTATCTATCTATCTATCTATCTATCTATCTATCTATCTATCTATCTATCTATCTATCTATCTATCTATCTATCTATCTATCTATCTATCTATCTATCTATCTATCTATCTATCTATCTATCTATCTATCTATCTATCTATCTATGAGTAGCCCCACAGCACTTACATATAACTTACAGTTTGTAACTTAAGCCACTGGGAGACTCGCGGATTGGCATAATCGCAAGCGACACCAGTCCTACCGGATACTTTGCACATGTAAAAAATGAAGTCGTGTTGGAGAAAAACACCCTGTACATTCAGAGGTTAAATATTTCCGCTGAGTTATGTTTCAGTAAGTGCTTTGACATACATAGTTCACATTTAGACATCTCCGTTTATGGATTCATTGGCTGCTGCATTGTTTTATACCCTTCAGGGACCGTATATGAGAGAAAGGTTTAAGATTAAGCTTGCTCTGCACCAAATCGTTTCGCCGGCTTCCAGTACTAAACCTATGTATTGAAACAAAAGTTAACATTTGAATGAATATGATAATTGGACGGGACACGAAGGAAGTAGAGCAACACTGCGACGTAAATATGATGGGGATCGGCAAAGTGGAAGTAAAGTAGTGATCAAATGAATATAGCGTCCAACAGAGTACTTTGAACAGTGGAGCAGCCATCTTTGACAAATGTCACCATTTTAATTTTAATTAAATTTCAATTTTTTAAATTGTTTGAGTAAGGAATGTATATTGGGAATCTTGTGAAATTTATCGCTATGCTTACGCAATTGCTTCCTTAAATCCCACAAAAATATTTCCGGCATTGACATGTTTTTCAATAGTTTATCAAGAGTGCATTCACATATACAACCAAGAGAAATAGTAAAAAACCTCTGTAATTTGTGTGAATCATGATTAAATTGTAGTGGTGTTCTAATTATGTAAACTAAATTTGCCTGTGTGCATGCCCCGTGCTGTGTCAGTCCAACCGTTATATCTGGCCATATTTGAAGGTGTTGTCGACTTTATGTTTGGAAAATATGACTTCATGTTGACCAAACTGTATTAACTTGCTCTTGCTTGGTCGAAGACGACGCAGCACTTTGCGATTTCTGCAACATCAATGTTGTATTTTGGTATGATTTAAGAACATATCGACCTGCATGAAGTTTATTCTATCATTATACATGTGTAACATAAAGTTATGTTTGCATGAGCAACATTACGTAGATGGCATCATTATCTCTATACTATCAGTCAGTGTTCCGTAAAACAATATTTTGCTCGAGGGATTATTTTGGCTAAACCGTCTAGGTTCTGAGCCAACTATGTGCTCATGCGAGCGCTTGGCGCAAGCATTGTTTATTGAAAAGAGAAGCAGACGATATTTATGACACTGAACCATATCTAGTAATTTTAATGGGTAAAAGTTACACGCCAATATATCAAAGTTAGGTTACTCCAATGCATCGGGGTTAGTTTCCTCCGAGTTCAGCCTTAGTTCATAAGGTTTCGTCGCCAGGGACCACAGGCTTTAAAACCCCACACAAACTTTCTCATACTGCAAATTCGCTGATCGATAGAGTATCACAAATGCACTATGTTCAAGCTAATGGAGATTCAAGTAGAAGTATCAACATAGAAAGAGAACGACCCTGGACGTCAAGCAATCAAGGGATACTCATCAGCGCTCCTAAAACGAGCAAACCCGTTGTACATTCTTAAAAAAGAGAAAAGAATGGAACAAACTTATAGAGAGCCAGAGCAGTCTCACACAAGGTGTTCGTCTTAATGAGGAGATCTGGTGAAGGTTGATAAAAGATCATTGTGTTCTTGTTCATTTTTTTTACAATGCGCTTCCAGAGACACCCGTCAAAACTATATATTTCCAAAAATGAAACAAAAATGAGGAAAATAAAACACAAACTTTTTGTTTTGTATTTTCATGCCATTTGGAGCAAATTTGGCTAATTTAATTAAAATAAAAATTTTACAAAGATATTTATTGTCAGTTAAATGAACTCGACCTTATGTGATGCTGACTCAGTTCTTTTGGTTCTAATTGAAAGACTTCCATGTGTGCTCTAAACTTGCGTTTGTTTTTTCGAATCACATATAGGTTAACAAGGACAATATTCAACAAAATAAATTAGAAACAGTTGAATTGTCAAAGTTAAAATTACCTCATATGTACATGTCTTTAATACTGTTAACAATCAGGAAAATACGAAATACTGTTTTCGAGGGCGTATAAAAGTCTGTCATTTAGCACAAAAATTATTAATTCTAACATCATATATGTGCAACCGGATTTTGATCAAACTTCACTTTTTAACACACCTTAAATTCTCAATTCAATTTGTGGTGTTTTTCAAATGAGCGCATATAAACAAAAACACATACTTTTAATGTATTAAGCATGCTGTCTTGGCTCCATTGTGAGTTAATATATGGTTTATCGTTATTTCCTTGGCTTAATATAAAGATTGAAGAAATTCAATAGTGAGACTTTCCACTAACCATCACTAGAGCGCCATTTTAGGACCTAATTGTCAGTCTGCCTTCGAACCCAGTGAAATGCCAAAGTCAGTCATAACAGTATTGTGATCTTCGCATGATGTCATTTGCTACTGACACCATTGTAAACATGTGCAGCTGCTGCGAACATACTTATTTTTAAGTGCATAAATTTTCATGGTATTTGCACATCATGCATGTAACTGAAGTTTTAATTTCACTACTTTGGACATGCTTCCTATTAAACCTGTGTTAAAATATTATTTTATTGTATTTATTTTCACAGTTTTGTACCATCAGCGAAGTGAGCAAAAATAAAAATCACAACGAAATTAAGTGAATTTTCAAATTAGGCGCACGTCAGCAAACACAAACCTACATGACACTCATAACAAGTGCTGGGGATCATGCAGAAAGAGGTTGACTTGTCAAGACTTCATTATTTTTGGCCGCCTTACAGATAGTGTTCGAAGCCAAAGGTCATACGTTATAGGTAGTTGCCATCCTTAGCTCCATTATAATTGACCATTCATTTACGAGCCGACGATTCGTGCATTCTTCTTATCCTGTTTAACCCTTTAACTGAGAAGCAAGTCTCTCCTGAATGTTGTAACATATATGATATTGCAAGCAATATTAACGCCCCATTCAAAAGGCAACAGACACAAGGGAGGGGCGTGGAGAGCTTTTGTCAAACGTAAACAGGCCAGGCTCCGTGTTATCTCTACTACGCTTTCTTCATGATCTTGGAAAAAGCACGGGGATTGGTCTGTGTTAATAGCGGGCAATACCCTAGAATGAGGCCCCCAAAATGTGAGCGTTCAAAAACGCAAATTAGCTAAAACACCTCTCATGGTCCAACCGCGTGAGCCTATTTCAAGCCAAGCTATCCTTGTTGTTGTTGCGATGACTAAGCACCATGACAGAGAGATATGTTGCCTGCGTCTTGGTGGTATACATGGCTTCGGTTGGCTCTGCATGGCGTGGTCGGTAGTTTTGTGTTACAGAGCCCGCCATCGTTATGCATTGTTATTCAGATGTATCCTATGACACTCCTGTGTTGTGATATAATGTAATTTGTGAAAATCTCTTCACAGAAAGATAGAATGCAGTGTTAAATGTGCGACGGAAGTAACTCATACCGTCACAGAAAAAGGTACCTCTGCTTAGATTTCCAGGAGTGTATGTACCTGACGAAGGCTCTTTTTTAACCCATTATCGGCTAATATGATTTTTATTTATGGTGCCATGTTTAGCTGTGGTAATTTTGCCACATGTCGATATGATTTGAATTGACGAAACGATACAAGGTTCGTATTCTTTGCAAACGGAGCTTCCATTGAAGTACCAGCAGGCTTACATCAGGGAAACCTGAGAATGATCCATGTTAACAGCTTTCCTCTGTGCGCTTTGGGCGCAAAACGGAGCACAAGGAAAGCTGTTGACTTAGGAAAAACTTGGTTCTGGTTCTGAAAGAGTCAATCTGGAAATAGATTTCCACGGAAATTCCCTGTAAATATGGTGGTATGATATTTTGTTTAAACTTGAAGAATAGGTGCAGATTCCTTGAAGTTTTATTGCCATGTTAATTGGATAAACTTATTCCGATAGCATGAAATTTACGTGGAAGTTGTCAGATGAGAATAAGAGCCAATTAATAGCGCTTTAATTCATTTGAAACCTGTGGTTAAAATCATAATATCCAATGCACAAAAAATAATAAAATAAAATAAAAATAAAGTCGGCGGAAGAAAAAATTGATTCCTCGGTCTCAATGAAGCCATTCATATATGTATGTATATATATATATATATATATATATATATATATATGTATATATATATATATATATATATATATATATATATATATATATATATATATGTGTGTGTGTGTGTGTGTTTGTGTGTGTGTGTGTGTGTGTGTGTGTGTGTGTGTGTGTGTGTAAAATTGGAAATGTAAGGAACCAGTTCGAATTTTCTGTATTTTCTCTCTAATTCAGGTATAGTAACCACAGCTATATGGAGGAAAGACCCAGACCACATAGTAGCAGCCTAGATATTTGAGGAAGTACTCCTCATGCGAACATTGCGTGGTTTCACTGTGAAAAAAGCGGATATCAGTCCTAAAATTAACATTATTGCCTAATTTTTGAAGCACAGGAGACACCTAGGCATTTTGCATAACAATGCCAAAACAACTTTACTAGAAAATACGTAAGTTGGTTTAACGCATTGGATAATTTAGACATGAAAAGATTTATGGACACTATTCATATGCGATACTTCGGTGCGTTGACTACAGGGCCACGCAAACGATATTTATGATTACCAAGTTTCACATGTACATATTAGCGTATTTGACACCAAATTTCCCGAATACCTAGACCTACACGCAGATATGCGTGTTTTTTGAAAACAAGTTGCCAAGATTCACGTTGGGCATGAATCTGTTCTAGTCCTGGAATGTTCGCAATCCCACCCATGTTAATCGACATCAAAGGCAGAGCTGGACTGGTCATCTTTGTCGGTCCTGTCATAATTTTGCTATGCTTTGCTGCCTATCCACAAAGGTCTCTGCACATCGGCCTAACGTGTCACCGGTACACGTTTGCAGCAGAGGTGATCGTGGAATATTTGCAGGCTTTAGACGCATCTATCATGACATAGATCTATTCGCCGAAGTATCTTGGCGCGCATATCCATCAGGGTTCTAATGGGTGCCTCGTGTCCCCGTCCCCATAAATCATATTCCCTTCTCAGGTACTGTAGTTTTCCACGTCATTGGACACTACACTGCCCGGCAAAAGCCACTGAAGGTCTCAGACGGGATAGATACCAGGATGCGAGCGTTACATGTATGGACATCATACCGTTCGAAATGCCAAAACGTATGGAAACAATACAGTGAGTGTTTATCTGCTCAAACAAAGCCAGGTACATCATGTTATTGACTTCATTAGCTGGCGTTGAATGACTGGCATCACTGAACCACTGATGCGCCCTCAGGCATGTCAAGCCAATTGCGCAAACAGTCACATTAAACAAGCATCAATATAGACAGGGAATATCAATTACACCTTGTAAATTTTCGTCCATGGGGAGCAGTCCAAAATGTTTGGATTGGGTTGAAGAGTATGGGGCATATTCGGCCGAAGACACTTTAGACGATTCCAGGGTACAGATACAGCGTGACAACGTTATATAGCAAAGTAGACTATTGTGTCAAAGTAGTACAGTGAGAGACTGTTGTACCGCCGTAGCACAGCAAAGAAGACCGTTGCAAAAACGTAGCACGGAAAAGTACCGGCTGCTGTAGCATTTAACGTTAGGTAGCAAAGTAGATCGTAATGCAACTAGAGGTACCAAGCACCAATTGATGTATGAAGAGGCAGGTTTAGAAAAATTATCGGAACGTCGAAACAAAAGTAAATTAACTTTATTTTACAAAATTTTGCATGGATTGGCTCCCTTTTATTTGCAAAATCAACTACGGAACTCTGTTCATGATAGAAATTGTTATTGAGTACGTTCAAATCGAAATCTTTCTTTAGTACGCACTCGAATCAATCTCTTTGATCTACCCTTCTTCCCGTCCACAGTCAAACTTTGGAACAGCCTACCTGTTCATGTACGATATTCTGAAAATGTCGATCAGTACAAAGCCAGGCTCAATAAGAACAGAAAGAATTGTAACAAATGGTATAATCTGGGGCAGAGGAGAGTGACAGTCCTTCACGCACGTTTGCGAATGAAATGTAGTAAACTTTGGCCAAATTTGTTAAATACCGGTGTTGTAGACTCTAAAGGTTGTGCCTGAGGTGTGGTGAACGAGGATGCCTTTCATTAGTTTGGTGAATGTATGAAATATAAAATTTATCATGTCGAACTGCAAAATGTTGTCCTGGCACTCGCATCTTTTACTGTTGAAACATTTTTTTTGGTCCAAAAACTGTTCTTTCGAAGAACATAAAGATATTTTTAAAGCTGTTCGTAGATATATCATTGAAGCAGCTAGATTTGGCACTGGATTATTTATGAGGTTTAATGTTGTATGCAAGTATACTGTTACATAATTTGAGGGCCGACTCCAACCACCCTCTCTCTATCTGTGAACACGTACCGTGCTGTGTTGTTCTTCCAGTCTTGTGGCTTGCCACTCCATCTGTCGTCATTAATAGTAGGGTTTTTCTTTGTATCAGTCCTAAGTGTTGTCAATCGTCTTCTTTAATTTCTCTCTTCCATGTGTGCAAGAATGATTAATATAGAGCATCGCCCTGTTTCCTATCTGCGTCAATAAAAATATGTTTAAACCAACGTAGTATATAGCAAGCTGGACCGTTGAACATATGCTGTATTAAAAGCATTATAGATGGATGTGGTAACACAGGCATGAGCTGTGGGTATGCCGGGTGCGAGATGAAACAGTGGGGAAGTTGCTTATTTTTAACGGCTTCCTGTTTACAGGACCGTGGTGCATAAGCGGTATGCCATAGAGCATTATAGTATTGTGTAAAGGTTGAAAAATGATTAGGAAATTCATCTTACTGATCATTGCAAGACATATACCCCAGTAGTAGCTTATCATGAATCATAATCTTGATGAGTGTGTTACTATCTTCAAATGCGTGTGTGCTCGTGCGGGGGTGTTCGTGTTTAAATTCTGATTTCATATATCTAGCATAAAGTTTTGTTCATGGTAAGCGTGGTGAGTCGGGGTGTATGTATGTCCATATGTATACACACATACATACGTACATGCATGCATGCCTACATACATACATACATGTATGCATGCATGCATGCATGCATGCATAGATAGATACATACATACATGCATACATACTCCCATTCAGCTAGGCGACTGGTGCCAAAGGTAGCAGGTTCGAGTCCCGCTCGTTCCGAATATAAAATATACATACATACATACATACATACATTTAGACACACAAGTTACAAGTTTATTAGCAATCCATATTCAGAAAATACATTCTGTTGAGGCATGGAGGCTAACAATATATATATATATATATATATATATATATATATATATATATATATATATATATATATATATATATATATATATATATATATATATATATATAAATATATGTATATATATATATATTTTGTTTTTTTTGTTTTAATGTTAAAACAGTAAAAATACCAGTTTATAAAATAAAAGTAAAAACATTAAGATACATGGTACAATTGCAGTGAAAAATATTTCAGACAATTTATAAATCATTAAAAGCATTTAGATACTTGGCACAATAGAAGTAGTGAATGCCTAAAAAGTTCAATGTTGCTAAAACATAATTTTTACCACCTTTTCCTTAAAACTGTACAGTGATAGTGTATCACGGATATGCTGGGGGAGAGCATTCCAGCTTGTAGCACCAGTGGTATAGAATGAGTTTGGATGGGATTTTCGGATAAAGAAATTGCCAGCATCAGCTGCTCGGGTATTGTAAGAATGGATAGAGGAGGTACGAGTAAAGAGAGTGATGAGGTAATCGGGAGTTTTGTTGTTGGTGATCTTCTACATCAAAATGCAGTAATTGTAGAAGAATTATGCTTGATACTCATCCATTTGATGGTGTCCATCAAATCCGTGATCTGAGTTCTTGGGGTACACTCTAGAATTATCCTCATTGCCCTGTTTTGAATCTGCTGAAGTTTAACCAGATCCTGTTTTCGAATACTATTGCTCCAGAGTGCACTACAGTAGTCAATATGGGGCAGTATGAGTGTGTTGTACAAGGTGACTCTAGCGTTAGATGGTATGTATCTGGCTGCCCTAGAGAACACCAATTGCCCTTTTCACCTTATTCAAGACTGTATCAAAATGATCATTGAATATAAATCTGGAGTCAATTTGTACTCCAAGGTACTTGCAAGAGTCACACTGTGTGACAGGTTCAGAATCCAGTGTCAAGTCAAGAGTAAAACACCTGAAAAATGAAACCATCTCATACATAAAACCAAACTTGCGGCTTATGTGGAGATTCAATTTTAATTATGCTTTCACCATAGGTGAACATAGTATATTTCTTGTACACGAAACTTTAACATATATTAAGCTGCCAAAATTTATTAGAATTGCCACTTTGATCATGCATTCAAAACACCCCTATACTTCATTTTGTCAAAACATGAAATGTAGGTATCCCCCTCATATTTCTATGTCAAGATGCGTGGTACAGAGTGGTAAAACGATGATAAATACGGCTGCCAAAAAGATAGGCCTCAGTATGACACCCTGTGGTGCTCCAACTACGCTTGCTAAATTGGTGTTACCTTACATGTTCACAGACTACAAGGGACTTCACTTCACTTTGCAACCGTAAGATAAATTCCTTTGGTGCGAAACGGAATAAGCCAGGAAGAGTTCTGCCGTATCTCGGTGGGGGTCGTATTTTCTGCTGACAGGTTGCCGTCGAGGGTAAAGGGATGACTGGGAGTAAAAGTGACATAGCTTGTAAACGGCACACTGTACACCATGTACTAGAATTTCACATTAAATGAAAACCAAAGACTCCTTTGCTGACACGGTGGCCTATCAGGCTGAGTTATTAAGACGTCGCTCCCCCAGGGTCCTTGCATGTAGGGACTGATATGGGAAATCATTTGGCCGGTTGCATGACCTGGAATGCCGGTGAAAAATTTGCGGAAAATTTGATAGCATTGACTATATCTGCCTGTGGATCTCAGGGATATCTTCACAAATTAATCCGTATTACTCAACTTGCTGAGCACTACGGGATCCTTCGTCTATCTTTCTTAGGGCTTGACTTCACACCTTCTTGTGGAAATGTGCGCAATTTAGCGATACATTATCTTTCATGACCGTTCAGTTTATCTGGTTCTTCTGCCATGTGCCTTAAGTTTAATTCTTTTTCACATACGAACTGAGAAGGTCAGACATCTATACAGGGATCATTCTCATGTTATTGGTATGTGCGGTGCAGTCGTCCTTGCAAAACACACGTACGACGCTGCTTTACCTAAATTTAAATATACTTTTATTTGGGAAAAGAGATTTTGTCACGTTGAACATAGTTCAGTTTAGTGAAAACATATTTCTTTATTCAGGGTTACCTGGTAGTACAATAATAATAATAATAATAA
Source organism: Hermodice carunculata (assembly GCA_964020975.1). Lineage (NCBI taxonomy): Eukaryota > Metazoa > Annelida > Polychaeta > Eunicida > Amphinomidae > Hermodice > Hermodice carunculata. The sequence continues at coordinate 11,458,492 of OZ026616.1, read as the reverse complement.
TAATAATAATAATAATAATAATAATAATAATAATAATAATAATAATAATAATAATAATAATAATAATAATAATAATAATAATAATAATAATAATAATAATAACAATAACAATAACAATAATAATAATGATAATAATAATAAAAAAAACAATGAGTCAAATTAGTGCAGAGAGATTATTTTGTTTCGTACATCATTTATTTGTGTTCAGGTCAGCGAGAGCCAGGTCATCTATGAGGTAACACAAACAGCAGCAATATTGAAGAAAAAGCATGCACGGCTTCATTTTTGTGTTCTGCATTGTGTGCTTTACAGGCAAGATATATAAATATGTATAAAATATTTACTTCATAACATGGACATAGGTTTTCTCGTGTCATCATTCAAGCATAGACGACAAAGAGAAGGAGAGAAAGACTGCTTTTATAGCTGTGTCTGTGTAACGCAATAATTTAAAAGGACTGCGTATATATGGATTGCCATACTTATGAATTTAAATTAAATCAATGGAGATTATTTAAAAAATACAACGGTTGTTTATCCCTCTTTACGACATGTCGATATAATATAATATAATATAATTACTATACTATACTATACTATACTATACTATACTATACTATACTATACTATACTATACTATACTATACTATACTAGGATATAAATGTTGTCACACAATTAAAGATAATGTTATTGGATAGCGCCAGCAAGTACTGCAAACTCACTTAATTTGAGTCTATTTTTATTTTCGCTTATGGCACGGCGCAAAACGGGAAAATGAAAACACAATAAATTATAGGGTATTTAAATAAAGGTTTATTGAAAAATATCTCCAAAGTAGTTGAATCAAAACTTAAGTTTAATGTCTGAAAATTTATAGACGTGAAAATAAGTAGATGTACAGCGTAACATTGTGAACAAAGTGTCAAAGATGAGCATCATCAAGGCCCACTTCGGGAAGCTACTATATACGTCAGGTTCTGCCTGGATCAGTCAAACCATTAGAAGTCTTGAACAAATTTATACAGAAACAGGTTGGGAAAAACTAGCTGAGCGCAGGAGAAAAAAAAATTGGTACTTATGTTTAAAATTGGTAACGGAACATCATATTTAAGAAATCCCTTACCGGGAACAGTCTCAGGACGGACAAAGCAAATACATAAGAACTTTTGAAACTAAGAAATCTACATTTTATAATTCCTTCTTTCCATTAGTTATCCGAAAATGGAATTTATTACCCCGACATGTTAGGGACCTTGACCATCTGGACGAGTTTAAGCGGGAACTAGATCGAAACAAACCCCAAAGTAAAGAGTTGTATTATACTGGAATAAGAAAAATTGGTATAATTCATGCTAGAATGCGAATGGGCTGCAGCCAGCTGAACAGTGATCTCTACAAAATCGGTGGTGTTCAGACTACATCATGCGCTTGTGCAGCAGACTCCGAAAATGTTTATCACTTCTTTTTTTAATGCAATAGGTATGTTCTACTTAGGAACGAGTTACAACTAAGAATTTTGCCCATTGGTAACTTTAACACGAAAACCTTATTGTTTGGCATTGAAAGAAGTGGGATTACAAAAAGACAGAATGAGGAAATCTTTGAGGCTGGTCACAAATATATTGAGCTTTCTGGAATGTTAAAATTATAATTCTGTACTGCAACTTGGCAAAGGTTTTTTTTTATTTTTTCCGCCTACACACCGTCCTATCTTATCTTATTTGTTCTTTTCTTCTTAATTGTGGTCGTATTCGATATCTATCTGTGAACTGGTGTTTTGAAATATTCATGTTTTCTTCTGTTTATGTACAAGAGGCCTTCATATAGGCTGGCCAGCCTGTTGGCCAATCGTTTTTCTTTTGAAATAAAATATGTTTAAACGAAACAATTAGAAAAAGATCTGTGAAAATCTGATATGTGTCCTGAAAATCCAGACAAATAATTGTGTATGTTATACAGGGCAAGACACCTGTGTTTAGCAACTGCTCACTTGGATAATAAAGCTGCATGTCGTTGTTATGGCCTGCTGATAACACGGGCGGTTGTCCTGAGCCTCCGAGTGCAAAAGTAAAAACCGTTTCGCCCCGCCATATTTATGGTGGGAACGGACGCAATTACATCCCATAATAATCCGATGGCACAGTGATACATTATTAATCAAGTAAATAACTAAGTTATGGTGCACATCATAATAAACCAGAAAGGAATGCACATTCCACAAAACGTACAGTAGCTTACTCTGATGTATAGTAAGGGGTCTGTGTGACAGTGCGTTTTGCTCCTAAACAAGTAGTTGATCCCGACATTGTGCGACTTGTTGTAACATGGAAAGCAAACAACAGTTCATGTCCTTACTGTACAGACACTCATCTGTCACGGGCATCTATGATAAACGCCATATATCATCTAGATCACATTTTCTCTTTTTATCTAATACAACAAATCCGAGAAAAGTCAGAGGCCGTCAATTATTTACCATTTACTCTTAGAAACCAGACTTCATTTTCATATTGCTCAACCATCATAATCCAAATGGCACAGAGTCATGTTCCTGACATTAGATGGTAATCAATCCACGCGCAAGGGTTTCCACGTGAAGTGGAAAATCAAGGAGATTGGTCAGTTTACCAGGCAAGGATGCATCTGCCCTGTCGCAATCGCAATTGACGGAAAGTTTCCCCTCTCCTTCCCAATCACACATATTGGAAATTCCTAGTACATACGAATAACTTTCATGGACAGATCACTGTTATCTGTGCACTTTGGTTCACGACACCTTTTCTAGGTTTGAAAATTGGCAATCTTTCCATTTTGCGTTTCCTTATATTTATCGCTCACTTTACATTTAGTGACTACATTGCCTCTCTATCTGAAGTAAGTGCAAAATGTAAGATTGCATTTTGTGCTGACTCTACAAGTGACCCTGCACCTTTCAAATTTAGGAAGACTGCCATAAACACTTGGGAAATTACCGCTATGTTGTGACACTATCATAGCAATTTAGAACGCTATCATCACATTGGCGTTCTCTTTAAGGACACAAATATTAGAACACTATTCATTCACAGTCCTTGCACAATTTCTGGATTATAGTCAGGAAGCATTGGAACACCAACGGGCGCATCGGAGGGGCAGAAAGTTATTTGGTCTTGAATTTGGATTGGTGCGCCTTGTAAACACCGTTTGAAGAAATATATATCCCCTAGAAGTACTGACTGAGATTAACAGACGTCAAAGTAAGATCCTCTATGTCTATGAGGATCATATCATACAAGGAATCTATAAAACATTCTATTTTAATTGTGAGCTTGAAATGTTGAGATATTACTTAAGAACAGGCGCCGCAAGTGAGGATACTCTTCCCGGAATTGGTGCCGCAAGTGAGGATACTGTCCCCGGAACGGGAACAGAAAGGATTTTTTTGGGGGTGGGGGGGTGGGGTGGGTGATGAGGGTTGCCTATGAAGTTAGAGCATTGGTGGGTAATCGTGTACCCAGATAACAGAGAAAAACGATTAGCCGAGAGGTAGTTCCGTCGAGTGCAAATTTAACACGGACACAGACACAGACAGACAGACAGACAGACACACACACACACACACACACACACACACACACACACACACACACACACACACGGAAACCCCAACGGCCTAAAACAAATATATGAAAAACGAGATCCTGACTATACATTATTATAAGTACAGAGGCTGATTTTGTATCTTCAATTCAAGTTTTTTATGTGTTTGGTTTGTTCACCATGAAAAATTATCTACATTTTTGTAGCAGTGTAGACGAAACGTATACTTACTTTGAGACAACTGACAATGGTTACTTACATAATTTATTCAGACCTCCCCTAAAGTCTGGTTTCTTGAACTTACCTGACCTTGAAATAAAATTACTATATACAATTGAAGAATCAATTTTCAAAATGGCGTTAGTTTGCAGCGAAAGGGTAAATATTACGTAAAATGATATGTCGGGTGAATGCGATGCCATATTTAAGGGACAGCCCTTTATTCTTTGAGTTTGACAAGTGGCATCACTGTCCATTGAAATGCACTTCCCTCAATTTAGAGTAGACTATATCCGAGTTATCTAGAAGTTTGAAATGTGCATGAAAAAAACCCATCCTGCTCATTCAATTTACAATACCTGAATTTAAAAGGTCTTTTTTTTTTTTTTTCAAAGGGAACGTTGGTTCCGTGTGACAAGAATCAGAAACTCAAATATTCAACGAACTTCATTTTTTTTTACTATTTTCCTTTTGCCTGACAAATTGTAAGAATATGGAGATATGATACTGACAGACATTGGGCTACATCTGTATTGTTCAGATGAAGTGTGAGACCCAAGAATTTTTTGTTCAGTTGTCTGAAAGACAAGTGACAACTGGGTTCAAGTTGATGAGGTTTCAACACTGCTGGGCCCATGAACCGTGTCGCTGAGGTCCGGGATCCCCACAATACTGTGAACAAACTACAAAAGTAAAAGACATTGATTCATGTTGAACATATTCTGCGCCCCATCCCTGTGATAGCACGCTGGCAGCGTAGCAAGAATTTGGATAAAAAGGACCACAATACTGTCACCGTGTGATGGCAAGATTCTACACCCATTGACCCTATAGTGAGGAGATTCTCTTTTGGTCGTTCGTTGCAGACTACCATGTCTGCAATGACATAAGCATATAATACTGAGACGGCTTTTCCATGCAGTATCTTTTGTCATCTTTTATTTATTATTCTTGAAAAGCTTCCACCCACAGAAAAGGTTTTACAACTCTATGTTCTACCGTGTTCGTATAGGCTAAAGTGTCCCTAATTAAGCATGGACCAATCAGTTAGACCAACTGAGCTTAAATTCGAAACTAATTGTCTCATTTCTTGCATAGAGATAAAGGGAATGCAGACTATGTTGTTTATTGGGGATAACATTGTTCGCAGGGTTTGCAGGGTTTTCGCGTTGGGGCTCTGCACACCTCGCCCAGCCCAGTCCTGATTTTATTTCTGCCATGATAAAACCGGTTATTCCGATACAGATCATGTTTAATTAAAGTATGTAGGCCTATGAATTCAGCCGAAGGATATGAGGCCCTTTATCTTCTCGCAGCTATTGACAGGCGAAGTTTGCTGCGTTTTCTTAAATCTCACAATGTGCAAACTTAAACACACAAAAACAAGTTTATCCAACTTAAGCTGGGTGTCACTGAAGAGGTTGGAGATTCAAAACTTAATGTCCTAACATTAGGTATTATTAGCTGTTCAACGTCATAAATGACGTTGTCAACCCGTCAGGGTGAGCGTGTCCCACAAAAAAACTAATCATCACTGGCCAGTGAGGACAACTGAATTAAAATAATCTTTATTTTCAATTACATAACTCATATAAGATAAGCTCTGGACATGGGGCAAATAATCTACGTGGACAGTGAGTTTTACTCCGTGTTTCGTCATTATTGTTTGTAAGTCGTTTCCAATTGGTCAGTTAGTTGAAAAGCGAGAGCGCAATAAAAAAAAAGAGATTATTTCGTAATTCCTGCCAACTATACGTTTGTGAGAAAAATATCTGGCACTTATCATATAAAGCTCTACGGTCAATAAATTGAGAGAGATTTAACAAAAGATTTGGTATACAAGACTGGAAAGATTAACTTTGTGTCTGGACCAGGGTTAGGGATTATTCCGTAGAAGCCGACGTGGCTAAAATGACTCAGATGTACTAGATGCACTGGCGTTTCTTCGGTTTCGAAATGTTTTGATCAGCAGGCTTGTGTTACATAAAGAAGTTTAAACATTTGATCGAAACTAACCAATCTGAAGTTTCTTGCGCTAATTTGAATAAAAATTAATATGATTGAACACTTTAGCAAAATTCCGCTAGTATTAGCCTATGGTTAACTGGCTAATAGCTAACCCCGTGATAAATGAGCAAAAGTGAACTGGAAAAAAGTTGAATTATATCTCAGAGTTGCTTTGTTTAAAATGTGTGAAATATTTGGAACATAACGTATCCAAAATGGTATAGTTTGTAGGTACATAGACCCATCATAGCAGCCCCTGATGTTGCATACCAGTTATCTTTGTTCATGGACAGGACGTTAAATAACCACTTTACATGACTAAATTCATTAAATGTTTCTTCCACGATTTTGCGAGCATGCTTGTTGCGTGTACCTTTGAAGGATTTCGGCAGTGAATTTTTCTATGCTATATTTTGCTCCACCTTTTGATTTTGAAGACATTTAAACAATTTTTGAGAGAAAAAAATCACTTGCATGTAAAAATCTTCTTGCTGTTCGGTTTTTTTTTGTGGGTTCATTTTTTTTTACTCTTCCGGGACAAACAACCTAAGGGAAGTTAGCGTAGTTCCGTGGTCCTATATCGTCAACATCATGTTTTAAATCGTAACAGTGGGAACACAACGATGTCTATCCCTATGGAAAACCTATTAACTCCAGAAGTAAAGGGTCAAGTCGATGCAACTGCTTGTCTTCCATTGTACCAGCACTTTTGAGATGGCCCACACAAACGAACTGGACTGAATCCGGAGAATATTGTGCTGGAGCGGAGGTATATAATGTATTGATAAACGAATTCACGAATGTGCACCGGCTTGAGGTACTGAACTATTTCAGGCCTTTTGAAAATAAATCCCGATAGCATTTGAGTAGCTTTTTTGTAGCTTATATGTTAAAGTGTGGAGTAGTTTGGATACAATTTATCACACAGCTCGGCATCGAGTGCTACCTGTAGATCCACCCAGTCGCAATGCGTGCCTGACCAGAGCTTACCATCTAACTATTGGTTCAAAGGCAATTTGGCGGTATAATTCCTGACCCTCTTTTTGGTTTTTGTAGCATGTGGCCAGTATTCAAACAATATTTAATCACATCTCAGAGTGCATCTTCAATATTATGTATATGATCCGGAACCAAGCAACGCCAGATAAGGATCTTGCCTTTTTTAAAAGAATGTATTGATTTCTTCCTATCTGAAGCTTATTCACCGGTTTACCTTTGTCAGCTACTTCAGATTTAGGCTTTACCATTTTCATGGCGTTTGGTTTTGAACAAAATCAACACCAGAACGGACGCTTGTCAGAACGTGAAATACAAAAACACACCCGATTTAATGTAATGCGTGGAAAGAAGTAAGTACAAATTGACATTGTAAGCTAGCCTTCGGATCTGAGTCAGCAATTGAAACTAGAGAAAGAAGATTTGCTTCAAAGCAAATTTGTCTGTGTGCTCTCAAAGGGAAGCTGTTGCCTTCTACAAATTGAAAGCTACATGAGAGAAAACACGAAATTTAATAAAAATCTGTTGCGAAATAAGGCTCTTGGCATGAAAAAATGTGCAGGTAATAATGAAATACGAGACAGAAAAAAAGGATTCTTGAGAAAATAAAATGTCAAGTGTCAGAAAACAAACAAGATTTGGCCTTGTAAAAAGAAACGCTGGATAATTCTTGCACCCTTTTTATGGCAACTTTAATTCATTTGTGGATCACTGTTTACGGTACAGAATGGACTGATTACCTTTTAGGTCGCCATAATGTTGCATAATAGTGTTATGTCTGATATGAGTGAAAACAACAAATCCTAGTGATGCACAGGTACTAGTAATTGACTGGTAATGACAGATCATGGTCTGTGATATGTCTGGTCTATCACAAAATACGTACAGGTCTGGTATTGTCCCTTCTAATTTGCATTATTTCAACCTTACTGATCGGACCGCACACTGTTCAAAGATTTTAGTTGTATTCGTGTTTGAGAGCTTAGCTCTGGACAAAATTGATTATGGACAAACCTAGGATGCGAAGTCGGAATGGCACATCTACACATAATAATTTTAAAGATAAATACATGTATTCAACATTTAAATTTTCCAGTCCCCCCTGACAGGTAAAAATTGAAATTCTACCTATTATTTTTTCGTAATCTTAAATAGGTATGAATCCAAAATCAACAACTTTTGTTCATGATTTACTGCAGCACAACCCTATGATTTGACGGTGACATGACACCTCTACCTATAATAATTTTGAAGATTTTCAACATTTAAATCTTTAAACTGTCCCTTATAAGCATAGATTATGATTAAAGATTCTGCAACTTTTGTTTGTGGTTCATTAGAAGCGCTTACAGCACAAACTTATGAATTGAAGTTGGGATGGCACCTCTGCATACAATAGTTTTGAAGATACATGTATTCAAAGTAAAATTTTTCAAATTGCCATAATTTGTGCACAACCTCCAAAACTGTCACCCGTCACAAAAACAACACTTTATGCATGGTAGTGTGATCGTGCCAAGTTTTGAGTTTCTGTGTTTGATAGGCTTCAAATAAAATGTCGGACAAATTTGTTGCTAAAGAAAGAAGAAGGAATTCGAAGAAAAAAAACAGAATGCCTGTGGTGGCACACAGACATAAATTTAATACTAGTACAGGACCCCATATTCAGTGAACACCAGACAATGGTATCCTGGAGCAAATGTTTCTAAAGCCAAATAAATGATGCAGGCAACAATAGCGAGGCAACATTTCGGACTCTAGTTCATTTCCAGTGCCTTTATGGAGAAATCATGCCTGCCAAAAATGCGTAAAAATTGCTGTAGCCCACTTGCACACATTTTTGGTAGGAGTGCGCGGTTTGAACCTTACAAAACGCACCTTTCATCGAGGGCATTTTTTCCCCACAAAAATGTACCTTAGTTAGGGACCTTGTGACCAAAATAGTAAAAAATATGATCATGTGCTCGTCCAAGGTGCTCCCAGACGAAACTTTCAGCCTTTGCTAGGATAGTTTTATGAAATTTTAGGGCGTCTGGAGGAAAAGTTACCCCCTTGCGTGGGGATTGTTGGCAAAATGTTCGACATTTCTCAGGGAAATTTCATAGGAAAAGTGGCCTTCTGAGCGGCTTATGCCTAGTATGGGTCACTGATGGGAGTACTCTCTCCCTTCTCCCCCCTCGGCGGGTTGTAACCTTACCTTGTCATTGCCTGCTTGGGCAGGCTCCGTTCTGCTCAGGTTCATGAAAGAGGGATTCTGATGGCGCTTCCAGAGTTTTCGCCCCCCCCCCTCCAGTAAACTCAGTCAGAATAGAATCTGTGTACAGAAAGAAGCATTGTCTCTGCTTTGTTGCTTCGTCCATCGCAGAAGGTCCTTCTGCAGTCAAGTGTAAACGAAGCAGGAAAGAGAATTAAGCTATATGGACCCCTCTAAATAGTCTTATGAAAGAGTAATAGTAGCAAGCAGCCGTATCTGTAATTGTGTATTTACGCCAATGAAGTTATACAATTTTAAACTGTGTCCAAATGCACGGCATTCTCACATATAAACGTGAATATTATATATATGCTAGAGCTCACAAACCTTGGCGACAGACGCGTTCAAGCGTACCATAGGAAGAGATTCTGAATCGTTGCGAAGATTTTGATACAAAAACATCTTGCACTAAATTATTTGTGTGACCAAATTAAATTACTAATAAGTGACAAAAAGAATTGTACTACAAGGTATCCAGCTATCTATAATGTTCCAGGTAAGGAAATATTTAAGAGATAATTTTTGCATGATGGTCCTATTACTTTAAGCTTCCAGTCCTCACACCTCAAGTGTACACTACCAGATACTTGATTATAGACATCATTGTAAGTCTCTATGTTAGTTGAAGATATATGTTTCGGTTTTTGTGCTGTTGTACCTTAGTTATATTATTGTCTCTGAGCCTGCGTTTTCACTTTTATTGAACAGTGTTGTGGCATTACCGCGTTAATTGATAATATTATAAGCCCTCTGGAAGAACAGGTCGTGAATAAACGGGGTACGAATAAGGGTATTCTTACAAATAAACAAAAATAACGTGTACATTGTATATTGTCAATGTTTTCTCTAGACATGTGACCTTGCCTGCTAAACTGACCAATCTCCATGTGTCCCCCCCCCCCCACTCAATTTGTAGGAAAGATAATTTAGATTTTGGTCTGCTGTGGAGGCAACCTCGAAAGCAGGCCCCGGAAAATCACACGCACGACTATACTGAGCCTCGGTATCATATTCCAGCATTCTCCCGATTTTGCACAAATTCAATCGAGGCTCAGGCTGGACTGTGGATCTCAAATATTGTCCCATTCTCTATTGAGTAAGAAGAGTTATGCGGACAATCAGCAGAAATCTGTCGGCCTGTGACCACTGCCACTGACTCTCAATACTACAGTGTCATGTTTCCATGCGCAGTCACATAGATCCAATTTGTGCGACAAGATCGTCTTTTGACTTCTAATCGCGCGTCGATAATTTCAGCGTCCTGCTCTTGCCCCGGCCTTGCATACTTTCAATGCATCTCCTAGTTTGCATCAATAAAATTGAACAGTGGCTGTGTAATTTATAATCTGTACCGCCACATGATTGCCCCTGGCGCATCGTCATCAATTGAACAGTTACAAGAAGTTTATAAGAGAGAGTTTTGCAGGAAATTGACCAAAGTGTGTCGTGCCACAGCAATTTTCTCCTTCGAATTCCTTACATCACGCTTGAGAAGTTGTCAATATGGAGGCAAATGTGAAGCACGGCAAAACTTTGCCCTTGCGTTGGGATTGGGGGTGGGTTGGGTAATAGGCCCTGTGGGGAAAATATTGAACTCCCTCTGTGGCCAGATTTATACGTGATAATGCAGTGAAACACGCTTATATAGTTCTCACCTTGCCGAACATTAGATTCTAGAATGCAGGCTCGTGCTCGAATGTGAATCTAGGTAACAGCGCGGCCACATCGATGCGCTCATGCGAGGAAGATGGATTGCCTGCCGGTGCATTTCCAGAACATGGAGTACCCTAACATAGGTTTATAAAATTAATCTGTCCCGTGGGGCATCTTTCCGAGACTGAACAATTTTCATCACCAGTTCATGCAGTGTAAGCAGAATATATAACGAAATAATAGAGCCAATTCAGACAACTATTTGCATTTGACAAATAGTTTTCCGTTGCAGAAACTGTGAAACGACATTGGCAAAATGCATTCCTGCCGTTTTTCAAAACCAACAGACCTACATGTTTATGTATGCGTCTCCCTATGCTGGCACGGGGCACTGCTTAATCACAAGAAGCACAAATAAAGATGTGTATTGGCTGTAGAGATTGTTTGTATTACTTTGAGTGCATACTTTGTCACGGAAGCAATAGTGCCAACGCAGGCAGCCATTTTTTTTTTTAAACAGATTCCACGATTATCCAGACTGCATATACGTGCATTTAGAGTTTTTCTTTAGGGGACAGGCCTGTACATTGGAATTTAAAAAGCTAGAGGCACATCAATGTAAATCATTGACTGATAAGTCCACCTTTGAAAATGTATGGGTCCTGTGATCTTGAAAATGAGGTCAAGGTCTTCAAAGGTAATCAATCCTAGAAATGGTGTCAAGGTACAAATGAGGTAATTTTGGGTTTCGGTTGGCCAATAAATCTAGAGATATCATGTTCACAAAAAATGATTGACGGGCAGTACCATGGTCGGACGGACGGACAGATGGGCAAACCAAAAATGTCGTGGGTTCTCCCCTTGGGATGGACCAGTAAAAATTGAGTAAAGAAAGTTTCCTGTTAGGTGCTGAGGTGACAAAACAGATTGAAATGCTCCCAATACATTTTTCGACTACTGTTTACCATTGGCCAATGTGAATATATATACTTTGGGTATTATCGTGATTTCTGTCATTCCTCCATGATGGACACAGTCATATCACAACTGAATTTTGGATTCGAGGTTATGGCATGAAAAGTGAACTCCCAATTTTTTGCCACATCAAGTCACACTTTGTGAAATATGAAAAAATGTAAAGTGCACGGAACCCGAAACAGTACCTGGATCTTTACTGTGCTGATAAATCACGGTACCTCCAAAACTATTTAGCGCAGCTTCGAAACGTCTCTGAAGCTAAAAATATTAAAAATCCAGTTAATACCGTATGCTTGTTAGCATTTCATAATTAAATAGCGCAGTTCCATGGTGATTGCAGTCGAGCGATCTTTTTAAAAGTTTCGTGAGATCAGTCACACATGTGACAGAAAAAAATAACGTGCATATGTGTAGGAAACCCTAAAGCGCATTTTCTGTCTGGTTGGTGAAACCTACAACTGCGAAAAAATCACCTTTCGTCGAAAAACCTCACAAAACTAAAACAAACAAACAGACAAAACGAAAAAGAAACATCTAAACAAATATGCCTTTAATAGGAATCATTCGCATGCTACCTTTCTTTGAGCTCGCGACTTTTCTTTGAAAAGGGATCATGAACATCTGTTGTCGCACAGATCCTTGAGTAAAGATCTTCGAGTAAACTCCAGGATGTATGGTAGATGTTTACTGATCGTGCTAGTAAAAAGAGATAATCAAGAAATGCGCATATTATATTGTGCATGGACATAAAAAGAAAGATATCATGATGAGATTCTACATACGAAGCCCGCGAGACCAGATGATTACAAAATGTTGTCAATCAAGGACTACTTCAAATTGCATTATCTATCGTTCAGATGGGTTATCAAGATAATTTTTTCAAGAGCAAATTTTAATACTTTATCTAAAAGATGTTATTTAATAACATTATAAGAAAAGGTACTTTCCTCTCATGCTGGTCAAAGGCATTTATATGTATGCTTCATAAGGAAGGTGCTGTAAATAGCACCAAGATTATCGATCGTGATATAACCCTACTTACTGTTATGGGTAAAACATTTACCAAAATGATTAATAATAGACTTGTTATTTGGGCTATTGAACTGAAAAACTAATTTGAAGGACAAGCAGCCTATAGACAAGGGTATAGCACTAAAGATAATATTTGTAATTTATATGCCTGTGTACACAAGTGCCTGTCCAAAAGAAAGGTAGATTTCACAGCATCTTTATTGATTTTTCAACAACCTTTGGTTCAATAAAGCATGGCGTACTTTTTCATGTTTTGCAGACGAATGAGTTAAATTCAAAGGTACTCAATGTATTGAAGTAGTTGTAACCACAATTGACAACTTGTGTATTAACAGAGGAAGACTTAAGCGAGTTTTCAAATGCACAGTCGGAACAAGGCAGGGGTGTATGCTTAGTCCATTTTTGCTTCTGATTATTGTAAATGAATATGTAAATATGCTTCAGAATGCTGATTGTCAGGGGATTTTCATTGATAATAACCTTCAGAATGGCTTTCTGTTACTATACGCAGATGACATGGCTGATGTTGCAGATGCAGTAGGAAGGCTGCAAGAATAGATAGATGTTTAGTTGGTTTGTGTTTAAAATATAGAATGACTGTCAGCGTGGATACAGCCAAAGTAATGGTCTTTCAAAGGGGTGGTATTGTAAAGCTAAATGAGAAATGGTATTATAAAGGGCAGAGAATAGAATGCGCTTTAAACCACAAATCTCTAGGCGCTTTGTTTTCTTCAAAGTTACCATGGAGTCTCTGTAAAAGGAACCCAGCACCATAAGCCAAAAAAAAGAAGTGTTCACATTTAAACAGTTCATTAGTCTTTCTGAGATTGATATAAAAACATCACTTAAGTTATTTGATCATACAATAGCGCGCCTATATTATGTTATTCTTCAACTGTACATGTGAACTTTTGTAAATGTTTGCTGAAGGTAGGGTCAACTACTAGTAATGTGGCAGTCCTGGGAGAACTAAAAAGACTACCATTATCTGTAAGATATATGTAGAGATGTATTAAACACTGGATGAAAGTGGTGGGCATGCACACTGAAAGATGCCCTTATAATTGTTACAGAATATTCGGAAGCTGTTGGGTGGACTGGGTTTTGGAGATGTCTGGTCATTGCAGGTTGTAGGAAATGCTGAGACATTTTTCATTGAGTTAAAGCTAAGGCTGCAAGATGTTGCAAGACAACAGTAGATTTCACCTTATAAGGAAAACTGTAAACTAAGTTGGCTCAGCGAGATGAAAAGGGAGTTGATTTTAGAACCATATCTAAATATCATTCATGTCAATAAATATATGGCACCTCTTAGCAGATTACGGTGTGCAAGTCATAATCTCAATGTTGAGAAAGGCAGAGAGGAAGCTTAAGGGACAAGTAGAAGCGAAAGGTATTGTGAATATTGTAATGTGCAAGAGCATGTATGGACGTGCAAAGATGAATATAATATGTTGATGGATAGACACTTATATTGCGATCTTAGCGATAGAAACATTCTCAGAATTACAAATATGCATAATTTTCATACGCAGCTACTAAATACAGACATGCGTGTAATAAAGAACTCAGCAGCCTACTTTTACGATATATTTGTGAAAAGGAATGAGTATCTGAAAGAGAAAATAATATTTCACAGGTTTCATCTGACATGTCTATAATATTGGTGTGAACTGTGTAAATACTATCGGCCTGCGGCCTACAGTTGAGAACTATTGTTTAATTGACAATTATGCAAATCATTGTATAGTGCCCTAATTTCAAAATGAACTTGAAGTGTGGATTAATCCGGTCACGTGGAAGACTCGCTTCTGTAACACACCACTCAATGCAGCTCTTAGGTGCTGAATATTAATCGACTGGCTATTTGTTTGATCAAGTACTGTTTCCAAGTGCCTCAGATAGCCGCAAGATCTTCGTGCGTGGGACGTAATTAAGCATAGCACGATAATGTCATTTCCCGCGTTTTGGAGATCATCTGCAATTAAGTCTCCCGCACTAAGGGGGGGGGGCATGAAATACAGTCATGATAACTTAATGATGCTTTTCAGGACTCGATGTGCCAATTGTTTTGAAATTGCATCGGAACACTGCTGGATAACCCAAAAACCTAATTTGTTCACCATTTTTGGTGATCTGTGTGTGTTTTTGTTTTTCTCAAAAGCAGCCGGCTCGATCCTCTGCGAACTTAGTGGGTATATACCTGTGGTAGGTCTTCAACCAATTCGTTTCATATGTCATGCCTCATACATTTTTGTATGCTTTAAGACATTTTTTGTCAATTTGTTTTTCTTTTGAAATAGTTAAAAGGTATCTTCTCTAAGACCACGGTGCTAATTGCTTTTAAGGGAAACCAAGACCCTAATATATCTTACACCCAGTAGTTCTTAATTTGTTCATGTGGGTGACCTGGACTTCATTTACAAGATAAGATGATAATTTTAGTGAAAGTACATTTTATGACAATTAAAAATTTTTGACTAACGGCTTTGAAGTCTTGCATAATTTATATGTGTCACATTTGGATCGTATTTGGATGACTTTGGCAACATCCTCAAGATCATTGGATAAATATAGCATATTTCAAGTGGGGACGAAATATCAAGAGGATTTTGATAGATTGAATGATGAATGGTTTTTCTCATGAATGATGAATGGTTTTTCTCATGAATGATGAATGGTTTTTCTCATGAATGATGAATGGTTTTTCTCATGAATGATGAATGGTTTTTCTCATGAATGATGATGGTTTTTCTCAGAACCAATTTGAGACTGCATATGAGTGACCTTGACCAAATTAGCAAGGTAATAGGGTCACGGCGATTTACTGTTTTGGAGGTATTCGAGGTATGACTTTGATATTGCACATAGTGATATTTCTGTACATGAATTGGGTCGGAATGTACATGGGTGGCCTTGACCCATTTCTCAAGATTACAATTTTACTTTTACGAATATTACCAGTTAGGTAATAATTCAAGAACTATGCTAGCTAGGACTTTGATATTGTGCATAATGGTGGTTCTCTGTATTGGCTGGAATGAGACTCGATTTCCAAAGCCAACGTTATAAGGCCACTTTAGTCTTTGCATTCAAGGCCAAATGAGCAAAGGACTGTAACCGTCCCCTTGTTTTTGTTGTAATGGAGATAAGGTAGGCGTGGACGTCTGTATATTTTGTAATATTACAAAGTGATTGAATTTGTGTCATATTTCGGGACGTACAAGCGTCGTGCAGTCGAGATCAGGGTTACGTTTGGCGGTGAATCTATAAATATGACTTGTGGATGCTTAAGTGATGTATGCAGACTTTTCATAGGGAAATGCTCATGTTTCAGTCACACGAAGCAGGCAATACTCAGCTGCTCAGAATAACGGTGCTACATATCGTCTCAAAATGACACCGTAGCTTCAACTGTCCCTGCATAAAGTTATCCAAAAATTCATATTACTGACATGTACGGGATATTTATTAATAGGAAACTTGTGTCGAACTTTCTCTCAAATCAACAGATTTTGACGTTACGATGAATTAAACAGGGTAGGTTTTTACCGTTGTGTTGCGTTAGATGCATGTATATATGGCCACATTGAGGGCGTGTGGTAAATAAAAGCAGGTGGAGATCATATAGTGAGAGTGAAATCACATACCTCAGCAGAACATATATAAATGAGGTCTATATAGCCACTGTGCTTAAAATATAATACTATAGCACATGCATGTAATCAAATCGAAAGTAGCTTCAGGTAAGGCCTGGCTGTCTTTTGTACAGTAGCGATCAGTTGTTATGTAAGAGGACTACAAGACACACAACGACACCATTGACTATTATTATAGTAGGGATCAATACAGATTTCATTGTTACATTATTGTTTCAGAAAATAGCAAAACGAGCTGAATTCCAACAGAATCTATCCCTTGATTATATATATATATATATATATATATATATATATATATATATATATATATATATATATATATATATATATATATGTGTGTGTGTGTGTGTGTGTGTGTGTGATCTGTCCATACTGTAATTCATTAGTTCATTCATATCGACGACGCTCTTCGCCGTGGGCACAGCTAAGATTCATCTACCGCATACTAATTTCGACCTTTTCGACGAATTTGTTCAGATTAAAGTATACGTTTTAGTTTACAAACAAAGCAGCGCTTCTATAATTTTATTACTTATCTCCATTTTTGGGAACAATCTGTTAAAAGATGCATATTTCAAAACTGTATGGCAAATTGCTTTGGAGTCATAGAGGAATACTGATTGCCCCCCCCCTCCCCCCAAGCATTTGCTTGTTCATCCAATGGTACTAGGATGTTTTTAATGGATTTTTTATTTTTCAATCTTGTAATTCACTGTCCTACCTTTATCTTAGTTTTCCCTTCATTGGAGACGTTGCGATACTTGACAGGATGAAACGTATCGGTGGTGACATAATGTTATGTTATATATGAAGGATGTATCTTCCTGTAGTGTGATAATTACTTTGTTGCTTTTGTTTGCCTGCTAAATAGAATATATTAAACTCCAGGTCTCTTTGCACCCCACTGGTGTGTAGTATAGAAAACACAGATTGAAAAGTAGATAAAAGATAGACAGACAGACAGAAAGAAAGATAGATAAACATTATAAACAGACAGATAGATAGATGGATGGGTAAGAGGTAGGGTGAATGAATGGAAAGACGGACGGACGAACGGGCAGACGGACAGACATACAGACGGATAGATAGAAAGATAGATAGATAGATAGATAGATAGATAGATAGATAGATAGATAGATAGATAGATAGATAGATAGATAGATAGATAGATAGATAGATAGATAGATAGATAGATAGATAGATAGATAGATAGATAGATAGATAGATAGATAGATAGATAGATAGATAGATAGATAGATAGATAGATAGATAGATAGATAGATAGATAGATAGATAGATAGATAGATAGATAGATAGTGAGTGGGTCGCACAATTTGGACAGTGCAATGTGACCAGTAATCACATTTATGAGCAAAGACAATACAACAATATGAAAGAATAAAATGGAAGATGCTTGTGCTTTTCCTATAGAGGGCACTTCAGTCAGTCAAACTACCTTCCAGTGTAATTTGTATTTTAATAAACATAAAACTACTCTATGTACAAACAGTACATTTCTCATGTGTATTATTTATCTATTTTTTTTTTACAGTAGCTGCTTAAGTAACAAATCTATACAAAGGTACTTTAACTCACAATCCAATGGGAACACATACCTGTAATCTGCAAGTATCATGCGTATTGGGATGTGTACTTAACTGAATATATATAAAATCGCTAAATATAACCTCTTGTATTTTAATATAACTGACTTTGGCTTAAAATAGGTGTTCTGCAACTATAATATTTGACCAAACCCTCTGTGAAATAATTCCTTGTTAACACTAGATTAGCCTTGAGTTACACAAACTTCATATTGGTCAAATCGACTTCGAGTTAACCTCGCCGTTAACTCCGACGTGTGTAACTTGCCCATAAAATAATAGACATTGCAGAATCGGGATGAAAGTTACAAACCACTTCAAGCATTGCTGATGGGATTCACAACAGTAACGTCCCTTTGAAGTGATCAGGCCTCAATTGCTCATAAGTATGATTAGAATCTTTTCATGTCCGGCTGGAACACCAGCGCAGTTGTTTCAGTATTCTTTTGGTAAGTTACGCTATCTTACATGAGCATTGTTTGGAGTGCCTCCGGGAGATATGTTTAACAACCGAAGAGTTCAAATGTTTGAACCAATATAAGGGGACGGTATTTAGGGATGATCAAGAAAAGCAACACAACAAGCAGCTTCATCTATTGTCAACAGGTAAAGTGATAAAAGTGTCTTCGCACTTAAACGTCAACGTGAACAACATGCAAGAGGGAAGCATAAATAAAAAGTCCCTGTATCCGTTCTGTAGATGACACTTCAGTAAAGAGGAACATAGTTGTGTATTTCCTTTTCTTTTCCCTATAATTTCCAAATTCTTTGCTTAGAAACACCAAGTTTTTCGTGTAAATCTATGTGTATACTTAACTGATTATGAAGGGTTTTGTGTTGTTTGTCTCTACGCGAATAATTTATTCAAGTCACTTTAAGATGCAATCCAATGGAAACACACAACTTAAGCCTGCAACAATTTAGTGTATTGGGTTGTGTATTCAG
Organism: Hermodice carunculata; assembly: GCA_964020975.1. Lineage (NCBI taxonomy): Eukaryota > Metazoa > Annelida > Polychaeta > Eunicida > Amphinomidae > Hermodice > Hermodice carunculata. The sequence continues at coordinate 11,439,562 of OZ026616.1, read as the reverse complement.
CTTAATATATGTAAATCTTTATTGTACTTTCACTGAATACATTCAGTATGGTACAAAACTAAATAGGTGGGTGCATACAAAAGGTATAATATATATATATATATATATATATATATATATATATATATATATATATATATATATATATATATACATAAATACACGCATGATACAATATTGGCCCCTCAATATTGTCCATCGACTAGCACTCAACATCAGCGGTCAGCTCTTTTGCGTGTCTCAAAACACGAGTTGACATATTTCATAAACTGTCTTGTGACGTAGTGGTCTTCATTCAGTCCTGACATACGTCCTTTGAATTTATCATCTTCTGATAGTGTTGTCAGATTATACTGTATTATACTCTTCTGTATTGTTGTATTATACCTGCTCAGCAGAATGGTTCTTGGGCTATTATATTTCTCACAGTGCAGAAGGAAGTGTGCCGCACCCTCTACCTATACCTGTACCTGTAAACCTTGGCAAAAGCTGCAAATTCTAGTTTCAAGTAGAATATGAAATTGCTAATTATGGCCTCTTCCATTGAAGTCTATTCTAATGAGGAGGGTAGTATTGGCATGGTTTCATTAGGTACAATACTCCATTGCAGGGGGGAAAACACGAAACAGGTACACTGTACATTACTTTCGTGTGGACATATTAACACCAAGGTACACGCATGTTTGGGATATGACATGTGTACTAACGTCCAGAGGTGAAAAAGCGCACCACACGTTTAAACGAGCCATACATCCTAAAAATGGTCAGTTGCGTGCTTACTTACAATTTAGGTTTCTAAGTGGCCTACTCTTACAATTAACTTAAAAGTTTCATGACCAGTTACGCGCGAAGCTTTTAGAAATGGCATTGTTGTCTCAATCAATCATAAATTCACATACTGCTTCTGACTTCGAACAAACGGAAAGATGCATGGGGCCCACTGGTGTTTCTGTTTACTTTTTGTACTTAAGTATATCCTTTCATTAATTTCCGAATGAAATTGCTCCTAATTACCAATGTTGAATACACCGGCAGTCACATATACACCTTTAAGAAATGAAACTCCGTACTTACTGCCAGTACATATTTTTGTAGAGCACTTTTTGCATTGTCTAAGGCCTTAAATTTGCATAGCGAACGATAAATACATCTAAACGTTACATGGGAAAAAACATGAAGAGCAGACGCCTTTGATGTTACTTTCTGTAGGTATCACGCCAGAAAAATATTACTGTGATCATTTAATACACGTATTTTTTTCGAAGCTTGACGAAAGACAACACCCCTGCTTTGTGCCCATCGCACGCATACTTTGTTGTTGCATTATACTTGTAAGCAAGACAACCAAGACTGCGTGTGAGTACCAAGTACTGTTAGAAATGACAAAAGTTTCGCCTGAATCCCATGATCTTTCAACATCTTATGTTACCCACTTGGACATTTAAAGCTTTTCGTGGGAGGCGATATATAAAGCACTTTAATATCAGTATTGGTTTTACAGCGTCTTGTATTAATTGTCAGGTAAATCTGTGTATACCTATAATGTGGCTGCGTCTCTGACAGTGAAAGAACGAAATGGTCTTGTACCTTCTTGATATGGTCGTCTTCGTTTCCTATCAGCAGAGGACAGACCTGGGGTTCTGTCCGCCATGTCGGTAATAAACAATTTGTAAAGTTCCTTTTGCCGACTGTGGGCCGTACATATAATACAATGGGCGGTATCAGCCCGTTGCATTCTTCATCAAATGGGTGATGCATATTGCTGAAGAAGCATTCAACTTGTTCCTGTCGACAAGGTTAAAGATAAAATGCAGATTATAGCTTTTCGGGCCCCATTTATGTTGATAAACAGACTTTTAGCTTAACACATTGGTCTTCTGGAGGAATAGAGCATGTGTACTTCAACAAGACTGGAAAAATATGTCAAATTTCCTAACCAACAAAAACAATTATAATAAAATAAAGCAGTGTTGTCAAACCATAAGCTTTTGAACCTTAAAAGCTTCATAGCTCAGATAAACTGTAGAGTAGATTGCGTTATATTTGTGCCAAACATAAGTGATGAGCTATTACGGGTTAACCCCTCAACGGTCACAATCAGCGGCCACCGACCAGATGTATATAGAAACCTCTATGTCACATTTTATTTGATGGCTACGTTTTATTTGAATCTCTTGAATAAAAAAATCAGCAAATTCCGACTGAGGATGAATGTTTCTCTTAGCAACTGTCCTACAAATGTGCTGCGCCACAAAAATTGTCGGCCCCCGCGCATTTTCCTGGTCACTAAGAGATCACAAGAGTTAAAGGAATACAGCTTGGTGCTGACTTGGCTGGTGGTTGTCCAAGGCCTGGCTGGCGGCCAGCAGTGTTCCAGGTGAATTGCTCATGGCATGCATTTCTCTCGCCTGAAATGTGCCACAATGGGTTTGTATCCGCTTTGGTGGCCCTTTGGTGTCCACCGGTCACCTGAAATACAAACAAACATGATTGGAAAACACACAGTGGGTAAACGCATCAAGCGGTGAAGATCCGGCTCTGAATGCTAACTTGCTCCATGCCTTACCGTTTCATGATGACCTTTGCTTCATACTCTCAGCTGCCCTGAACATTAGACAGTATATGTTTCCATCCAACATAAGTTGCGTATTTCTATCAAACACAAAGAGACATTTTGACTTGTCCTGTGATTATCCAATTGAGCCACGTATTCTTTTATCCTATCCCATGTTATACATGTGCTGTGAGAATTATCCAAGTGCTGATATAAACTTGATATTCTTGCAATGATTTCCTGGAAGACCCAATTATCTGGACTGGCTGCTTAATCATTTTCCTCTTAACTTACTAAAACCAGGTGCCGGTCAAATCATGAAATGCCGCACACTTTCACTGGTAAATTAAAAAAAAGATGAATAAAAATTGCTGGTGAGACCTATCATTATAAGGTGCCCCAGATCAAAGGTTTCCGTGTTGTGGGTTGAGGGCTCAGTGTCGAATCTTTGTTCAGAAAACTTGTTAACACAGTGTCAATTCAAGGGAAAGGATTGACATCATGTTCGTTAATGCCTAAAAACTTAACATGATGTCACTAGGAATGCGATCCACAAATTAAACAGTTCTTCATGCCAAAGAGTCCTGGTAGAAAGTGTGTTAGTAATCGTGTACAAAACCCCAGATAATAAGAGTTACAAAATGGACATTGTTTACAGTCGGTGTTTTGGTTGCAGGAACATGTACGCTTACACTTTCAAATGTTATCAAGAGTCTCACACATAAAGGTTACATCTTTTTTTAATCATCTTGTTGCTTTACATCAACATGTAATTTCCTATATATCCTATACCCCAGTCAGTACACAAAATTACATTCGTCGGACTTCATCAGTATTCCGGCAATACTTCTCGGAACAAATTGATGGCTGCGAAATCAATTCCATGAATACAATGGTCACTCGAAGGTCAGATTCAAGGCCGCCTAGGTCAGGTCTTTAACATGCAGGTGTTGGGAAATTATTTTCCACCACTTAACCCATTCTCTTTGTAAACCCTATTTCTACTTATTACTGAACGTAGAAATTTGCTTATGATTGGGAATAAATCAAACCCGTGCTCGTGATAGTGCAAGTTTTTGGTACTGAATTAAGGTAGTCAATGACTACCAATTGCAAAGCTCTGGGGTGGAAAAACATGGAGCAAAAGTCAATTATTCATTTAGAATTGGTAACTGTACGTCCCGTATGATGTCTTGCTGTCTGATCTACATGCATGATGATTGGTTGTGACGATGTATTGCTAACTGAAATCAATGAATTTAGTGAATTCTACCCCAAAATTATTTAAAATTTACTTGAAGTTAGTTTTTTTTTTTTTTGGCATTGTGACAAAATACTATGAAATTACTGTCTTACCTGACGAAATTACAAACTGATGCAACCCTAAAGAAAAATTTTGATCAGAAAAGTAATTGATAATTGTGAATGATTATAATTCCCGCAGAAATTTTGCGTGTCTAAGAATTAGTGCACGTAATGTGAGTGTTGCTCAAACTAGGCAGGTGGAAGGGGGGGGGGGGGCAAAAAAAAAAGTTGAACAAAGATTATGCGACACATGCAGAGTAGCCGAAGACAAATTTCATTGTTTTTGGTTTTGTTTAATTTATACAAATCCAAATTACCTATTTTGTATGGCAGAAATGTCCATATTTTGGGGGGTCAATTTCGAAAATATTCATTCGCAAAGAAATTTAATACATAGATTAAATGTTAGATTACGAAATTATGCTTCTTGTAAAAAAAAAACTTTTATTTATAAACTACACGGTCGGAATTAGAGGTTCATTATGAATAATTTCGACAACCCTATTTGACAGCACTTTCTCAATCATTACTATCGATTTATATTCATGATTGTGTGAGTAGCGCATGCGCGGTGTGATCTGTTGTATTGTATTGTGTTTGTGTTGTTCTGGCAGAATGCCTCATCTATTTATCTGAGATGCAAATAATAAAGATTCATTTATCAAGCAGCTTATGGGTTAACTATGTGGCGCCAAAATCTCGGTTGTCAGAGGAGTGGGTGGGCGGATGTGCATTTAATCTGCATCTGTATTACCTCGACAATTTGTGCACATTGCCATGTCTTGAAACTATATTCATGCATCAACCCCATCTGCAGGGATGCCAGCATTTAAAGTGTCATTTCGGGGACAAATAGTCAAAACCATCAGGGACACAAAATAATTAACAAAGAACATAGCAGCATATAGTTAAATTTGATGAGGGACACACTCTGCAAATTGGTCAAATTTTGAGCTTATTTCATGGAATGTCCCTGATGATGATGGACATTTGGCATCTCTGCGTAGAGTCAATGGAACAGGGCGGGAACTACGAATTTATAAACGCACATGTCTTGGGGCGTTCCCCAGAAAACGTTAAACATTCACGGTAAATTCTTGGTCACTTTAAGCTGAAATATGGAGAATGCATCAATAAGCTAGAAAGGTCGAAGGAAGAAACAGAATGATAATACCAGTATTTTTCGGGGATGGGAGTGGGACTGAACTGAAGGAGCCGTTGGTACCATTTGCGCCTGAAATCCGCCCCTTTTTAGTCACGCAGTGAGGAAATACACAAGAAAGATATGATCCACTGTTATCGTCTCTTATTTTCAAGACCGGAACGTTAACGTGATTGTATCTATGTCGCTTGATGTGAAAATGCTCATACAGTACCAAGGGGCCCTACCCATCCGAAAATCACGATAGTGCTGACTTTTAGGCATACAATTTCAGATTACAGTAATGCAAAGTTTGGAAAAAAAATCTTTTCCAGTTCTTGGAAAAGTCTTCCGGTGCATGGCCATCGCAATGCACATACAGGACTTGTGAATTTTACATTCCCTATGATAACAAAGACGGAGTATGTTTGGCTCTAATATATGATCTGAAACGTGCATGTCACACTTCGGGACACCCATATTAACTGCGGTGCTGCCTTGGCCCGCATCATTCAACAGGAAGCATGTTACTGTTGCCAAACGGAAAGCTTGGTTAAAGCGGTCTTAAAAAAGTCAGTCACGTTCTCCAAAACACAATGAGCCGGCTGTAAGAAGGAGTTGTTTGGATTGGGTATTCCTCATTCCCATAAATGCTAGTGACACCTTTGGTCTTCCATCATTACCGCCAACATCAGGGGAGCAAATTTGCACCTTTGTCTATCGACAGTGTCAGAAATTTTGGGCGAGAAATGAATATGCATCTCCCGCATTAAAGAGTTAAATGTGAAACAACGTATTTTTCTAGTGGAGATTGTTTAAAATCCCGGTATACCAGATCTCCATTGCAACCCATCAAGAGAAGAGAGATAAGTAGGATAATCCCCTTAAATGAGGTATGTGATATGTCACTTGCGTAACTATTAAGCTTCATTTTTATGATTTTAAATGTAGCCCAAAAATTGGTAGACCTGTCTGCATGCCACGAGTACATGCTATTTACAACAGTTTATAGATTTTCATAAAACACTCATGGAGTGAGCCTTATGAGACAGTTTGGAGGCAGACTTTTATAAATGGTTGGAGAGTCTTGCGCGTGCATGGGTATAATCCAGCAACGTTCACGACACAGTCGTATTTGAAAGATAATGTTACATCATACACTGCTTCTTACAAAACGAACAGCACAGATTACACACTGCGGGTGCAAATGTGCAATTATGACTTTCAAATTAGCATGTACATGATGATAATTGCAGTCATTGGACACGTGGATTATGGTCACGTCATCATTTCCGCTGTATAGGTTCCAAGTCATGTATATTGTTAGGACTAACCGCTAAATTGGCAGAACGGTAACACGCACATCTTTGCCTCAGCAACATGTGGGTTCGAATCCTTTGCTGGAGGTCAGTGGAAAAAGCTCCTGCCAACAAGCTACATCTGTACCGTGAAGAGTCGTTTGTAAAAGCTAATGTTTGGCTTCTTTGACAATTGGTGTAAAGTAAGTGAGTCGGAGCTTATAATTTAAAATAATTAGGCCACTGAAGTAACATGACGGACTTGAGAAGCTTCAGTCACACAAATTTCAAGGTGGACGTACTCTAACAAAGCATGACATATGGTTTTGTAAACCGTAGCGCGTAGAGAAAATATTTGAAGCGACCCATCCAGGGACCTTGTCTGTGTCATCGTTCGGTCAAGCTTGTGACTAGATAACTTATTAAATCCAGTTCCTGACAATAAGTCTTTAATAAAAGCAAATCCAATGCTTGTGTTCAAGGAAAACTTGTACGATATATTATCTGCCGGATGGCATTTCGTTCTCTAGGCTGCAGAGAACTTGGACAATGAGATACTTGCTTGACAACATCGAATGCATGGCTTGCTTTTGTGCCAGATTAATTACTTAACCTACAAAACTTGATCTGACAAGTTACTGATACTATAAGGTTGTAGCAACATTTTCATTCACTGTCACGAATTATGCAAAATATTTCTTGGGACTTATTCGAAAGCACGACGAATAGTGAGTTGCACTTGGCCGATGCCACGTAGTTCAACAGCACACTTGCACAACTATTCTGCATAATTTGCCCCCTTTCTGACGCGGTATACAAAACACACATTTGATATGGAAGGTCACTTCACCAATTTTGTTTCGTTCGTATCTGTACAATCGAGACAGGGAAATGCAGAATCTAGGATGTGTGCTTGTCAGCTACAGTGAATGCACTTTCAAAACAAATGTAGACCAGTTGTTGTCTGCTTACCATACCTAAGGCCCTGGATTATTGGACTTGGGATCACTTAGTGCACCAGCCATTAAAATTGATGGCCTTAGTCCAGGGCCAGTGAGGACAGAGGCTGTTTCGCAGGCAAAATTCATGAGTGTTTTTTTTCCATGTTGGGGAAACCACACATTGTCCGTTTGGGACTGATCGAAGCTGGCTTCTGATCATTAGTGTCATGGAGGCAGAAGAGGCCCCTCCATATTAGTTCATAGACAAGTAGAGTATGACCCAGTCACCTATTTTAGCAGATATTTTCAATTTTATTGTCACAGAACTAGTTTTGTGCAGTCGGCAATGACACTTTTGATTGATTTAAGTCAGGATATATGAACTTTTGCAAGTTACTTACGAGATAAAGATTGTGAATCAAATCCTCCCTTGAGATCGGTTAACATGGAAATCTGAACTGGCTTCTGTGTAACAAGAGACCAACCACGTTCATGTACAGTACTACTTCGATTACGATGCCCGAACTTGGACTTGAGTGATAATCCCGATAATGCGAGAACAAAAATTGAATTCCTGGACAACTTATCGAATACCCTTTTCGTTTATAGCAGAAGCCATGTCTGTGCCTTGCTGACAATAAGACTCCTAACAAGGTTCCACTGGGGAGTCCGCAGATCAATGAAAGCACTACGCGCAGGTAAAAGGTTGAGGACGTCGAGTCAATGCACTCTATGATCCAGTTAGAGGTTGAGGACGTCGAGTCAATGCACTCTATGATCCAGTTAGACGGCAGCATCAACACGAGACTTTCGGACATCTCGTGAGAAACATTTGCGCCCAAACCTAGTCCAGGCACTGAAAATAAGACCCAATTACAAGCGTTGCAACAAGGCGAATATTGTTGAGGCTTGTTTATCATGGGTGCCAAACGGGACATCCATGTTGGCTGCGGTGCTGTCTTGGCCCATATCATCCAACAAGAAAATCCCGTGCGGGCAGATTCCTATTTCAAACACGGAGAAAGATTTTGCTCTTGAAAAATTAGTAACTTAGTTGGATAAAATTAATTTAAAACGTCAGGTCATGTTCTCCAAACACTGGCTGAGCTTGATAGAAGGAGTTGCAATGTGTATGGAGTAAGTGTTCTTTATTCTCACATATGTAACATCTTCGGTTTTCCGCCGGTACATCCGTACCATGGCGGCTCATTGTCACCGTTGCCTAGCGACAGGGTTAGACATTTTGCTGGTAGAGGTAAAATATGCATGTCTCGTGTTCTAGAAGCGGCCGTATGGACCATTTTAAACGCAAGCCAAAGAAAGTATGAACTAGTCAAAGGCTCGGGGCTTAGACGTGAGAGTTGTTATGTGATGGCTGATAAATTCTAGGCTCCGGAGAACATACCAGTGTCGCCTTCGTGGTCATGTGACTTAAAATACTTAAAATCATTCCTAATGTAATAACTCCATCTGAAAATTTATTACAAAAAAGACTACACAGATACCCGTTTGACATCAATTTCCTAATGGCCAATGCAACTTCTTAATAATTGACTCCGGTTTTTTCAGTTTACAGTATTAGTTGTACATAAATAGGTGTTTGCCTCTATTAGAAAAAATTTATAAGTCTTCTCAAAATAGAGAAAAAATGTTGATTTTACTAGAATTATGTCTTTCCTAATATTTCTCCCGTAATCCGAAACCTTCCCCCACCGCGTTGCGGGTATCAGGATTTTTTTCTGTTTTTCGTCAGCGACAGCGAGTGGTATTGCGTACTTGGACCTGTATCAATACAAGTCTGTCTGTCTGTCTGTCTGTCTCTCTCTATATGTGTGTGAGTGAGTGTGGATGTATGTATGTATGTATGTATGTATGTATGTATGTATGTATGTATGGTATGTATGTGTGTGTGTGTGTGTGTCTTTGTGCGGATGCATTAAATTGCTTTTTTTGCAACCTGTGAACCAGAGCGTGCGACATGAGCTAGCTTGTGATGACCCTGTCTGTATGGAGGATTCGTCTTCCATGATCGAGAGAAGGCGACGATACAATCCAACAGTTGGCAGCAGAATTTTGATGAAACGAAAAAAGATGAAAAAGCAATAAACTCTTCTATTGCATGTCGAGCTCCAAGCTTAAACAAAAAATGGTGGTGACGTTGACAAAGATGGCGCTGAAGAATCAACAACAATAGCAAAATAAAAGGACGATACCCCGGAACTAACCCAAATATATATATCAGGTTTACTGCACGACATTAGATACATGCTTTCAAACAGGTTTCGCAGATAATATTTGTGCACATGCAGTCATAAATGTGGAATCCTGAACGGCTCTTTTAAATTGAAGGTAAAAATACCTACGTTATTTTGTGTATGCAGACTGAAATCTAATGAAGGATTGCGTGGCACCAATAGCATGTTTTCAACTTACGAAGGGTTCTTGGCGTATTTGTTACTGTCGTCAGCGGGAAACTAAGGTTTTCAATCAGCCACTGTAACCGCTGGAAATTTCGTTATGTTTAAAAACTGTAAATCATCCGTAAGATCAGAAACAAGCTCGTGTACTACCTGTGGTTCGTTGATGGCAGGCATCAAGTCTCGCGTTAGATAAATCACTCTGCTTCACGCGATACGAGAATTAACACATTGGCGACATTCTTACTCGGTAAACATCAGCTGACTTTGTGATCTTGTGGAAATTTGTGTGTAGTTGTCATAGTTGAAAGGTATGCGAAATTGTGGAGAACGATATAAAGAGGGATCCCTGAATGGGATGATCTTATAAAATTGCCCACCTGTAAAGTAAATCTGGTTAATGGTTAGAGCAAAAAAAAAAAAAAAAAAAAGCGCCGTGCAAAGTTTCTGGTTGTCTGCCTGTTAGTTCTTACGAATATTATAAGCTGTAGTCGAACTCCATGCCTTGCCACGTGACCCTGTACCTCCGGGTGTATAGCGCCATCCGAAACTGTGTGGAACAGCATCTGTCGAGGCAGGCAACAGAAATAGTCAAGCTGGATGTGGCCAAAAAGATATTTGAAAGCTACCTCTTGGCAGCTCCTTGGCTTTGAGAAGAAAAAAAAAATCTCGATCAAAGCGGACAACATATGACACCCAGCGAGTATATGTTTAATTCTTGTAAAATATTGTATACGTTGTATTGTGTATATTTCGGGAAAATGGTTTTTAATTTTTGTAAATAAGGTACAGCAAAAGAGCAAGTTCAATGTTGATGGCAGACTTGCATAAATATATAACTAAAGGTAAATTTCTAGTTTTGACTTGTGCAAAGTGGTTTCCACTACAGCTGTTCTGTGGCGAGTACAGGAAACATGTGTTAATGAGGTAAATGCATCATCAACGCTGATTGCAAATCAACTGTAATTGACCCTAACATGGGTATGGGTCAGGAAGTACACTTATTCTTCTGCAGATACAACAAGATGCTTACCAATAACTCGACATACAACAGCCACAGAGTACCACTAAATGCTCCCGATAACTGTCTTCACACAACAGTAAATGACAATTAACGGGTGCACCAAACAGATACTCCATAATGACAATTTGCTCTTGTACAGCAGATTCTTTCAAAATCTCTAAATACGTAATAGTGGGTGTTTCCAGTTCATTTTCAACGATGAAGTGACAATTGGCTGTACATTCATGCAGCAGGCACGGGTATTAAAGCCCTCAGTTCGTTGCATTTCAGTTACACGTGATATGTTATGCAGGCATTTGGGTGGTACAACTGTTGGGGTTTCAGTGTGAGGCTGGCGTTAATTTTGTCTTGATTTTATTTCGGAAATTATCAGTATACGTAATACACTTCCAAATACTGATCATGTACAGGTACGAAATCACAGAGTTATAATGCTTATTCTCCCATGTGACAGAATCTGCGAACAGCAAGTACAGAGACAGACTTAGGTCATAGGTCATGCAAAACTGTAACAAGAAGTGGTCTTTCCCTGTTCAACTCGTTGTGTCACCTTGGAAAACGGAATAAAAGCTTTATTTTCTAATCACCTTCCTCCGCCAGGTTCATAAGAAAAAATCAGTTTATTAGTAATAACAAACACCAGCAAAACTTGCAGTAAAAAAAAGCTCTTATTCAAAACATTTCATTGCATTTGACCGCGGTAAATTTTTAGCTGAAGTGACCGAAAGTTGTGTCTTGTGACCTGTGATCTTAATATAGGACAAACGTCTCTGAACACGTTCAGGTGGGACAGTGATTTTGCTTTTCATTCAACCGCATGTTAAAATCTTGCAGAAAAAAAAAAGGTTCACGAAAAAGAAGAAAACATAGACTTGATAGTTACGTGCGATAAAAAACGCAAGTCATGAAGCTCATTTCTATTATGGTCTCTATCAGTCTCAAGACGGCGGAGTGATGATGGAAAGAACGTTTCAATGAATATAAATAGCAGGCAAATTAACTCTGTCGCCGAAACTCGTGGTTACATAAAATGGTATAATAATTCCGGATTCATATTTCTGGAACAGGCACCTTTCCTTCAAGTACAAGGATCAGCTACACATCTGGAGAAAACCGAATCCCTCTGGCCCCATCGTTTTCCTCAACGCGCTGGGGCCCACCAAAAGGGCGCCGAAGAAACGTGTTGACTGAGTCTTCGACTAAGCACTTAGAGTATAAAAATGACAAGACATACTGACTGAGTCTTCGACTAAGCACTTAGAGTATAAAAATGACAAGACATACTGACTGAGTTTTCGACTAAGCACTTAGAGTATTAAAATGACAAGACATACTGTACTGACTGAGTCTTCAACTTAGCACTTAGAGTATTAAAATGACAAGACATACGGACTGAGTCTTCGACTAAGCACTTAGAGTATTAAAATGACAAGACATACTGTACTGACTGAGTCTTCAACTTAGCACTTAGAGTATTAAAATGACAAGACATACGGACTGAGCCTTCAACTTAGCAAGCAGAGTATTAAAATGACAAGACATACTGACTGAATCTTCAACTTACCACTTAGAGTATTAGAATGACAAGACATAGTGACTGAGTCTTCAACTTAGCAAGCAGAGTATTAAAATGACAAGACATATTGACTGAGTCTTCAACGTAGCAATTAGAGTGTTAAATAGTAAGACATATTGAATGGGTCTTCAACTGAGCACAAAGAGTGATAAATGACATTGACAGATTGTTCTCTCTGGAGTCATCCTGCTATTTGTGTAAGCCTACCTCCATTTTAATTATATATATATATATATATATATATATATATATATATATATGTGTGTGTGTGTGTGTGTGTGTGGGTGTGGGTGGGTGTGGGTGTGGGTGGGTGGGTGTGGGTGTGGGTGTGCCTGGGTGTGTATAATGTTATGTGCGTAGTGTACGTTTCAGTTTCCGTCAACTAAAACACGCTGTGAGCTTTGGGTTTCAAGATTAAAATTTATTAAGATAGCTGATGGCTTTGTTCTGACAGATCTTGTCTTGTGAGTCAAAGCACTGGTCGGTGCTACGCATACACAATCTAAGTGTTACTGGATACGGACGTGCGCAGTTTTGTCCCCAACCGAGGTTCCCCATTACCTTTGCAAATTCAAATATCATCGCCGTCGGGTCACAGGGTTAACTTCAAGGTTAAATTAAATTTGATTTAACACAAAACACACACACACACACACACACACACACACACACACACACACACACACACACACACACACACACACACACGAGCGCACACAAATTCCGTGTAAGCACGTGTTATTTGTGCATCCTGAATACAGAATCGTGGAATCTTTGCTACAAATTCACATGTTCCTGCGTGTTGAAGCAAATCAGTGACAATTAATCGGGCTTAACACAGCCTTTTAAGCAAAATTGTGAATGCGCCAAAATGGATAACATACAATTAATATCACTTCACAACTTTTTCTTCCATGAGCCCACGTTTCACTGTTATGTTAATTTGCTTCCAGGGAAATCACATCCTACATTTTATTGGCACCACACAATCTATGCTGTCAGATAGATATTAAACCTGTATGAAAACGATAGCGCACCGTTCGTTACCGCATTTGTGTATTCTGCCACAAGTATGCGTTGTTTTGGTGTCCGGTGACAATGCAATGGAAATATCCCAAGCTGCCTAAAAGCAAACAGTGCAAGAAGGAACATATTGTAAGACGAGGTAAAGCGACACTACACCGCTGTCATGTGGCGCTTTTCTCGGCAGGAAATTCATACAATGTGACCACGTCTCTTTTGAAGTAAACCTCGCAGACCGATACATCATGATAGTATTACAACAACAAAACAAACATGATTAATACAATGTAAGGGGCACCGTGTAATCCTAGATTATTGTTACTGCCCCACATTTCACTATTATTATGACCAAATACTTTATTGTGGACCGTGAAATAAAATTTGGTCTTTTGAAGTCAGATTCATTGACGTGTAGGGAAGATAATTACAAGAGACGATCGATGAACTCTGTCGTCTGCTGGCTAAAGGCGGCGGGAAAGTACCGTTGCTTGCTTGAGCAAGTTGGAGGTACCTGATAAAAATATCAACATCTTCATTAAGTCCTCGTTAACCTTTGTGACAAGAGCATAAGGGACACTGGCTACCAGGCATGGGCACGTACGCCTGGGCTTCTGCAGCAGCTGGTTCTGGACACGTGCCGATGAAAACTAGTCGGCTTTTGCCGGAAATTTAAGACGTTAGAATTTAAAGTTATGGCTTCATTTGGCGCCAAAAAATAAGCTGGGTGACAAGAGTTAACGGGACACAATGGATGATGTAAAGCAGTGGCGTGTCACCTGATACCGGTCTGGCTTCTCGAGTTTTCCTTCTCTTTTGTCCCCTGTCGTCCATCTTTCGCATCACGCTTCAAGTCTTCTGGGACGCCAATATGAATTATCATTTTACATCAACATTTTCTAAGCTCCTGCGGCATTTTGACATTTTGCGCATCTTCTCGCACAATGGCAGGGCTAATAACTCTTTCCCGCGCATGGTCTTGTGATAGATCTTCTCTATAGGCTTAAGTCAAAACTATTTATTTTGGTAAGACGTCAAATTTGGGGGACAGGGCGGTACAGCATACGATATTTGAAATTCCCGGTTGCTGCATGAACCGTGGTTTACATTGCCTGTTCAGCTGAGGGGCGAAACCAGTGACGCCCCCGCAACTTCAGCAGTCTGATCCTTAGGCAATGGTTTTCAGAGAGCACACTGAATGACTGCTCTCTCAAACCAATCGACTTCTGCCCGTAGTCTAATGTTGTCTGCCTCGTCTTTTTGTCTTCTCATGTGCTTTCAAAGTAACACACATATTTTAAAAATAAGCCAACAGTATACTTGCACCAAACAAACACCCTGTGCAGGGGATAAGCAAACCTGGCTACTCTGGTCAATCGGTGACAACAGGCTGTGGTCTGGCAAGCGGTTGATACATATATGCTGTTGCCTCCCTGTCTCAGTGGCATACCTCATTGTTTTTACATATTAAATGTTCAAAGAAGGCAGAAAATATGGTACTCTGTGCGGTCAACGGCACTCTTACATCTGGAAGCTTATTGCTCGATGAATTATCAGAACTAGATTGCTGGTACAGTTGAACCTAGGACCATTTCTAAAATGCAGATTCCTGCCTATTGGGGCCCAGTTTGGCTGATCAATTCCTTTCAATTTCTTTGTAATTGAGCCCTACATATTGTGTTAAACATATCTTAATGGACTACTGAGGAACGTGAATACCTTGTATGAACCCTAAGTATTGTGATTTCCTTTTATATTGACGACAGATCGTGGCTACCAGCGTGGTCGCAAAATACAGGACCCACTTTATCTGCATCAAAGTTCTGACTAAACTTATGCATCCTTACGGGCAGAAAGAAACCCCTGGTCTTTTTAGATGCTCTGAATCGTGCCGTCAAAACCATTCTTCATGAACCGTTTTTATACAATTTGCTCAAGTAAACATTGCATGTAATGATTCCAACACAAGTGTGACATTTTCTGAGCCAAGTTTTGACTGATTAAACAACTTTCCCCGGCACGCTGCTCCCGAAGCCAATCGAGGAAAGCTGTTGGCCTGGACCAGTCTTGAGGTTTCTGCTCTCTTGCTATGGCTATGGGCATGCTTGTGTTTGAATGAAAAGCCGGTTTACAGAGAATAAGAATCTACCATCTTTATGTCAATTATGAGCACACCGACTTTGCCCGAAATAGGCAATGAAAGTCTTAAACCTTTCACCCTTGAATTGACACTTGAGTCAACAACTTTCCTTGGTATGAGTTGGGCACTCAGTACCCAACTCATGCCAAAGAAAATTGTTGACCAGGGGCATGTGATCTTGATAGGGCTTATCTACAATTCTCAGTCAAAATTGTTTTTCATTACTGTTGAAATTATTTGAAAACACTGAAGCAGACGACATTTGACCACCAGCCGGTTTTGGCCGGTTTAGGGGGCAAAGGGTTAAGCAGCTCCACGCTATTTACGAAGAGAAATATAGGATAGGGTTTTTTATTGTCCAATTGATAACGCACTTGAGTTAATACACGTAGTTCATGACGTGAAGGCAACATCTATATCGGTTGTACGGGTTATTTAGGTAATGTCCTATGCTTTTTTTGTACCGGAAATAGTTTATTCCTCGGTGGTGAAGCTCGTTAGAAAAATGGCTTCGCTTTTGCTTTCGCTAAGCCCGGGTTATCGACGTTGCTACTAATGTACCTTTTATTGAGTTAGAAATCGTGTCAATTGGCAGAAAAATACTCCTTTGTGTGGTGCCTCAAAGATCTTCCATTGACACTTCCATTCATTGATTTCCGTGGCCCAGTTTCCATGAGAATCTTTTATCGTCATTTCTGCTGTGACGGAACAGCCTTTTGGTATATAAATGAGACATATTTAGCGTCATTTCATTGAAAAAAACATAACGGTGCTCCGTATCTATAGAGTGAAGTCTTTAAAATCTCCGCTCGAAAAACCATCTTGCTCTACTTAATAGGCTTTAGCGTTTCTGAATTCATAAAAATGAGGAGCATGTTTACACCTTCACATGCCTGTTGCTCTTCAGAAACTTTCTGTTCCCTTTAACAAGTCATATATACCTGACAGTGTGAGAAAGTAAGTGATATAAGAAAGGATAAATATTGTGTACATTTAATTCCTTGAAAACACGTGTCGAAAAGTTAGTGATCAGATAGAGGCCTATGAAGAAATCTTATAATGGGGTTTATCTGTTTCTATGATGTAAATAGTACCAAGCTACAAACAGTATACATGGGAAATGAAAGCTAAGCCGGATATAAACGAAATGAAAAATAGAAGAAAAGTATAAGACAGGGCAGGAAAAAAACCATGATCAATAGGGCATAACAAAGATACTGCATGGTGGCAGCACTTGCTTCATGTGTCACATGATTTTTAAACCTATGCATGGATGAAGAATATATTGTTTATCCCCAGGTACCTTAACGTACAACAGGTTGATAGCAGGAGGAAGTTATCTGTTGTGCGTCCGATAGGCGACATGCTCCATTGATATAGCCTTGGTATGACATTAATGTTTTAGTGCGTTGACCAATAACAAAACAATGGCCAATATCAGTCAGATAGTTACCGAACAAATTCAGTGCACATACATGTATGGCTATATGAAACAGTTATGGCTTATGTATAGATGAACCTGCAACATTATTCTCAGTTTCACCAATCCTATATAAGATGGAGAGCTTGTCACAGTACTGTGATATTGATGCCCAATTATGGCAAATCTACATTCAGATATTGCCCAAGGTCACCGAGGAAAGCAGTTGACCTGGACTGTTACATTCTATGTAACTACAAGCATCCTGGTACTTGAACGAAGGGTCTTTTCACAAGGAAAATGAATCTAGCACCCTTATTTTAATTCACAGCAGTTCAACTTTAGTCGCAGGTGGCACCCAAAGAGTTAAACCACTGTCGTTCACATATAGGTTGTAGCCGATCTTTAAAAGTGCCAATAGTATGATTTGCATTCCTACCGCTGAGGTTATACCAGGACTCTTGCATTCCGATGCTGCTGAGTATTTCTTTGATGTGTTTAAACTAATGGTTATTTCCACTCACCTATAGCGTGGAGTTTTCTAGAAGGGACAAATGCACTGAGGAGTCCTGGTTACAGTTCTGAACTTATGTGGCATGCAATGTGATATATAAGATATGTCATGATGTGACGCGATGTATGAAATATGATCTGTGATGCAATATAATAATATGATATGATACGATGTAATTTATCTTTCCCCTTATTTCATGAAACTGAAATATCATTTGCAAATACCAAACAAAATTTCTCTTTCCCCGGGGTGCTTAACAGCTACATGTAAGCGGGGGCATTTTTCGAAGAGAGAAAATTTTGAGCCATGTGTAATAGGCGTTGAAGTCACCATAATTGTAGACAACATACATAAAATGTACATCGGTATCAGAACATGATATATTTATTGCCGGAAAGAGATGAGACACAACAGATCGTGCAAATCAGGGCGGTTATATACACGACCAACTAGCACGTGATTAATTTTATTTTGACTTATGATAGGATCCTTTTCTCGAGTGTTAATTATAAGCAAAAAAGTATGCCCAAATGTAAATGTTGGAACTTTGAAAAAAATAATATGCGCATGATATTTCGCTTTGTTATATTAGGGAGGAGCAGAAACTTGCGATTAAATGAAGATAGCATTCCGAAAATGTAATTTCAAATTGATCGCGCTATTGTGAATTGGAGAGGTAAATAAATTATATGCATATACATATGTATATACATACATACATACATACATACATACATACATACAGACGTACACACATATTTAATTCTGAGGCGGTGTAACTATATAAAAAACTAGAGTCCTAAATTTAATTGCAAAAAGCTCAGTATGGTGGTAGGTAGGCACATAGTTAAAATGTTTCGAATGCATATCGGTTTAAGCCCTCGAGGCTGGGGTATATACACGTTCTGATGTATAATTACAACACATAATTATAGTACTTCTCCAGCGGATTTTTTTGTCAAATGCTTCTACATTAATATTCGTAAAAAGGGATGTTCTTCGCAAAGAAACCACTGCGCAAAAAAAAACAAAAAAAAAAAACAAAAACAAAAAAACAACAAAAAACACCCCCCCCCAAAAACCACGCAGCTATTAGTTTGTTTTAGCGACTATACTCCACGACTGACGGTGCACATCATCTCTGAGGGACGGCAACAGCGTTATCAGCATGCAACTTTTCTCCATCAAGAATTACCAGGAAGCAACAGATGTCGTAAATGTCGTCTGGTACTATTTGGTCATTGAGGATAATATGCAGCCAGTCAAAAACGTCTCCTTGGTACGCACTGCCGAGGAAGGTTGTTGACTCAGTCCCCGGGAGAGTTAAACTATAAAATATAGAAACGGAACGGAAATCTGTTACCCTGGTCAGAGAGACCTGTTCGTTTAATCCTGGCGTCAAACCGTATCAAGGGCAGCTTCGATGTAACTGGGGATGTAACCTATGGTTTCGCTAATCAAAAAGGTGTATGGGAGTGGGGAGGGGGGGGGTCAATTTCATTTAGAAGTCACAGTTGGCGAGACCCAAACCTATTCCTGATGTATACAACTGGTGGCTACATAGGCCAAGGATTAAGCCTAGGATTTGTTGATTGTTGCTTCACGCTGAGGTTGCAATTTAACCGTTTGCACAATATCGGTCTTGCAGTTATTACTCTGAACTTGAACACTTTGGAAAAATCACAATTTACATCGTTATGCGTATTTAGCGGCGTACACAACAAATATGCACTAGTATACATCTGCATTACATTATATATAAAACTAGTCTTTAGTACAGATTAGACTACTTTTGCAAATCAGTTAATACAAAATATTGCGATCATTTCCGTTACACGTCTACATACCAGTTTAATTAGGATGAAATTTTGCTTACGTATTTACACGCAGTGGTTTCGAACTTTAATTTGCAAATTACCAAGAAAGTTATAGAAATACACAACCCAAGTCATCCTGACTTAAGTTCGCTCTACTTGAGTGGCCCGAGCGCCCTCTGTTATTGGATAGTGATACTGATACTGATACGGTGGAAGACTTTTTACTTCAGGGCATAACATAGTATCTCTACGTGTATGCCAAGCAGACATATGTTCCGAAATGGTACGTCTATAGGACATGTTGTATCTGGGCTCCTCTTTAAGTTTCTCGGTCAATGTGTTTTTGTGACACAGTTTCCTTGTTCCATTACTTTTGAATTACCACATCAAATCACAGGAATTAAAGACGAGATAAATACGAAGTCCAACAAATGGTTTTAGGGAGCTCTCCACACATGTCTGACTCATTATATACAGAATTCCCCAAAACACGGTAAATTTCAAGTACCATCGATCATTTCTTAGAATTTATAAATATCGAATTAATCATTTCCTAGAGTCAATAAATATCTCTTACATTCAAATGTTTTACAAGAAAAATGATGCGTGAGATACTTGTTTCATGTTGGCATAATTCTGGCATTTTTTTCGTAATTTGACATCAAAATACCGTTACACTGTACGTCACTAATGTCCTAAAAAATCAGCAACAAAAATAATGTAAAGAAGTAATCCTGTGGTATGTTGAGTGTTTGCACGGAAAACACGTAGATCGAAGTCAAGCGTAAGACGGTCCATGCCTTTGCGTAGGGCATCTGATTCTGTGCGTTATGTCGTCTAATATAAGGTCTATTATGTTGGCAACATATAGTTTTGTTATGGCGCTACAGAGCATATGGTGTTTACTAATGATTTTGTATTATGATACATATCCACTGTTGCATATACTTTGTGCAGCAAAAGCTCCTTGTATTCTATACCGCCTTCAGAAATGAAGAGTACTCTTCCCTGTATTTCTGTACGGTTAAATTGTGAAAGAGAATGACTTCTTTCCACATTATCGTTGATTTTGGGAATCATGTACTCTGTCCATATTAAAGTTGACAATGGGTGTTTCGCATTGAATTTAGGTTGGTAAAAGGGTCTTTGACCATCTTAATTACACCGTAGATCGAAAGATAGTCGGTTGTGGTGGTACTTTCACCATTGGGCCACCCATAATCTCCCCCATTGCTGTCTTCCATCCTTCGCCCCTGTCAACTATCATCAGCAACATCTCACTGTGCCTTTTCCATGTAAGTTTGCCAGGCATCAGTTAATACCTTCCCGCCCAAATCGTCTAAAAGCGCCCGGATATAAATAGTCGCGCTCCTCAATGTTTTTGCTTACATTTCGATAGGAAGCCTTTTGATGAGAATTGTATATAACACCGTTTATGACAGCATGTCTCTGGTCAACAGTTTCCTTGGGGCGAGCTGGACGCACTGTGCGCCAACAAATATTGGTGACTCAGTCATGTAATAACCCTTTCACTGCCAAATGCGACTAAAGTCGGAGTACGTAGAAAGAGCTTCTCCGAATTATCAAAAAGATACTACATCAAAATGCTTTGTAAAAAGACCTTTCATTCAAGTACCAGCATTCCTACAGTTCCATGTGATATGATGGTCCCAGATCAACAGCTTTCATCGGCGCGCTGTGGGGGCAGTGCCTCGAATGCGCGACAAGGAAAGTTGTTGACTCAGTCCAAAATGTGACTCTCGAAAAGAGTTAAACAGGAAAGGATTCACTTTTTCTAATCTCACCGGAACTATTTGCTTTGCATCGAGTTCGTAAGTGACTATGTACCGTTCTTTTTGTATATGTCTCTCATTTTATGTATTTCGTTTCCACCATAGCCCGGTGCACCTCCACTTACCCGAGCAGGGGTTCTGTTAAATGCGGTCTTTCATCCTATGGCAGTTTAATCCTTCACCATGCAAAGTACTCCATTTTCATGTAAATCCTGACACAATCAAATATGTGCCACATGTTTTGGACCAACAATTCAAGCTTTATTGACATCCTTCAGGGTGGAACGTTTCAAACAAAACCACCGGAACAGGAAATTAGGTCAGTGTGACCTAGATAATAATGCCACAGCCTGTTACTGTTTTCATACAACATACCGTATGATTAAAATCCATCCAACAGAGTCAAAGATAGAGTGACTATGTTTCAGTCCTATCAAGAACCATTTTTTAAACACTGAAAAATAACGCAGGGAGCCCATTATACAATAGTAAAAGTTCCCGGGTTACAGTCACATGGTGGGTAATAGTGTAGACCATTGATTGAGTGACACGTCTGAGATAGTTATCAATGTGATGTCGCCATTACAAATTGCAGCGCAAAAGATGGGAGAAGTGAGGGAGTTTTTGTCTGTTGTTGAAGCGGCTTGCTAGCAACTTTGTTTGTGAAAGGAAGAGAGAAATAACCCAACATCCAATCAGAAACCAGTACCCCCAAGATAGTTTCATTCGAAGCCTGTATTGTGGTCATTTTCAAGGCAATACAGACGCAATAAAATTTAAAACCATGCTTAACAGTATGAAATTCGAAAGCCTGTAATACTTTGGAAAAAAAAAACGTCAATCATCAGATTCGTCACTGTCGTGTTGTACATAGAGTGCCACGGAACTTTATCATATGATGCCCTGACCACCTAAGGTCGGATGACCTTGTGGCCTTTACCAAACTAATTTCGCTGACGCATACAAGACACATGCCAAGTTTTATGAAGATCCATTATATGGTATCCTAGGAATGAAATATTGGAATAGCTTTACCATATGTCGACTGTGCCAACCACATAATCTATGCCCCCTTTTTTATTCGAAAATTTCGATGCAAAACTTTTCACAAACAAGTGTAATTAACATAGCCTCCTATAATGGATTGATTAAATTGCACCACTACATAATCTTATTTCACCTGTGACAATAAATCAAAGATGCCAAACATGGCATAAAAGTGTGAGTACACCAGGAGAATTTCCTCTTAACAATCTGAGTCGGAGTACAACCGCTGATTTGGTATGCAACAATGAGAAACTATCAACCGGAAATGTTTGAATTTGACTTCGACCTCAGTCTGTGTAGCTCACGCTTATTAACTGACGCCTAGCTAGCGAACCATCTAGTATTTCCCATCTCCATGATTAATCTGGGTGTCATACTGGGATTTCACATCTCCAGGATCATAGGGTTAATATGGGGTTCAGTCTCAGGTTAACTCGTACGTTTGCAACTGGTGGCACACAGCGCTGTGATTCAGATAACATGCCAGTAAATGGAATCGTCTTCAGACGATTAGAGTCAAGGTTGTCAAATACCTCTCCAGAGTCGAGGAGACGGATTCTTCCGCACCGGTGCCGCTGATGAATGGTTGAAAGCCACTTACATGGGTACCCGCACAATGCTCAACCCTTATCCCAATGAAAAGGCGGGACATTATTAAACTGAATGGACAAAAGTCAAGCACCTTTCCCGTGATGCCTTTCGTTATCACACGTGACTGCAAACAGCAAGATGAGGGTTGTCAATCTGGGGAGTTCAGGACGTCGCCTTGAAGCTATACAGGGTTTAAAATTCCTTTATATACGTTTAGGAACGTTTACACACGCCACTGAGGCATTGAATGAGGCTTTTTTGCCAGAAAGGGTTTAAATTCCTTTACATACATTGAAGGTTACTTTTGTGCGTTTAGTTGAGGAACAGAGGCCAGAGCTGGGAGCAAAGTCTCATCAACAATTACCTCTAGGAAGAGTACAAACGGGAGCACACATAAATGTGCCCTCAAAATCCCCAGAGAAGTTTTACTTCCCTCACACATATAACGCAGCACCGACATGAAGGTCAATCGAACACACTTCTGCAGGCACAGGTGTATCTCTGGTGCTAAAATGCTGTTTGATATTTGGGACATTGGAGGCCCAGCGCGTTTGAACTGTACATTTGCAAGGCTCAGAAACATAACGTACACTGCGTTACTCCTCAACCGTATATAGTTTTAATGCGAACATAACGAGGAAAAGAAATCTTACCTCAGTTTTATAACGTCGTATCTGCTCCAAATATCACGTACAGTGAAAGACAGCAAAAGAAGAAGAGGAGAGGAGGAGGAGGAGGAGGAGGAGGAGGAGGAGGAGGAGGAGGAGGAGGAGGAAAGAGAAAAAACAGCACACTATAAAATGTCCATATACCCGGCTGGCACCTAGTGCCTCGCAAATAATTAGCCATCAGCTAGAGGTTGTTTTTGAAACATATTCACGAGAGCGGAGGTCCGGAAATGAAGACAGGGAATGTCTATTTGATTGATCAATCCAGCATGTTACATGGCATGCCCATATTGCTTTACCTGGAATTAAATCAGGGTTCCATTCTTTGTGATAGCTTTTATAATGTCATTGACTCTTAACTGCTAATTATAAGGATGACTCAACAGTTTTTAAAGCTGCTTGCGCTGCCTGGTCCTTTCCCAAAGCCGAATGGGAAAAAATTGAAGACAAAACAATAATCAGCCGTCCCCCCAAGGACGACGATGAAGCAAGCCACATTCGAAACAATGATGGCAATCGACCGATGTAACTTGAACATAGTCAATCAATGCCGTGGGCCCCCACCAGTCACAAAAAGATGCATGTAGATCTTACAATGGTTACACAATTGTGAAATATGCATCAGCAATAATGTCTATTTTGACAAGATAAGTTGTTCAACATTGGATATTCTGTGATTTCCTTTCCCTCAAAACTTTTTTTTTCACATTTGACTTGATTAACAACAACCGGAACATTTAGTTAAATCAGAGCAGTGAAAATATTAGATATCATCTATAGCACTGTGTTTCTGTGGATAGACATCAGATCTATATATTATACCGTAAGCGTCAATTGTTTCACACGAGGAACTGCCGATACTATACCGATTCCGATGGGAATAGCGATCCGTTGGTAGTTTAACAGTGAATAACGGTTACATTCTGATGCAACAACGTGCTTCATATTACCAGTGTGTCTAAACAAACTTTTGATAAGTCAGGGAATCACCTATAAAAAATATTTTTCAGAAATAATGTATGGGTCACTTTCCGTGGCAAACATTGCCTGCTGGGCAAATCATCTTCTGGAGTGAGGTCTACATCTAGACAGTGGCCAAGACCATCATCAGATAATTGGCGGGGCCGGGCTTTGGATGCAATAGCATAATAGCCGTAAGAATGGAACGCATTTTTTAAATTTCCAGCCATTTCTTTGGCAATCGCTGTCGAAAAAAACAACATCTTACAAATTGCACAAGTTGCCCATAGCCTAGAAATGCGTAAGCAGACAATTTATAAAAAATTCCCGTGCAGGGATTCTTTTGCCATTTACACGATGCCAATGCAAAAAAAATTCTCCACTCGTAATAAAAATAAATAGGAAAGTTAATTTCGCTTCGGTGTACGCATAGTGGTAGGCTCGGGAACATGTGACATGCAGTGATCTTTAACACAGAGAATACTTTTATGAAACTCTCTATAACGTTATGGAAATCCATACGCGGAATTTTCTCGATAGTAATTTATATAATTTAAACCTTGTTATAAAATAGAATCAAAGTTATCTGGAGCGAGGTAACGTTAATCCGACACTATGTTAGATTTATATACCATCTCTGTGTGTGCTTTTTATACTATTGAAGCATTTTGAGCGACTTTGAGTTGTTTGTCGTTACAAAATGTTTGCTATAATTATAACATGACAATGTAATATTAATGATCTGTATGAAAAGCTAGATTGTTTTTTTCTTTACCATGGCGAACGAACAATTTGCATCAAATACATAAGACATTAACTATACACTGCCTGTAAGCCTAAGCCTATCCAACTGCTCCCGTTGATATTTCAAAACCTAAAATACAAATACAAAGCAAAACTAGTTATTAAATATCTGCGATCATTGTGTAATTATCATATAAGTGCTGGTCAGAAGTCAAACAGAAAGCTTTATCTTTGAAAAACTGGAGCGTATCGTCCCATAATCCCATAATCCAATGTCCCATACCATCCTTATAAAACTGAAAGAAGGTTGAAATTGTGGTTTCATATAGCATAGTGTTGATTATTTAATGTATGTTTAGACCCTAGTTTTTACAATAACGATCAGCATGGAACTGTTATTGTTAGTATTTAACTTACACCATAGATCCTGTAATAATATCAAACTCTGGAAAGAACATATAGTAAATTATGTAGCTTATCATAGTTGCATCGTTGCAAGCCGTTCAGAACTTGACGACCCATGAAATGCCTAACGGAAGCTGAAGTCAGGTGACCATGTGTTGACAAATAAGGTCATGACGGTAGTTCCACGCAGAGCTACTGCCTGCGTCTCCAACCTTCCACAACTTCGTCTATTAATAATCTCATAAAACATTGATACTACGTCGACTCATGCATCGGAATCTCACACAATAAGGCTTTTTTTTTTAATTTGGGAACAACAGTTTTGTATACCTGCGTACTAAATCTTTAGAGTACCAGTCATTCGATAACAAGGCAAACATTTCTCTCGGCGATTATGGTATAAACGGTTTCACAAACCGGATGTTTAATGTCTGAATCTTAAATTTTGCTGGAAGTGACCCCTGGAGTTTAAAGAAAAGCCCAAAGGAGGTTATTTTTGGCAGAAGTAATGAAATTTGTGTTTTGGGTGGTTAGGCCTATACAGTTTGGAAAAGAACTAGTGTCTGCAGTTAATGTTGAATATTTCTAAGGTTGAGAGGACCGGTTTAAAACCACCAGTTGCCTTTTATGAGTGACTGCCTGTCTCAAGTCAGGAGTGAAATTTGTTTCTTCACATTGGCATTGGAAGATAAATGTTGATGCTTTGGCAAGTCTGGAATCTCTTTGCTGTCATTGTTGGGTTTGGAATCTATGAATATAGATCATGTTTTTCTGTACAATCGGATGTTGGTTAACTGTGGCTGAATCCATAATTTTGTGAAATACGAAACGGACCTTTGAACGAGATGAAATCATGCAGATTCTGTGGTTTTTCAACTTTTGGTGCGGATGTTTAACTCTTTCAGTGCCAACTGGGACTAACTCGAGCAACTTAACACGAACTACTCTGAATTGTAATAAGGGTGCCAGATTCATGTTCCTTGTAAAATCACCTTACATTCAAGTACCAGCAGCCTGAAGGTACATACAATATACTAGTCCAGGTCAACAGCTTTTCTCGGTGCTCCTTTCAGCATTGCGTCGAATGCGGGCCGAGGAAAGTTGTTGACTCCGTGCAAAATGTGGCACTGAAAGAGCGAAACACGTGCAAATGCGAATTTTCTTCCAAGCTTAAAGAGAATAATTTAGGCGCATTCTAAAATCGCACATCTATAGCGGCAGGTGGTCAAAATGCAAAATGGCTCAAAACACCACGACAGGGTGAACAATTTATATACTGTTCACGTATATTGATCCTTTTTGTGATGGCAGCTCGTGCGGAGAAGGTAAATTCCAATTTTACGATTTTATTTTGCATCCAAATTTTCGCGCTCTCAGTTTAGCGCCCAACGGGGTTGGCGGACACTGCCAGATTTTGTCCTGCACGAATTTTTGAAAGAATCATGTCCTATAACCATAAAGACGTGTCCTGTTGAGTTTAATTTACATTTGTGTCCTTGATCCTATATATTGACCATTGAAAGAACAGTGATTGCTCAAAATGAAATGCTACAGAACTTGACGAACTAAATGCTCATTGTCAGCACAACATAGGATCAACGTAGAAATGACCTCTTGAATATACGAAAAACCAAATATTCAGTGGCGTCAAGGGCCATAAATTAAATGCCCGCATGAGCCCAGAGGAAGTGGTTTTCTTTTGCGTTTTCTCAAAGGTAACGATAAGAGGAATTTAAACGACATGATAATTCTTTCCAGTCCTATAACCTGAAGGACGATCACTTTGATTCGACCCTTGCATTCCCTTGGATCACTACGAACTTTGAAGTGAGTGTGTGCAACTGGTACTAACTGTTCCTATTTACAGTTGAGCATTTACACTTTTCAGCAATGAATTAAGTAAACATCTTTCTTCGTCATATCGTCGGATGCCTTACGCTTTCTCGTGGAATGTTGTTTTCACATTTTGGCTGATGTGCCTAGGGGGAAATTCCTAATATTGAAATGTGCACTGCAAGTGAGCGGCCATAGATTTTGGTCTTTTGTCTGCAGATTAAAAAGCATGTTGTAAATTTTACCTAATTTGTCCCCCCCCCCCAAAAAAAACTTTTAGTATCATGAAAATTCTCACAACGTAGCAAAGTCAAGTATTGAATAGCTCAGTCTTGTGATCGAGCAGAAAATATAGTACGTTTCACGATGTACACGTTTACTTGTCCTGTCATGAACTAGAGTTGCATCTAAGTGGATGTTTTAAACGGTTTCCATGGAGTAGTAGATTCTGAACCTGATTTTATGACCAACGTGTATAATTTGTAGCATCGTTTTCGAGAATACTAAAAGAAGAGCCAAGCAGGGACACCTATTGGAATAAAAAAAACTTCAGTTTGGAAAGAGGCAACACACACATAAAAGTTGTCACATCATATGGTGCAAATTTAATTGCACAATAGACACGCGTGATAACCAAGGGGCTGCGATTCAAAGCCAGCTTGAATTACGATGTTTTTCTGCAACCAGTTGCTGACATGTCGATGTAGACCCTTTCCATGCTATTTTGGACACTTGCGGCAAGAGTTTTCCACGGCGCCCAAGTGCGGCCAAAGCACGCCGAGGCAATGGATTTGTTTTTTTGTTTTTTGTTTTGTGTGCAGAACTGCAGGCATGGACATGTCGTATTTGATTGAAAAGACTTGTTTTGATGAATTTAAATCTAAAATTATTGTAATTCAGATGAGCAAAACTCTTGTTGTTTTTGGCACTAAAAAAGTTGAGTAAAATTATCTAATTCTGACGTTTGTCTGTTCTTATCAGGAATATCTTTGTGCATAAGATGCAGCTGAGTATACCCTGAACAAACAAAACTTTTTAGGTGACGTATCCGGCTCTTTGTAATCCGCAAACACACAAAACTATACGGGTTGCCAGTACAATTTGCTGTTTTTAAGTACATATAACTTCAGGCAAAAAAGCATGCAATTGACAAATAATAAAATGTTATTCAATATAAATGAACACGTGGGGGAACCAATTTATCATCCATGAAAATAAGTGCTTTCAAATTCAAAGTTCATCACAGTGATTTGATTTCAAAAAGAATGACCCGATGTTGCCTTCTGTACCTGTTTACATTTGTAGAAGTCTCTCACTGTGGAGAGACAAAAATGAACCCAACCAGCAGTAGATTTCATTACACTGTTTACTGATTTAATGACAGGAACACCTGTGGTGTTTTTTTCCACCAATATCTTTATCAACTTCTTCCTTCGGTGTTAAGCCACATGAGTCGGGCCCACCCGTCAAAAATTTCTCTGCACTAATAATTGTGCTAAGTGTATGTTTCGCTGCCTCCAACGTCGTAGGGAGACTCGGTCACTTTGCTTCACCTTATGCTAGAAAAAGCCGCGTGGTGCCCGTGTAGATGGTAACATGAAGGATGTACGTCTAGCGCCAAACTACTTCCACGTTTCCTGTGATCTGTCAGGCAAAAGACTAGTTTTCAAGTGAGTTAGCCTGTGGACGGTGGATATACGCTACAGGACAGCAAGCTACACCGGAGCGTGAGATCACACGGGGTTCTGCAGAAAATTTGCGCCATTTACATTGCGCTGCACGTCCTAGCTTTTTAATTTTACCCGCTGCTATTTAATATATTATCTTTAAAAAGGTCCAAGCTTCAGCTGCACGAACGGGTACATGTATGCAAAGCACACAGGGTTTAGTCTGCTGAGGGAGCAAACGACAGCCATAAGATTTTGATTTATAGACGTAAATGCAATTGAATTTTTTAGTTCAATATAGAAAATTAGATGTCGGTAATATTTGAGACATCTTTCCAAGAAATTTGCAAGCGAAGTTAAAAAAAAAAAAAGTAATGGAAATTAGACCACAATAAACTTTTTGGAATAACTGATTGCGTTCTCCCTTTTTGCAGTGCAGGGCCAGAAATAAGATGTTAGAACCGACGAGGCCATGAAAACAATGATGCGTTTAGGGGCAAACGATAATTTAATGACTCAGTAAAATGATGGCCTCGCGGGCTGGCCACCTTTCATGTGTGTTGCTCTTTAACAGAGGCAGGACCTCCGTGTAGGCCCTTGCTCGGGGCCGATGACTCCAATTTAAGCGGCAGCGTAATGTCAATGGCCGAGGGGCACGCAGGACCCTTTGGAAAAGACAGGTGAAATGGCAAAGTCCCCATATCGAAGGGTCGCCGTGTGATCTGAGCAAATGACTGGTCCCCCTGATCTTTCTGCTGCAAATAAAGTCAGTCGAAATGCGGCAACTTACTTTTACTGCATCAACACATTTATCATGGTACCAAACTAGGCCATACATCATGTGTCTTCCATGACACTTCAGCATATTCATACAAATGTGAAATGGAGTCATGGTGTCGGCCTTTAGGTCTGTAGTTAAAATGCCAGGCAGTTTGCATATTTGGAACGCAGTCAAAATTCAAGTGAAAAATACTTCAGTCGGGACTGGGACAATTTCCAATGTTTTGCTTGGCGAAACTGCAAAATTGCACTGAGTTAAATGTATAGCACTCGTTTGTCAGTAGGTGACATAATTAGCTTAAAAAAAAACAAAAAAACAAAAAAGCAAAATTGGATTAAGAAAGTTTCAAAGTTTGAATAATCACTCCGTACCAACGTTTAATAACCAGCACTAGACGGAAGTTTTCTACATATGGTCGCTAGTTGACCGGTTATGACGTTGAAGCATTATGTTGTTGTGACTGTTGTTTTTCGAAGTCCTTCGGCAAAGCGGCTTTATTTCAAAGGTGTCTGTTAGCACAAAGCCGAAGGGGTGGGTTTAGAAGTCACTTTGCAAAATGACAAAAATTTTGGACAGAAAATACATCGGGTCGTAAAGTACTTTGCACCTCGTGCAACCATGGTCTGGGCATTAATTCAAGTCCGAAAAACAAAATCAAATAAAACCTTGATAGGACATATATTCATTAATAATAGCTCTAAGCCAGCTAAATTTACTTGTTTTTATACCCGACGATAAAGGAATTTCTGATTTGTCTTAGGGAAGTCAATATTGGAAAATATCTATCAAGGTCAGTTTAAGAAAAGCAGAACTTTTCAAACCTCCCAGTACCTTTGGATTTTAAATCAACACGTTGCATTTTTTTTCCTGAATCCCGACCTGCTGTATTCATTTCGTGAAAGTATTTTGACCTTATGGTCGTCCGCCGTCTTTTCGGGACCAGCATCTTTTTGGTTCCGGCAAACTAAGACCTCTTGTATATCTCCACGGTTTTGAAAATCAACCTTTATCATTCGCTTCATAATTTTATAGTTAGCGCAAATAAACTAAAACATGCCAGAGTTTCAACGAAAAGCACACGTTCCGTTAAAACCGATCAAACATGGCTCAGGATAGAAATACCTTACCAGATATTAATATACGATCTGCAACCTTTCTGTTTATTGTACGTTTCATAAGCTTTGAATTAGGGCTGCCAGAGACTGAATAGTCATTTATCACCATAAAGTTAGGAAACCCAAACCAATTACTATGTATTATATTCAGACATCCAGGAAAGTACAAAGCTGGGCCAGGTAGAAATCTTGAATTCATTACTCTATTTATGACATTTGATAGTCGTATTTGTCTGTGTGGTGTTGAAATACGTCAAAGCGATTTTTTTTGTTGGGCATGGATAAGGTGTAACACACGGTGTGCCATTCCTTTGAAACTCGAACACGGGAAGCAATCGTAACAGCTCATCATTTACACATTTATTATATAACTTTGCTAACTTGGCAGATGAAAACAATTTACCACAATTACATATGTATCTAGACATATTTACGAGCGCCTGCCAAATATAAAAGCCAAAACAGGAAGGTAAATTGATGATGTTGTGGACACGAACTGACGCCAGTTATCACGCGGAGCGCTTTTGAATAAAAAAGAAAATGAAATTCCGCCATTGTATCACCAACGTATGGAAGTACTACATTTCTAGATGGTGTGACGTGTCAGCAGTAGTCAGTCTGCAGTAAATTTTACTAAAATTGCTATTGGCTGCATTCACGTGCCACGATACTGGCAATTTTGTGTTGCGATTGGTTGGCCAGAAGTGGCATCCCACCACAGAGAAAACAAACAAATAACGACTGTGTTTCAACGTTATTTGAACTTAATAATAGAGTTGCATCTCGTTTGCTTGATGCTACACAAGAGATCGTGCACTAATTGGTAACATGTCAGTGCCGGTAACAAAACACACAGAAAACCGCAGGAATATGTATTAGCAGGTGCGGATCAGGGGAGACATAAACAGGTGCGGATCAAGCGACACATAGAAGGAGCGAGTTCAGCCTGACAAGGCCCATGCTTTGAACGTATATTCTGTCCACATTGCCTTGATTCAAGATTTGTGTTGTAAAAAAATATAACCTGGTGACAGCGTCAACCCTCACATGAATATTCTGTGGTTTGTAACCTTAAAAAAAACCCCAACATAATCTACGTATTACTGTGAATAAAAGCACTGTCGGATAGTCAATCCAACATTCTCGTGACTACTCGTACACAACGCGAAATGGTGAGAAGGGACGTAAAGTATATATAGGAATTGTTCAGCTCTCCGTAACTTTCAAAAAGTGTATACACAATAGTCTATAAAGAGTCCAGCTTCACCATACTAACACAAAACATGATTATTTATGCTCCGCCTTTGAATATTTGTTGGGTTTTTTTTCATAAGATAGGAAGTCCACATGCACACCTTGAACCGCGTTCTACGAATGTCCCGTATAGAGATGAAATGTACGTGAATCCGAAATTGCCCACTTTCGATCGGTTCCACTGGGGAAGTATACTGAAGTATGATCGACGTATCTGTTTTCCATATGTTCCTATTGCTCATACGGTTGTTAAAACACTATTTGCTGCCCAGGAAAATCAATACATGCAACTGCTGGCATAACTACGTGAAATTTACTTTTGGGAATGTAGTACAGACGACCATAGCTCGAAAATATCGGAGCCAGTTCAAGATAAGACACCGGTCAGTTCCAACCCGCTCCGGTCGACGGTGCAGCTGGTCTGAAAATACGTCTGTGAATAAAAACAACAACAGAGACCCCCCCTTTTCAAAAAAAAAAGAAGAAAGAAAAAACCGAAAAACAACAAAAAAAAAAAAAAAAATACCCCCCCCAAAAAACTCCAACCAAAACAAAACAAAAACGTAA
Organism: Hermodice carunculata; assembly: GCA_964020975.1. Taxonomy (NCBI): domain Eukaryota; kingdom Metazoa; phylum Annelida; class Polychaeta; order Eunicida; family Amphinomidae; genus Hermodice; species Hermodice carunculata. The sequence goes on along the minus strand of OZ026616.1, from coordinate 11,406,970 downwards.
AACAAAACGAAAAAACCCAGAACACCTCACCCGAACCCCCACCACAAAAAAAAAAAAAAACCACAAAAAACAAACAAAAAACAAAAACAAAAAACAGAAACAAAAAACAAACAAACAAACAAACAAGAAAGAAGAAGAAGAAGAAGAAGAAGAAGAAAAATCGGAACTTGTATCGGATGACTATGTTTAATGTGACCCATTTTTAATGCGCGGTTAGGATTTCAATAGATGATTACGTATGCTAGCATGACATTAGCATGAAAGGGACAACTAAAGAGGGCCATTCCTTATATATATATATATATATATATATATATATATATATATATATATATATATATATATATATATATATATATATATATATATATATATAGTAGCATGTTGAAACGTCAGTAGCCCGCTTTCACCAAGTTCTGTTACTTTGATTAAAGTTTTGGTCACAAAGTTCACGAGCTCACTAATTCACGTCTCTGATTCTGTTTACGAAAATATTGTGTTGTGCTTTGTGATCATGTTTTCCTTAACTTATCCGAAATTGGTGTACGTTAAGGCACGCATGTTACTTTATCTCTTTCTGTGCCAATCGCGACAAAAATCGAACTACTTAAAACAATCTGCTGTGACTTACAATAAGGGTGCTAAAGTCATGTTCCTTGTAAAAAGACCGTTAATTCATTCAAGTACCAGCATGCCCCTTGCTGCATAGAATATAATAGTCCAGGTCAACGGCTTTTCTCCGCGCGTTTTGGACGCATTGGCAGAACGTGCCGAGAAAAGCTGTTGACTCAGTCACAATGTAGCACTGGAAGAGTTAATCATGTTATAGTGCGTTCTGCCTTTAGAAGTAAAGCACGAGCAATAAAAATGTAGTTCTTTGTGTGATCGGCTGTCGATTTTTTTTTCACGAAACCTTAAATAATGAAAACCTATTTTCAATTGGCTCTTGCTATTTCTTGCATCTTTACGTATGAAATAACCGACCCGATTTCGCACGATAGCAGTTTCAGCAAAGAAACACTGATATTGTTAACGTCTGGTTATTTGTATGCCACAAATCTCTGGCAAAGCTGATACTTCGGTCTTTTAAACCAGTGAGTATTTCTAATTTTCCATGTATCTTGTATCTCCTGTATTTTACAGCAAATCTGGCTTCAGTTGTTGTTAGCGATATGCGTGTAAAACCAGTGTCAATCATCAAGCAAATTGGATATGAAAACTAGGTGGTAGAAAGCAAAAGTTATTGAGCTTTTAGAAATGTCCCCCATAAAGGAAACCTCTTTTATGTTTACTTGCTTGTCAAACAGTTTACCGTCCTGACAATAGAACAAAATATCTTTTTTGCAAGTGAAATGGAATGCTCTGTAATGTATTGACTTATGCTTTTTTCCGCCGATCGTTTGGCTATTCTAGACTCTCTTCGATCTTGTTTCACTTATAAAGCATGTGTTCACACAGCATATACGTTTACAATAGCAGTGACGACATGCTGTAAACTCTTGGATTCCTCAAGCCAATATTCTGTGCTTGCTTTTTGTGTTAAGTCGATACTGCCTGACCCTATCTAGGCGGAATAAATGGCCAGTCTGTTGTGCCACATGCAGTCGACAGTCGTTACATTGTCGCGAGAGGACTATAGTTTTTTCACCTATGTCAACAAGGAGAAGAAGAAGTCATGTATGTTTATTTTACCCTCTTTATATTCAATCTTCTATTGTTGGCTTCCTCGGCAACCGTTTTCTAAGGTTACTCCAAGAATGATATCTGCCATTGGACTCACTGCCGACAATGGACCATTTACATAAATCCTCAACAAGCATATTTGTAGAGAACTGCATTGAGACCAATATAATGACCACTTTATATGGCATGGGATACATGAGAGAGTTTGCAGTCATCAACACGAGCCAGTAATTGCAACCGCAAATGTACTTCTGATGGACTTGTTGTGGTTAAAATCTTGAATGCGCTTTTCTGAGTAAAGCCATTCAGGCAAATATTAGAGCCGTTAAGGAAAAGTGCACGAGGTCTGTTTTGAATGTAATGTGATATGTTTGTATGTGAATGTGTGGGTGGGCGTGTAATAAGAAAATGTTTCTCAGATTTAAAGAAACACCCATAGCAATGTCAATTTAATTCAGACTGCAGGTGATACTGTAGACAAATTCCTTCTGGTATTCACCTATTGCAGGTAGAGACACCTGGGGCACACACAAAACCCGCTTCATGCATTGGTTGAAAATGTCTTGTGACACAGGAAGCAGATACTGGTACCCTGCATCCTACTTTATCTGGCATACCCTTTCGCAACCGCTGTCAAAGCATTCGTGATATCCAGACCCTACATGTATTGTGCAGTTTGAAAGCTGTGGTGAGATTAAAAAGACCAATTTATGTTCATTTTTTTTTATTGACATGTCTATCTAGGATTTCATTAACTTTTTAATTCCATGATATGCCAACCCCCTTTCTAGCAATCGGGTAGTGTCTTATGTAGATATTTCCATTTCGTCGACCATGTGGCATTTATAAATTAGCTACTCAACCTGCTTCGTTTGTCATTCACTTTCCCGCCTAAATCCAGTCGATCGAGGTGCAGTTTTGAAAGTCGTCTGCTCCACCATTTACCTTGCACATTCGTCCTCTCGCAAACTATGTTAAGACAACCATCCTGGACTTGGACAAGGGAGATATGTTGACTACTAAACAGACCAATGTCGCTGTTTTCTTTGCTCCTTAAGTGTGGTAGCGATAATAAAGAGCTTGGTCTGCTTTGGAGCAAGATAATGTGCCGCAAGTTGGTATTTTTTTTACCCGATCAGGCACACAGGGGACGGCATTCGACCTACTGTTTTTTTTCAGTGATTTTAGTTTAAAATGTCTCATGTCTAATAGATATGTATATCACAGACGCTTGCATTTTTGTTAAAATGTGTTGCAGAAAAAACATTTGTAACATAGCAACCTCGCGTGGCCTTCCTTCCTAAAAATAAAACTGCAATTGTTCTAACTGGTAATTGACAAATAACAATTTTGAAGCACTGCAATGGTAAAAATAATTCTACCCAGTAAAAAGTTAGCTATGTAAATCAGCATAATTATATTTTCTGCTTAAAAAAAAACGCTATGCTCTCGACGTTGTACTATCAAATTGATGTTTGGCCAACACGGCTACTGCCGGTGTTTTTCTGGCGAAGATACATCATGCAATTCGTCGCACGCAAAGAACCACACGAGACATTAGCTCATCACATCGCCAGAGGAGAGAGCGACGCGTCACCCGAGAGTATGTCCCAAGTAATTTTTCTGGGGGCTTCCTCGCGTCGGCAGATGCTTCTTCGCGTCGTGTTACCACCTTTTCGCCTGCAACTTTCAGCGCTTATATGTTAGAACGACATAAAGAGACAATGTTTACATTTTTAGAGAAGCGCAAAATGCCACTCTGGTGTTGAATCGATGTCCGGTGATTGGCTGCACAGACTGGTTGCGTCATGTATAAACATCCTTGCGTGGAATACCAAAACTATGCTATTCATCGCCCCGTGTATCTTGCACCGAAAGTACATATTGGACACTAACGTTTACTTGGTCATAAGTTAAGATTACTTCATTTTGATATGATTATTGGTCAACCAGTGCGACGCTCGTTACACAATTTTGCTTATCAGGCAGCTACTCACTGATCCTGTTAGAACATGTATCAAACGCAAATTGGCAACCCGTCTGATTACATTGTCCTTTAAATTTCTTCTCTTTGAATTCAAATAGAATATGATCTTAGGAAAGCAATAGTTATAGGTCATGGGGTGGGTTCTTCTAACTAGCTAAAAGGCTTATACAAATACAGTAAAAATATATGTTTACTTCGGTATGTAAAATACGTTCGGTCGTCTTTTAAAATTATAAGGAAGCGCAAACAGAAATAGCCCATAATCACACAGTATTCCTGAAAAGATCCGTGGTCACTGTTCATGGGAACTATAGTCTGTGGCGGTTTGTGTATCTGTGCCCTGTGGCAAAATAATCTGTGACTGAACAGGCTATTCTGGATATAGATTTATTATTATAATTATTATTATTATTATTATTATTATTATTATTATTATTATTATTATTATTATTATTATTATTATTATTATTATTATTATTATTATTATTATTATTATTATTATTATTATTATATTCCACCAAGAGAAGTGTGGGCCAGCCAAAGGTCCATGTGGTATGTCTTCACTTGGACTTTTGTTAGAAACTTTTCGTGAACACATATTTTTTACGGAGGACTGAGACAGACGACATTTGAAATTACAGCCCCTGTCAAACATTTTGAGAGGGAAACAAGAGGCCGCAAGTTACTCAGTATCATTTTGACTAGTATTGTTCGTAATACCATGTCCCATTGCTTTGAAGGATGGGTGTTGAAATGATTCCTGTGGCTTGATATACGCATGGATATAGTTGATTGTGGGTCTCCATTCACTGTACTGCATGCAATCGCTTATAAAATACCCAAAGTGGTGGGATATAACCGCGGGTATCTGAGAACTTAAAACAGCAGTTGGATATTCTTTGAGTGAACTACAGACAGTATATTGTAACTTTTGCACTTTTGGTATCACCCGCAAGAATGTGGCCTCCGTTTGTTTGTTGATATTGGCACGCGCTACAAATTGTGTTTTGATGACGTTGTACTTACTGTCACAAATTCTTTCCGACTTAAAGTAACAAAAACAAAAAACCAAAAAACAAAAAAAAACAAAAACCAAAAAACAAAAAGAAAACCCAAAAACATAACAAAAAACAAAAAAAAACAAAAAACAAAAAAAAAAAACAAAACAAAACAAAAACAAACACCCCCCCCGCCAATACCCCTGTATGTTCGTTGCAAATACGGGGCTCATTTAAAACATCTTTTGATGATGTAGGCGTAATCATCTTATCCAGTGTGATCATTTCCAGTGCCGTGGACAGATGGAATGTACGCGATGTAGGCAATTCTTTACTTTAGCCACCTGAGACATTGTTTTTCAAGGAATTTGCAAAGAATCACTTAATTTAGTGGGGATTTTTGTGGGTTGCAAATTTCATGGCAAATAACACTTGTTGCACAGCCCATGGTTTTTATTTTGGAGATTTAATGAGTTGTGTTTTAATCCATCCTCAGTGGGAAACCACCCGGCGATACTAACAGTATTGCCATCCACCGTCCCCTTCACACAAACGGACGTAAAATGTGCAAGGATGGGTCGTTTAAGAAGTCAAGTCATATTGTAGAACGGTAATGACAGACTTACACGCTAAGACTGCAAATTTGAAATATTGCGTGCCTTGAGGGCAGAGGATTTCTGTGTGAAAAAGACAAGGAAATTGTCACCTTGGACAGAATCCATATGGGTTCCGCCTGACCCTGTCTACGCACTCTGCACCACATGGCGTTTCCCATTTTTTCTCCGTTTGGAAAGGTTAAACCCCAAAAGCACAGCGCCCGGGGAGTTGGTGCATTAAAACTACCTGTCGGGGGGAGATATATCGTCTGCAACCCGCCCAGAACCAGTGTGATACATGTTCCATGTTAACGTATGTTCAATCGTACTTACAATTTAAGCCAATCAACTGATCGGTACCCTTTATTGGCCTTTTATTGTGGCTTACACTTTGCACTTTACATTATGAAGTTATTAAGTTTCTGCATCATGTTTATAGTAGCCTTAGATACTTCCTTATTTTCACATTTGACACTGCTATTAAAGGCTTACAGCAGACTGCTGTTGTATCTCTGCACGGGACAACAGATCAATAGCTGAAGGGATAATTAGATACCTATGTGGTATTACCCCAGTCACAGGTGCATAAGTGGAAAACCTGTCTGCGATTACTTTGGACATATTAACTCTTTCTTTCTCTAGGTTGTACAATGTCCTCGAGTATTGATGGTTTTCTATAATCACTTGGTATAACGGTGCCGTGTGTTCTTAGTAAATTTATGCTGCTGGAAACCATAATAATAGAACAGGAGAGTACAGATAATATGGGCCAAAAACTGTCTTGGGCCTCGGGGTATGTGATGAAAAGATTGTGCTTTATTTTTGATGTGTTTTATGATTGGTCCCTGTGTGTCCACATGCAGGACGATCTTGAACCTCTGAAATCATAAAACAATTTGAAAATGTAACTGTAGGATTTGACTAAATCTGGACTTATATAAGTCATACATAACTAACTTGTGATGTTATCTCTTGACTCACACCTAAATCTTTATTCCCAGCTCATAGACACGATAAAAATCTGAGGTAATGAATGATACGGTAAAAAAATAACCATTTTAATGTCGTTAGACACTGAGTCCCTCCCAGTCCAAGGAGCGCAGAGGAAAGCTGTCGACCTATAGCATAGACCAGCAGCTTTCCTCGGCACCTTTTTACGGGTACCCGACAATACTACCCGGGTACCCGACTTTTTCGTGCTACTCGGGTACCCGACAGGTACCCGATCAATGCCCTAAATTCTACACCATTCATATTTTCTAGGTAGCTACAAGTATGTGATCTTCGCATGACAGCTCACATTACGGGAAATCTGAATCTTGAATCGCACGACAAGCATGGCTTTCGTTATGATTTGTTCTGAAATAGTTCACTGGAATCGCAGTGCCCGACAAAAATCCCTACAAATAAAACCCTGGATTAATTAAGAAGAATTCTGTCTGATGTAGAACCCATGCCCAGTTAGATCTACCTGCTCCCCTACATTCCCTGCATTCCGGTTCAGCCTTGACCTCCGCAGTTTGTATGCCTCTGTCGTTCGTGCGCTCGTCTTCCTCTAGCGTTTCTTTGAAGAGTTGGTGGATGATGGCCAAAACGAAGATAATGCTGCTTGGGGGTCAGATGGGAGTTCTACGGTATTGCTTAACAAAGTGCCGACATGAACATTGTCAGAGTCTATGAAGTTTGCTGGGACAGGAACAGAGAGACTCTGTGTGGCCGTTTGATGAGCAGCACACACGGAGGATCTTAAGACAGATCTGGGGCCTCTGATGGTCAGGGCTCGATAAGAGATCCCAAATGAAACCAATACAAGAGTTCTTTTTTTTATGTCCGTCTCAGTGTTGCCTATCGCCACCACCCATGAAAGAATCACTTTGTACGCAACAAGAGGAGCATGGAAATAAAATCGGGTTTAGCTATCTCGCATCAGGTATCACGTTTTGCTTAGTCGCTGGACGAGCTGTTGAAATAACATGCTTACAAGAGTACCCATTCATTATTCTGTGCAACTAGTCCAAGCACCACAAGTGTTGCTCGTTTTGTCTAGCTGAAATAAAACACTGTTTGTCACTTCCTTTTGCCCATGAGACAGTCGAAGATGAATCGTGATCCTATCTTAATTGTTCGATGACCCACCCCCAAAATAATATGTTAATGGTAATCTGATTTGAATCAGATGTAGCAATAGCAGATGGTATTTTCTTAGAGAACCACAAAAGCATGAAATGTTGGTAGCCGCTTAAGACGCATTTTCTTTGCGTCGACGATTCTTTTATCAGTGAGGTGATTTTGTTTTCAAAATTGCTTCATTGTTACCATAGGGATGAGTTATGATGCTTGTTTGTCAAATATGGACATTGATGAGGCCTTGATGGTATCCTCTTTTCTAGCGACATTTTAACAGCACGTTACAGTGCATTTCGTTATAAGTTTATTTCCATCAGTATGTCATTTCGGATTTTCTCCATAGCAGACTTCTTCTGTGCTTGTTTGTGGTGGGAGGACACCTGTCGCTGTAACTTAGAAGAAAAAGCCTAGATACATCTGCTATGAAGGCAACATTTCCACATGACCAGTAAACACACACACACAGACACACACACACGTGTGTACTTTACATTCTATGACCCCTTTGCCTGTTAGTTTGGTATCTGTAGGCCTATGGTGTCAACGTGTGTGTGTGTGTGTGCAGGTGATAAATTACAAAGATATGTTGAGCAGGAACACCACTCATGATAAAGGCGTCAGTGATGCCAAGTCTCGTCTTCTACGTCTTTGCCGAATACCCAGGACGCTACTTGTGAATGAATACAAACCCGGCACGAAATTCTTGAACGTATGGACTCCTCTTACCAATACCGAATTTGGCAGGCACCGAAAGCTTTGGCCGCCTTCCCTTTAAGCGTGGTCTGGGTTTGGCGCACTTCTTAGTCGACGGCAATCAAGTTTCGTCCGGGGTAAAACTGTTTGTTATCATCTACTGACTTTGACATTACACCTCGTGGTGTACCCTAATTGCCACAATTACCAATATTTCTGATAGAAGTACCCTTGCTTTAGTTAACAGACGTAGACATGACAGAAATGGTTCAGATCCTTGGCCAAAACTCATTTTGTTAATTCTAGTATATAATAAGAGTCTGGTATAACTTAACCCAGGTGACAGACATTGTCAGTCAGCTGAGCTGAAACATAGGTCTTCTCCCATCATTCTGTCTGGCCCTCCAGCAGTCCCGCAGGCCATTTCCTTTATACAAACATACGTGGTGTGTTGTATTTGTGTGTCGATATTGAAAAGTGTATAAGGCAGTGCATTTGAATTGTGCTATTATATAGAGATATTCATCCACCCAGAATTATATTTTATTTTTCAAACGCCGTGGACCAGATTTGTATCTGTCTTGGGATGGGTGGGTGGGAGGATGGATTGGATGGACCTTTAGCGAAGGTGGTTTTTTTGCGACCACGTGGCAAATTGTTAAATCGTGGATTTTTGAAGGGTGTTATGTTCACTTTTTGCCATAATCCTAACAAAGCGTCTACTCGGAAAACTATTGTCCAGTTACTTCAAAATCACACAGAGATACGTCTTGGTACCCTCGAGTTGTTTACCGACTTTTTTGTGTGGGGTTTTCTTTGTTTTTGTTTCGTTTTTTCTTTGCTATTTTGGACTTCTTCGGAATACTGGCTGGAGCGCACGTAACCGCAAAGGACACTGTCCTATAAAGTACTCATGTTATTTGTATTTCAAAACCACACATTGCTACGTTTGTGTACACCTTTTTCACCAGATGACATGCGCATGAACCTTTTGTTGAGTGTGCAAAAAATATACTCGGCAGTTGCTGCTGCAAAATATTTTTTTTTTTCCGTTTCAAACTCATACCTAATAAAGACTGCTGTCATCCATCCTCTTGAAATGAAGATAGGTTTTCACCAGCTCTTTTCACCTAATGATGTGATAGTCTTTCAAATTTCTTTTTTTTCTGTTGTTTTTTTTATTGTATTTTTTTTGTTTTTGTTTGTTTTTTGGGGGGAGGAGACTGGTGGGGAGGTTAGATTGTGTCTTCTTGCTCTAAGCTTTTGCTAAAAAATAGCCTGAGCCCAGTCTTCCTGTTGATGTAATACCGTAGCCAAATAATGTTTGATATAAACAAATAAATAATATGTTGCTTCCAAAACTCAAATGGACAGAGAAATATCAAATACACTGCATGTTACTTGCAGTTATAAAAAAGTATGAACATGTCATTCATTAATTGTTGATGCATTGTTTTACACAATGTGGTTATCTAGGACATTGTTATAAAGATCGTCTCAATGAAATATCTCATTTACATACCTTCCGATTATTATTCGATTCACCATATAAAGTGTTAAGCGTCTCTCGTCTCAAATTACTATTATGTTCAGTTGCTAGGAGACAACGAACACAACTTGCCCACTTCCTGCATCCACAGCACAAATTCAAAACATTTGTTACCAGATTTGAAACCTCGACGCTGTGTGCATGATACCGGGATCTTACTTGATACCGTGATGTCTTGTTAATGCCAAAGGTAAATGGAACAAATGCACTGTGGTAGGCGATCGTGCAGTACTGTGAAAACCCATTAAAATAAATGTTACTTTGGAATGTAAATATATTTGCACATTGTGTTATAATTTTCAAGACAGCATATGTTACCATATATATATGTATGTATATATGTATATATATATATATATATATATATATATATATATACCCATACACACACACACACACACACACACACACACACACACACATATATATATATATATATATATATATATATATATATATATATATATATATATATATATATATATGTGTGTGTGTGTGTGTTTTCCTTAGTCTCAGATGTACAAGTGACGGCCTTTTATATCTTAAATGTCTAAATATCAACACACTTATTTCGTGTCAGCAGTTTTAAGCAAAGCATATATCATTCAGCCTTTTCCGTTTTGAAGCTTGAAATAGTTGTATGGGGAATTTTTCTCAATTACTGTTCGTTGGAAATTGCAATTTGCTTGTACTTTTTTTGTAAAATGTGATTTCTTCTGTTTTTCCCTAGGTAACGAAGAACTGAACGAAAACAGCATTAACAAGGTGGGGTTTATATGGTCTCGGCAAACTGTCGCTACAGGTGACACAACAGTATTACATTGCAGTTTCGACGCCATCTTCTCGCAACTGCGCAATGGCGTGGTAAGTGACGTCATGTACTTTATTATCTCCTGACTGGCTAAACAGGAGAAGGATTCACACTGTGCTTCTAAAAGCATTGAATAAAATAGTTTTGGCTCGGGGGAACTGTCATTTCATTTTAATCTTGTGCGGCATTAAAATATTAATGCTACATAAACACCACTTGTATAACGAACTTTAAAGGTAGCGCATTTATTCTGAGTGGTACTTGGCTCGTTATCTTGTCTTTAAGCTTGAATAATCTCTCTAACTAACTGATATTTTGTATATAACAGTTGGTCTATTTCATACTCACGGCAGCACTTATGCCTCTGTTATGTCTTACGCTTAGTTGTCTTAGTTGTTGCTTTAACTGTGGCTGCTTGATGCTTTGATTCTCGTGATTGAACAATAAATGACTTCACTGACGAGCGAAGATTTTGTTTGACAGAAATATTAACGACATGAAGTATTTAATATCAAAATACAAATGGTCTATAGAATTCCCGGAATTTATACGCTTAGAAACCAACCATTTAAAAATCGAAATGACTTATTTTGACCAACACAAAACGTTCCACGTCGAATAACAAAAATCTCAATGAAACTGAACAAAATCTACCCATGATCTTTGTATAGAAATAAAGTTATGATCTAAGCCCTTGGCCTAGAAATATTTATACGGTCTGGACATATGATGTGTGGCATCACCTTTGTATCACAGGTAAAATGAACTGAAAGGGTGACCATGGTACATAGAAATATCTATACATGTATCGTACAGTCTCCCATCATAAATAGGAAAAGTAACCTGGCAATATAGGTACCATCAAATTATATTCTTCGCGCGAATTTACGCATCAATGTCCCTGTAGGCACAGGTTAAATTCCTCTGAAAGGGCTTCTCCCCTCTCCATTTTGTTGAATTTGACGCATTTTCTTTTCGTTTTTTAACCTGTTTTTACCGGCTAAATATATTTGAAACACTTTTTTTATCTAAATGTGAAGCGCTGAGGCGGGCAAATCAAGTTTATTACAAATATGGTCACCTGGATGCCAAGTGCATGGCATCATGTCGCCGTAACATGTCAGTTTTCCTGACGGCAAAAAGGTTCATTTCGTGAACCTTCTCTTGACGTTTAAAACATTTCTTAAAAGTTTCTCTAATGACTTGATTGGCTCCTTTTAATCGCGTGTCTTTTAAACAGCTCTATACAACACATGCTTTGATTGCATTGGACGTTACAGTCTGTAAAATTACAGAAAACGTGTCCCCTGAACTGCCCCCAAAAGGGCCCATGTGTCATAAACGAGCTAAGTCCGCGATTGCCCAGCAGAGTATTTTAGTTGCATTATCCCTGTTCATTGTGACCACCTGTAGTAAGTGACCAGTGTTCACGGGTCTTATGGCTGGTTCCTATAAGACAGGTGTCACTTATAGTCACTTTAAAGTGTTGAGAAATGTATGATTTGACGTACATATACGGTTGGGTGCATCATACATTGACACTTCCATGTGTCGTATTTATAGGCTGGTTCAATCATTTTATACAGTTAGACATCAGCAGTCTAAATTTTCAGTTGGTTTGAATATGTGAAACTTCCTAAACCTTCATCCGCCCATTCTATAAGCAAATTGCTTTGTGTAAGATCAGCAAAACGGAACGTTGCAGGTCCGTGGAACGGAGATTACAAACATATCATAAATTGTCATGCCCATGGGGTTGCTCGATCGATGAACAAATTTCCGGCTTTTTCGCTTTCGGTTAAATTATATTTTGAACCAGATAAATTTTCCAGGTATTGTTTCCAACATCCGATATGAAAACTTTACCTTAGACTGTGCTTAACACCTACTATGACGTCACAAATTATTGTTAAACAGCTTTTCCCGGAGGATACCTCGGAACTTTGGCAATGCAAATGAAAACAAGGTTCTTTTTAGCATACTCCCGATTGAAAGTGCGAAATTATGCGCAACTAAGGACAACGTTTGGGACCATCACGGCCGCTGTCTCAGCCGTTTGATTTATGTTTGTTAGTAAAGTGTCTCTTTTCAGGGTCGAAAGAAGTCTCAATCAACTCTGACACCTGCTGATATTCGATCTTACACAGCCCTCGGCAACTGTCAAGTATCTATTGAGAACTAGCCCGACAGATTGTGTGAAATACCTTCGAAATCATCCTGTGCAATTCTGAACAACCCTTTGCAAAGTGTATTACTTTAAGAAGGTAAATAAGGCGGTGCCTGGTGAGGCTATGAACTGATAAATGGGCGGCCGTCTGTATGGTCATAATCTTTACAAGAAAATAACGCAATCTGCATCGCCACCTTTTTTCAAAGGCACGGCTTCACCACTCTTGTAATTCCAAATACATTACATTATTTCAGGACTCTCATCCCCCGAAGTAGTTCATTTTCAGCTTAATAGACACGGGTTCACAGAGTTCCCATCGATTTTTAAAGATTCGGGGCAACATCGACCGCCGGAGAACGCGGATTATGGGTCTGAAGACATGTGCTCACATTAATATTGGCCATGCTTTATGGAGCGCCATTCGGTCAAAATCTACCGCTACTAGCGGGGAAGTGCAATAAATTTTCAACAATATATTACCCTAATCATTGGTGTGTTTTTTATTTAAGCCCGCAGGCAGTTGGATGAGAAAACATGTAAGGAAATTTACTTCTTGTGTTTATGGTGCTGCTCAGTTTGCACATTGATTCCCACTGTGGGAGCCCTTTTTCCTGTGACACCGTCTCACCTACTGTAACTGACGTTACAACTATATAATATTTACCTGTCAATTTAACAAATTCCCTGGTCCTACCTTTTCCCTTGTCATTTTCATACAGCTTCGTTCCATAGGAAATCTATTTTGGTAGAATGTAGAGGTCTTTTAACATATAAGGTAATTCTGATTGTACCATAACGTTTTCATGCAATCCATTTGCTTTCAAACCAGTCTAAACTTGTAAGCTGGCGTCTGCTTTGATGAACTGATCCAACTTTCAGAACACAGTTCGCAGCAAAACGTACATGTATTCAGAAATATAAAATTTATCACGTCTTGAGAAACTATTTGCTGGCTAGGCCATCTTGAACGAGGCTGCTATCTCAGCGATTTTCGTATGTCGGAATAAAGCACGAGTTGCCAAACTCACAAAATTGAAAATAAAATAAAATAAAATAAGATGATACGGTTTGTGATCAAACGAACTTCTGTACCTGCATGTACTTTTTGTCGAGTATAGTTGAACATTTTGGTTTTGCAAATGTACGCCTACAATACCTAATTTCATTATTGTTCTCTAACAATCTGACAATTACTTTAAATTTTAGCATGCTGATTTTAAAATACAAATCAATTTTGTTCGAAATGTCTATCATATTGCATCGTTCTGAAAAGTATTGGACACTTTTACACCTTCTACATCATCAAGTGCTTTATTCCTACCTTAGGAATTAGCATGATTCTGTAAATAGCGCGAAATAACAAATCAAAGCAAACTATCTCAAAAATATTAGTGTCGTGGGTGCAAACGTATTTATCATGACACGATGCTTTGAAATTGATTTTCTTGGAACAGCCCTACAGAAATATGGTTCTTAGTTATTGAAACTACTATTTCCCCTTCTTACATTTATGCAGACAAATGTTAATAATTGTAGTGTGTAGTTTAATGATAGTGTATTTAACACATGAAGCAAGTTGGTTTTCCCACTTAATGTAGTGATAGGATTAACAAGGACCTAGGTTGAAAATGGTTATATTAGAATAGAACATTAAATTTAATAACAGACACTTTCATTATGTTCTTGATACATACAATATTTTTACAATTTAACTTTTGAGAAAGAAAGCGAAAAATACAGTGGCGTTGCTCATAAGAAGTATCGATTGACGCATTGATTTCTGATTTTCACTTTAACCTGAATATATAAGAATATATCATATTTGTATATTACATGCAGTAAGTATTTAGTATGATTGGTGCCGATAAAGTATACTTTTAATACAGTTATCAATTCACAAAGGAAATATTTAATACAATTATTAATTCGTAAATGAAACTTTTAGAACGGTTATCAACTTGCAAATCAAATATCGAATGAATTACCAATTTTGCCAACTTAATACTATAATTTTGAATGCAAAAAGTGCCACCGTATGCATTTAAATAACATGGTAGTGGAAGTGTTATGTGCAGTAATAGTTTCCAAAAATTCCTTATGAGAACTTTCATGACATTATCATATCATTGTTGCCGGGAAGCTGGTCATTTGAAATGCTGTAAGGAGCATGTATTTATCTCAGTCCTTTCTTTGCCATTGGAGGTTGCCATAAGGCCTAGACAAAGATACTACATGAACCTACCAGCACAGTCTCAGGTATGCTTAGCAAACACTCTTACCTTGTGTGAATATCATGTAGAAATTGGCGTTCAGGGCATAATGTTATTGGACGGTATGTTCGACAAATTTCATGGGAAACATATAATAGGAGTATGCTACAATTTTTGAATATTGCACCACACTGTGAGTTCGATTTTCTCCCAAACGTGATCATTAATCTAGTGTGTCAATGCATATGAGGAAGTGAAAATGTATGTATGTCTCATGGAAAGAAAATAAAAGTTCACCAGTTTGAATCAATTGTGTATGTGTTTTTCGAAAGGATATAAAGCTGTCCAAACTGTACACACATACATACCATATAAAACCTGTCTCATGGTGTACTTGTAACAAAGAGTTGTTGTAGCACTGCTTTGCTTTTCTTAAGCTAACAGGGTTGAAGAAATGTAAGCATTAAAATCGGCAAAAGTCATATTAAGTGAACCCAAAATCTTTAAATATTTTTTTGAAAACTGTTTGAATTTCAAGTAATTGACGGAGACATACATATGAACAATAGGTTTCAAACTAAATTGGAATCATTACAGCTCAACTGACCGTTTGGTAATGACCAGATATTTTCAACTGACTAACGCTAATCAGAAAAAAATGCTGTATAGAACTATATCGTCTCGATGCCCTGATTTCGTACTGATTTCAAATTGCCTGTATGTAACTTTTGTACTCTTGGTCATGAACTTCCTTAATGTTGTGTCCGTTCCTTTCTAACATTTTTCCCGTTCTAATTACTAACACTGTGCAGTCGCATGCCGTGATCTAACCTTTTTACAGTTTACACTGGGTATTGTTTTTGAAATTGTGCCATTAAGGTATAAATCGACCACTATATCACTTTTGCTTCATAAATATAGACGAGCAATTTTTTGTTTTGTTTTATTTTTGTTCTTGCTTTAAGCACGGCCCACAGTCACCATATTGGGTTTGCCAAGCTCGGGTCAGAACTTGGCCCGTGTAAATATGTGGAATGATTTCCAGTAGGGAAAAAGACTGAAGTCATATAAAAAACTGATTTTTTTATTTTTTACAAAAGTGGAAGCTTTTGAATGACCCGGTGAGATAAGGAAGCATGTTGAGCCATTTCATATGTGGAATATGCCACCCAAGCATTCCTCTATAGATGAATATACGAGACGGCAGCAATAGTAGCCTTTATTGACCGTGGGTCCAGGCAGAATACATAATATATATATATATATATATATATATATATATATATATATATATATATATATATATATATATATATATATATATATATACATACATACATATATATATATATATATATATATATATATATATATATATATATATATATATATATATATATATATGTAATCATTATGTAACAGTATTTTTGCCCCCCAAAAAAAAACGAAAAGAAAAAAAAAGGCATGCACTGTTGGAAAAAAGGACGGATATGCATGTTGAAGTGCGCACATACATGTATATTTCTGCACTCTGTTGTTTTTCGCACAGATCACGTGACTATAAACTTAGGTACTCATGATATGCACTTAGCATCATCAAACGTTTGCATGCTACGAGTTTTGAACGCACTGGCATGGAACTTTAAACTTTGAAGGTCACACCAGACATTTACTTGCGCATAACATCTGAACATATGTGACAAGAATTCACTTCGCCTTTCATCTGGTAGGGAAGTGTTAAGAGATACTTTGATTTATTTTTCTTGATTGGGAAGTGTCTGAATGCACTACACAGACCAAACTGTTCGAGGTAACAGTACACCGGAAAAGATAACGGGTCATTGTATGCTATGAGTCTTCTTAACTGGAGATAACAATCGAATAAAGGGTTATATGTACTTTGGAATTTTGTAACTTTCAACCATCAACAATAGTGTGGTGGGGTTTTTTTACTGTCTGTGGACTTCAGTGTGTATAATGTTAACCTTAGCTTATATTGTGCAATACCATAGCTATACTAATTGGATAATTTTACTTAGCATTTCAGGTATCCATTTTCTATCAGGAAAATGTATGGTCTTCAGTGTTCCATTGGATTTTAAGTTTAGACTTTGCAAGAGTTGATTTGCATTAGCATGTATAGCATGTGATGCCATTTTCCAAATATGAAATAGAATGCATCAGAAGAGTCTAAAAACAGTTGTGCATATTCTTTTTGCGAAACTGGTATTCGATGTTGAACAATTCAAAATAATTCTTCCACTGTTTGTGTCAAATCCACCTTGTTACTCTGCTATTTTCGGACTGACTGCAAAACAGAATCTGATTTGATGTGACGAAAATGGCATTACGGAAAACAAGTTTGCGCTGTCCACTCAATTACAGCATCAAAAACAGTCATTTCCGACATATTTCATGGTACTTCTGGTGGATGTAAAACTAACCATGGTTTCATTGCACCCCAAAATATTGCTTTGCATACGGTAAAGACTAACCTATCCCATCCGACGATGCCAATGGCATGTAATGGCGGCATCAATTGCATTTGTTTTTGCACTTTCTTGCCAATGAGTTGGAGCTGCATAAATGACATGTAAATCATGTGCCCAGTTTCGACGGCATAAATGGAATGTAGTTATTGCTCGCAGTGGAGACGGCATAAGTGGCATGTCTTTCATGCGCCAAGTTCAGATGACATGAATGGAATGTAGTTTTTGCGTTCAGTTTAAACGGAACAAATGATGATGTTAATGTGACTCAGTTCAAACGGCGTAAATGACATGTTAATGCGTCGTTCAAATGGAATAAATGAGATGTACGTGTAGCTTGTGTGCTCAGTTCAGATGACAGAATTGGCATGTTGCTTACTGTGCTCAATTCAGAAGGCATAAAAGCCACGTGTGCCCGTCGTTCAGATGGCTTAAATGGAATGTAGTTTATGCGTTCAGTTCAGACTCCAGAAATGGCACAATGTTTGTCGGCTGCCGTTGCGATTACGTGTAGTTAGTTTATAGGTTGTCATGTCAGGGATTCCAACATTCAAAGTATCATTTCAGGGACAAGTAGTCAGGACCACCAGGGACACAATATAATTGACAAATAATATAGCAGCAACCACTCAATTCGGAGGAAGGACACACACCGTATATTGGTCAAATTTTCAGCTAATTTCAGGGACTGTCCCTGATGATGAGGGACAGTTGGTATTTCTGTCATGTGTTTGCATAGTATATGTGCTGATAAGTTGCGGGGGCAGGTACCGTCTTACCGAGCGAAATGCATACTGTAGCGTGAAGGAAAACATCTGCTTTTGATAACTAAGAATCAGGTACAGCTTAGTTGAGCATACTGGGGCTTCTATACATTTACAGATTACTAAAACGATACCAGCGCAATAACTACAACACAGTAAGAACCTGGTTGTCAAAGAGCAGTTCTTGAGGTACAAATGAGATCAATTACAGTCAAACAGGAGTAGAAAGTGACATTTGGCATTTATAAAAAGTTTGAAAAGATGAAGGTTTTGAAAGTGCATGGAGTTTTAATGTGCCACCTAACACTATAATGTGCGGTTATGATACACGAGCCGTAAATCTAGAAAAACGATGGCGTAAATTAAAAACTACATCCAATGATTCATAATTTTTAGCGCTATGAATACCAATGAATGAATGAATGGATGAATGAATGAATGAATGGATGAATTAATGAATGAATCAATCAATCAATCAATCGCACTTTGAAAGTTTTCCACGTGCCGACTTGTGTTATTTTTGCCAAGTAATGCAGCTTTTTTCTTATTTATATGGCAATAAAATTCAACAGTTTTGTCACAACACTGACCGAAAATATCTGACACTTTATGGATCCAATAGTAAACGAGAATATATCCCTCCCCCCTCCCCCCCAAAAAGTGCTTCTTGCTTCACGTCAGAATCTGTAAGGTGTGAAAATAATATTTCCCACCTAATAAATTTTTGTGCGAGAACAAGTCCAAAGTGCCCGAAATAAATGGTGTCCATCTTAAAGGCGCACATTCCTGTTGCTGTAACGAGACGCCTGTGTGCTGCGGAGGAGTTTCATATCAACGCCAGCAACTTTGCAAAATCAGCTCCGGAACAGAATTCCCGGTGGTGCTGTATTATCACAAATTCGCGGGCAGGCAAACGTATCGGTCACAGAGCCCACATTTCAGGGGACACTAATGGTGCAAATTTAATTAGCCCGATACCTTTTGCTCACGGAAAAGTCTCTGCTAAGTTTCCAATTCCCAAAGTAGCTATTTTGCTGTCTCAAAACGTAATGGAAAACCTGTTACGTTGTACATCTGCATTGATATAACCTACGGGTTATCGCACCTTGCAGCAGTCAATTCATTTAAAAGTCACAGACCCAAGACATCTTTTGACAATTCCATCATGGTGGTCGTCAAAACGTGACATCAAGTTCTGCAGGTCAAAGTTCAATGGGTGATATGAAGAAGGCGAGCAAACTAGAGATTCATCATCATCCACTATTTAGGTCGCAGATCAAGAAATTGCAAACGTTTTGTGTGTATTTTAAGAACTACACCCACTTTTAGAGCATGTGTCATATCAGCTAATGTGATGATGAAGGATATTATTCTCTTATTATAATACACATGTATTGATAATATCTATGATATATATTATGTACATGTTTATGGTGTCTTAACGTTTTTTGAGCGCCGTACATTTTTCATAGGGCATATTCAAAGAGATATGCACGTTATGTATCCGCTTAATCTGTATCATTTGGTACTTGTGGCCCAATAAACGCACATTTTGATACGTGTATTTCTCCACCGTGCAAAGTTGAAAAAGTATTGAGAAACAAAATCTAACACGATACATCTCAACCTATATTCAGCTATTCCTGTCAGAGTTCGCACTTGTGACGATCGACGGTTCAAACATACGATTCAGTGAACTCTTGATCACCAGCAAGTATAAGTAGCAGCCTTGCCACAAATATATTGGGTTCGTAATTCTGTGTATAGAACATAATTATGTTTATGTTTTCTTTTTCTTTTTTGACTAGCATTTCAGTTTTAATTTGCAAAATAATGCTACTTATTAAAAATTTATAAGAATAATCGGAAAAATCAGAAAGTCCGTTAACCTCCGTAGAATTTTAAGTCAGAGAACTATACGATTCATCTGCATAATTAGACTATTCAGGACTCCCAGAATGTTCTGTTTTAGTATACATACGTTCTTTGTACGCCTACGTGTAAAGGTATGTCTCATAAAGAAATGTGCATATTTCAAATAACGTCGATAGGACAAATGTACCATGCAAAATCTAAAATTAGGAGTAATGTTAGCTCGTCATAGAGACTGCAAAAGCAAACATTCTAACAGAAACGTTGAGCTACTTAAATCAGGCACTATAAATCAACAGTATTTATGTTGTGGACGTGTAGCATTTTTTTAAGTAATGCAATTGAAGTATATTTCAGAAAACACATTTATTGGTCGGCTTACAGTTATTAGAAAGCCAAACAATGGAAGCCGAATTTACAGCCTTTTATTACTCTTAAGCCATGTGACAAGAAGCCAAATACATATTTAATGCTTTAACTATAGATAAAGGCCGTTTTAGCCCGCAGTATCAAGGAATCACAGCCGGCAGTTTGCCAATACTAACATTTACTATAAAGAAACGGCCGTTGGTTTGGCTCGAGGGATACACGGACTCCTGTCACGTCATGGTGAATGGTAATGGGCTGCCCTTGTTGGATATAAAGAACAGGAAACCTGCTACGTCATTTTTCCTGAAGACAACCATATGCGAAGTTACGATGCGAAAATGTAATTCATGTATATACCTGATGCAGGTGAAAGCATGCCTCGTCTCATTTTCCCTATGCTAATATTAGCAATTTGGTTTAGGGTGTTAAAGAGCAAAGTAAGAAATTCTCTGTTGGCAACAAGGCAGACCACGCATAAGAACATCGTTCATATCATGCAAAATATTTGAAAATATCAATCAATCACTCAATAATCGTGGAAATATTAAAAGAAACATGTAAAACAGAAATATTACAGCTCGATTTGCACATTACAAGCAACACGATATTGACAAGTTCTATCCGTGCTTTTATCCACAAAACCATGGCGGAGTTGCAAAGCAGAATACATCCACAGGAAGGTAAAATCTACAATTTGGAATAGTTTCTGCATTTAATGATGAAATTCAAAACCGTGCAACACGCAATATACACCAGGAAGGTGAAACGCTAGGTGAGCACTCAATGTATATTTGGGATTTCTGTTGTTTGAAAATAATGGGTCCCTTGCACGCTTGCCCATTACGGTACATATAATTGACATGCGTGTGAATACAATCTTTGGAGGACAATGATACGGTATCACAAGTGTTACCAAAAATGTACACATTTTTAGAATATTTCAGGATATATATGTCCAGGTGTGTGTTTTTTTTTATATTTCAACATTTTTCCTTCACTAATTCCCACATGCATTTTCCAACGAATGCAATGAAACACCCAGGTTCAGAGCATAAAATGAGATTCGACTGACAGATCCCATATAGACAGAGTGCGAAAATCGGAATCTTGGGGAAGACGTGAGGATGAAATGTCTTGTTAGCTGGTTAGCGCATATTATGATTTGCAACGGCCAATTGCCTTCTAAACAGGCCAATCTCTAGGTTTTCTCCACTTTACTTGTTACAGGGATAATATGAAACCTGATTTGCTTTGAAGGCGAAATGGTCAAATCTCTAGCAAGTGTAATCCTAATACTGGCGTCAACAGAACAAAGCCCTAATATCTTATGCTCTCAGCACAGTGGGTCGAACGATGCCGGGAATGTCAAATACAGTGGCATCTGCCAATGCTGACATATCAGCATCGAAAGAACTCCTTTTACCTTAAAAACTGTTCTATGCGGCTGCACAGAATGTTCCTTTGAAGAAAGTCTAGAATTATTTCCGAAACTGGACGTTTCCAACCGACCGGAATTGGTTAAGTTGAAAGAAATCTTCAATCCTGTCTTGATTTACCATAGCTCGCTAATAAAACTTATTTCAGAACAAACATCTTATGATTTCTTATTGCCCCACTATCCGTCTCGTTATTATGATTGTTACCTTACCGTGTGCATAGTGTGTCTAGTTCTGTCCTGTATATTGTCTTTTCCTCTGAGAGGGATTTAAATAGGGCTTTGTCCTTTTACGCAATTGCCATTATCTGTCACATGTATACTGCAACTGATGTATTTGATAAATAAAATATTTCTAAATCAAAGAACAGAGATGCGTTAGACTGCACAAAATAGTCAAGTGCCTGCGGACACTTAGAATGTTTCATCGCTATCTCTCAACTACCTGGCGCCGTGTCTGAGGCTTCACTTACCATTTCTATCCACAACCGGTTGTGGATAACATTCCTCATTCTTGCCACTCGTTTCTTATTGGTCAGTTGCTTGAATAGCAAACAAAATGGCAAAAATGCGATAGGAAACTGGATCCGATTTCTGTGCAAATCCTTTCAAATATACGTATGTAAGGAACAAAATCTACCAGCGGATGGTGGTTGCAGACAACATGTATGACACTTTTCGGTTTTTCGATCCACAAACCTCGTGGAAAAATCTAAGAGAGAAAAAAAAAGAAAAGCAACACCCAACAACTGTTGCCACAAACGTCTGAAACTACCACCCAATGCTAGATTCTCCAAAAATATTGCGCAGGTGTGACGTATTCGTCGAAATTTCTGCAATGCTGACGGTCATATTGGTGTGGAGAATCGAAGTTTTTGTCAGGTGCATGTTCAACGTATATTAAATTTCCACAGGTTTGAGATTTTGTTGTCAAGTCTGTGTCGCTCCTGGATAATTATTTTGGCATGATGGCTCGCAGAGGCCTCGAACTGACTCGATATTCATTTCTTGATAGAGAAGTCTCGGGATGACACGACCACGAAGTCGCTGTCTTCCGGCTATTCTGAATGTACAGCAGGCCTGGAGCACCTGCTACGGAAATTAAGCAGGCACGACGGTCGACCTGGATGAGCCCCAATACATCTCCCTGTCTAATTCCCCGCTGATTACACGGACATTATTGCGCCATTAATTTTCAGGAAGAGGACGAGATTGACACCAGTAGCAGTTACCACAAAGCTTGACATTCCGCGACGTTCAATTTCTACATGTTCATCAGGTTGGAATTTTATTTGAACCCAAAGTGATCAATGTCAAAGTATCTGGTCGGAAGATAATTTTGGCAGATACTCAACTGAAAAGGAAGATAAAGACGTCATCGTCAAGCACACGTACGACTCAAAAAGGCGTTTTGATTAAAATTGACAATAACTATTATTAGTAGTGGACGATCTTACGTAAATGCAGAGTCAGTGCAAGAGCCTAGTAACACAAGGGCAAGGTCCCCTTTGCGCGTAGGGGTTTGGTGGTTCAGGGACGCCGTTGTCATTTAATTTCTCGTTTTGCTCTTTCTCATGAGAGGTGATCAACTGATGCGGAATCGTTTTGTGTCAAATGCCAGATCTGGATGCCAGAGACAAAAGACCACTAGTGTATCATTATTCCTTCCACAAAACCGTGGTACGCAGTATTCTCCATTCTTTTGGTCAGGGTCGGTTTCGCCATGGACGTGTGGCTCCATATGGTTCCACTATAAAGCTATTCCTTGAGATATGCAAATAAAGGGAAGACATCTAATGGTTCGATCGGTCAGGATTAAAAAGCACAGTTTGGCGGGGAGGGTGGTTCATAATAACCATTGAAGGCCTTGCAAGGGATTTTCACTGGGGGATAATTCCAGAAGTGATACGGCGATACACATCTACAGAGTGATTCTAGTCAGGTACAAGTTCAATATACAGGCAGCTGGTTGGGAGGGATTTAGCCATTACACTCTATCGTGATCTATCAAGGGAATAGCAACACTGGTACATAGCCCATTTGTATTCCCTGCGGTAACAAACGGCAACACGTTACTACATCTTACAGAGTAGTCGCTCCGGCTTCAGGTGGCTGACTTAGTAGACAGACGTTGGGTAACACCTGGAAGGTGGACACGGAAAGGAAAGGCTCCCAGCATTTTATTAAAATATTCTCCTGTGTCCTCGTACTAATCATGGAAAAAGTCCACACGCGCCTTTTTATTGGCCATTAACATTATGCCGGTCAGAGCGGTCTACAGAGACGGGTACCTTTTCAGGTCGTCTGCTTCATCCATTTTATTAAATATGGTCTTTTCTCAAAGTAATTTCCATGATAATTTCTGGGAAGAATAACCAAGATAACATGCCAACAGTCAACAACTTTCCTCGGAGCATGTAGGGTGCACCAAGGAAAGCTGTTGGCTCAGTCTGATAATGTTACCTTTTTAATGGTTAAGATTCAGTTGTGATTACCCATTAGATAACGCTGGATATTGCTTCAGCTCCTGTCGAAATGTCGAGTTTGGACGTGTAGCTTTACTCTTCTCGTCAATTGATGAATGGCATTTTGTAGATTATGGCCGATGTAATTTTGATCCCTGGCTCTCTGAACGCGGGGAGATTGCGCACGAAGTCACACTTTTCTCAATGAACCATCCAAGGGCTTTATTTAAGAGCACATGGAATAGAGGAAACTGTGCATTTTTTTTGGTACCAACTTTGTTATTATGATAGACCCTGTTTGCAAAAGTGGTAGCATTTAGTCATATACCATTTGATACATACAAACGCACTCTCTACTCTCTTGATTTTTTAGTGCAGTCGGTAACGTAGTTATCATGGAAGAAAGGTCTAGTCGGTGCAAAACCGCGGAAATGATTGCTGGACCAAGGGATGAAGTTATGAACATTGCGGATACAATTAGCCTCAGCTTGACAGCATCCCTTCGTGGCCAGAGTGCCTTATTACACTGCCTGTGTGACAGTGATACGTACTAGGGAGAGGAAGGGGTTCTGTTATGGTTCACAGAATGGATTTTGACCGTTTTATTGAAACTTCAAATTAAGCAAAGCAAAGAGTCTCTCTTTGTTCACAGGATAGAGAGAAAGAGAGGGAGAGAAAGAAGGAAAGAAGGAGACAAAACACATAGGGAGACCCTAGCTAGAGAAAGAGATTTGAATCTGAGAAGCAACTTTCTTACAAATAATCTTTAAAGTAAAACCAGCCCATTCATCTTTCACATACCATTTGACCCCTTACACAGGGATAGGCGTCCTTATGCTCCATGGCCTTCGACGTGAAAGTTCATCTCCATTAGAGCATTTTTGTACATTCGTACCTCCCCACGGACGCTGGTAATTGAAGAAGCTTGTTAAACTTTAATAATGCAATAATTGCTCGAGGCAGCAACATTCTGTCGCATTGAACAGCTTTAACCGGGCCTAGTCTGGCGCACAATTCTGTTGGCATCTCGTCTCTTCCATAATGCTGCAGTTATCCTATCTTTGCTGACCTCACCCGTTACAATATATATATATATATATATATATATATATATATATATATATATATATATATATATATATATATATATATATATATATATATATATATATATATATATATGACACTTCAGCAATTGAGGGGGTCCATATATGCATAATATATGAGACTAATGAAGACTGCAGACTTTGGGGGGACTTAATACTGGTTCCCCCCCCCCAAGTCTTGCCATCTTTATGCTTGTATGTATTTATATATGGTCACCCTGTTACTGAAAAAATATGCTTACTTATATCTGATACTCAGTTAATCGGACACAAAAAATTCTATATCTAAGTTTATTGGTTAGGATTATACCAATTATACTAAGTACTTGTGTGGTCCCCCTTATACTGCAATTTAGGCACTGGTCCACCTAATTATTATTTTCGAAAAGCTTTGGTTGAAGTATCAACGTAGCTGTTGTTGTATTGCCTGGCAAACTCATGCTTCAGGTGGCCCAAGAGCAGCCGTCGAGTAATTTGCTAGCAGACGTAAAAGCCACTTATTGAAGCCTTTGACAGTTTTGTGTGGGTTGAGGTAATGCAAAATTTAAGTTGTAAAACAGCAACTCCGGTTTAGATACCAATAAACTAAAATGGGCTTATTAATACCTGGTTGCAGCATACTATCGCAAATCTTCCAGTCTTTTGCCGTTATATCAAATTTAGAAGTTGTTCAATTTTTACTTCCTTTGGAAGTAATTCAGACACACTGAGCCATGTGGCATTAATTCAATAGAGAGAATTAATCTAATTTAATAGTTATTTACTACATTACCCTGGATTGATTGAGTTAAAGTATTGGTTTACCAGACTAGCAAAGCGATCAAGTGAATAGTAGTGATAGAAATCGCAAAGACCAGGAAACGAGCATGGGCTTTTCCTGAAGCCATAGAGGTAATTCACTGTTGTGTCGATTCTTTCATTATTTTCAATCGAAGAAAGAAAAAAAAAACACAAAATAAGAGACAAAATGTACGTAAATGATAAAGAACATGCTTGATCATTAAGTGTTTCGCGAAATGGCTAATTACTGATCCAGTCATCTGGCACTAGGAGAACAAAATTAATATTGCAAGATTCAATTGAAGCATTTGGCTCGCGCACCTGACTCGTGCGGCCTGTAACTTAGCACAATGGGTTCTGTTGCGTGCTGTGTCAATAAAATCGATCCATTTATACCTGGCTAATTCTACTACCGTCGGTTTTGCCGGTGCAACATTGGTTGGACGGTCTCATGGGGGCATTCTCATGGGAGCAAGAACACGGCAAACAAAAGTGGTTATCTGATACATTGAGTAAACATTTGCATTCCAGGATGCTGTGACATCTCCTGAAACAAGGCAACTGCAAAAGAAACGCAAGCGCAGACGAAGAGGGCATAAACATACATCTAAGGTGGGTTATAATGTGTGTGCTCTAAAAAAAATACACTTCAGCAATATTGGATACTGCGCGTCCACGAAAACTTTCTAAGATGAAAGTTTCTGAAATGCTACAGCCGGATCAAAGTAGCATATTCGTAACAAGTTAGGACAAAATGAACGAGAAAAGTATTATCTTCTCGCTTTTCACGAGATCTTTGTGTTGCAGAGTGCAGTGATATCACGAGAAACAAGGCAACTACAGCGCATGCACAAACGTAAAAGACGATGGCAGACACATCCGGTGAAGGTGGGTTGACGACCCGTTCAGAAAAGGAGGCGCTAAATTTATGTTTTGGTGAAATTAC
Source organism: Hermodice carunculata (assembly GCA_964020975.1). Taxonomy (NCBI): domain Eukaryota; kingdom Metazoa; phylum Annelida; class Polychaeta; order Eunicida; family Amphinomidae; genus Hermodice; species Hermodice carunculata. Next base: position 11,379,920 of record OZ026616.1, on the reverse strand, counting down.
AATTTTAAATTATAGAACAGTAAAACTTACCCGAACTAAGTCCTACAGACAAAACAAAAGATGTGTTCAGGTGCCTGGTTAAAAAGAAGCTCCAATCAAAGTATTTACTTTGAATTGCAATAAACTTTTCAACCTGATTTAATATCATATTGACTTTTATTGCGCAAGTCTGAATTGAGTATATTGCTTGGTGGCGCTATGGTGTTTTTGTATGGTGCTTTTTTCACAATAACGACCAAAACGTTGTTCAGATGCATGCTGGAAGGGAAAAAATGAAGCCTGTTGAGTATTCAGAGTCTTTTTAAAGATCTTAATCACTCTGTCAGCAGTCACTCCAAGTGATATATTGTCCAAAGACGTGAAATCTCCTTGGGACAATCTTCTCAAACACCAGTGGACAATAGAGGTTCAAGATACTAGAGACAATTTAGCAATGCCAAGGAACTGTTCTTCCGTCCTGAATGTCAGTTGTTATTCGATATGCAATAATCTCATATGCAGGTGTACACTTCAATTAAGCTTTGATGGTACTTTTTGTCATCTTTCTTGCCAGATCGATTGGGTTCGTGAATCGACAGATAAGGCAAAGAGACCCAAGCTCATTGCAGCGGGCAGCAAAATTGTTACCTCGGACCGGCGCTACCGAGTCTTTACGCCCCATAACAGCGCCTTATCGGTGCTGATCATCAAGAGGACCAAGAAACGTGATGCAGGGATCTTCAAGTGTCATTTGTCCGGGTCATCTACCAGGCATAAGTTCATGGTCCTCAACGTGACAGGTAAGACAAGTTTGTAGGGGCCTAGGTATTGGTTTGTAAGTCAAAGCTATAATTAGTACTTGATGTATGAATTGAAGGCCATTGATGATATCTGTCTACCAGGGATGAGTGCGCAACAAACACGATTACGACGTGTTCACTAAATCATCAATGCCAAGGTAGGCCCTGTTCTCCATTGATTATTTGGCTTTTGACATTGCATTTACCACCAAACCACACACGGCCACTGAAACAAATGCGGTCTCGTATTTCTTTGTACGGTTAGATAAGGCACAGCCTTATGATCATCCGAAAAAGTGTTGGTATTACGTAGGTCAACGGGTTATCATTGAAATATAAAACCAGCGAGGCCTATAGTATTGTTATTCACAACCAGAGGGCGCTTAATGTGTTAGTGTAGAGGTATATAGCGGCCATTTTCCCTAACACACTATAACAAATTTAAGAAATATAAAACATAACTGTCCAATTATACATAATTATGAGTTAGGTTGGAGTATCAGTTGGATTTTACTTAATATCGACGCGAGATATTGGATACTGAGGGCACTCAATAATATTTCATGCCGAGCCAGTGAGTCCACGACTCCTTTCCCCGGCTTTTATCGCCAACAGAAATCAGATCTTTTATGTCCAGAATGGTAGACATTGCAGAATATTTGAGCTTTTCTTCATGTTAACGTTTACCAAAATAAAATAGCAAATCGATGTATTTTGCAGTCCGACCAATCAGGTAAATTTTTTTCTGTTTGTTCGATTTATTGTGTATACAGGGATAAGTTTAAAATTTTTTGGCATGGATGCTTTATGTTGAATGCCTCCATGAAACTTCACATTCTTTCTTAAAGGAGCTTCTGTTGGTTTGTTCAATATCATCACTGACAAGTAGGTGCTATATGTGATATATCTCTTTTGTGTTCCTGTCATTCAACCGAAAAACAAGTTGGTGTAATGAAGGACAATCACCCATGATACATTATCCTTTTTGAATGTGTAAATCTGCTGACCCATGAGTTGGTTAATTATAAAGCTTCTATAATCTGAGATGGACTTAAGAGATTAGGAATGCTGAAAAAGGTTTTAATTCGTTGATAAATGAACTTAAACTTCAAAGGAATGGCTCTGTGTTGTTGTTCTTGCCGGCAGGATACCATGTGTAAAAAAAGTAGGCATAAAATGTAACCAATGTAAAGGAATTCTTATACGTGGTTAAAGAACCAAAATCCAATCGGATTGTCATAAAAAAATCAAATGGCTCAATTTAAGTTTACATCATTTGATGCGGGGAATGACTCTGATTTCATGTGGGAAGTGAGTGGCATTAATCCTATCTATCTCCATTGTATCGATATTTTTCTTGTCTTATTTCACCATTAGAATCTACCATTGAGGCAGAGACAAGTCCGGCCAGAATGAAAGTTCGTGTTGGCAAAGACACAACATTATGGTGTAATGCCACGGGGTATCCACGTCCGATGGTTTACTGGACTCGAGAAGACAGACACAAGAAACTGCCTGACGGAACTTACCAAATATGGGTGAGTTTCTCGCCTTGTCGGGGCATCATCTTATCCACTGCGAGTTATCTAAACGATCGCCAACATTAAAGAAACATAATCTAAGTAAAATGGAATGTTCAGAAGTTATTCTATGTGTGAACAATGCTCTGCATCTCATATTCACATACATGCACCCAGCTTTAAAAAATAACTTTTGATCCTACTGCTAATGTGGCTCTGAAATATAGTATAAAATATGATATCATTTACGAAATTTGCATGATGCTAAATGAAAACAGCTGACCTGCACATCATAAACATTTGTAAGCAAATGAACCATTTCGATATCGAAGCACCTTGCCAAAATTTATCCACGGAAAGACAAACGTGGATAAATCCATCTCGAAGAAAGTTGTTACTAACTTCGTCATACCTCACCATTTTAATTTTTTTTAAAATCCTTTATTTGTTAATAACGTTCAAAACGAAACAACATAAAGTTATCACAAAAATAATGGTATTAGTCAAAACCAAATTCGTATCGGCAGAATTTATGTGATAGTCAAAACCGCTCTCATAGCAGCACAATTGCTAGGATAATCACTATCACCAAGTTAATGCAATTGATGTGAAAGTCGAAACCACAGTAGTCTTATCAACAATTAACCGCACAGTCAGAACAACATCCTTACCAACACAATTAGGATGATAGCCAAAGCCATGCGTTTACTAACGCAGCTATCAGGATGGCCAAAACCACAGGCTAATCAATGCAATGAACAGGACAATCACAACCACGCTATTGCCAACGCAAAACAGGTCTTAGTCGAAACCACCACCTCGCCAACACGAGTAATGTGATAGTCAAAACTACATCCTTACCAACACAAGTTATGTGATGGTCGCATATTTTTTTCTTACGAACACAATTAACATGACAGTCAAAACTACAGCCTTGCCAAAACGTGGAATGTGACACACTCGCAGCATTACCAACACAATTCGTCACAAGTCAAAACCACCGTTGACATCCTTACCAACACAAGTCAACAGATGCAGTGCACGAAAGTAGCGTGTCATTTCGCTTCCACGTATTACGGTACTTGTCATTAAATTTGCATTTTTAAATTGACAGCTGCTTGCAGATTTCTGAATGACCGTCTTAAGACTTAGCTATTGTAGGCGAACGTTTGTCGGCGTGGTATCTTGCCGCACATTTTACACCAACTGGTCATTACTCCCAAGCATTTATAAAATAAAGATACACTATAAAAAACAATGGAAGCTGCCAGACCTTTGGTGGCCGTAGCATAATGCCACGCAGCGTTGAACATAGTTTGAGGAAGCGCTTATTCCTCTTTTATTAACTGAGGTAAAGGTCAAATCAATTTATATGGACTATAGTCTAAAACGCATACCTCTGGCTGTCTTAGGAAGTCACTGAATGAAAAGATTCTTTGATGGTTCACTCTCAAGCGTGAAGCTGCGAGATTGTAGGTATAAAAGTCATTTTGAGAACTTCTCAACAGTTATGCATCTACTGAAACGTGCCTTTCAGCAGAGAAAAGGTGTTGGGCTGGCTGTCATCTGCACAACTTCTGCAATAATGTGACAACACCCTTGCACAGATCAAATTATATAAATATAGCATTCAGTTTTGAGGAATCAAGGAACACCGTTAGCCTGTCCAGAGGGCATGAGAAAAAAAAAAAGAATAAGTCAGAGGAAACACTGTTTTCACAGATGATGGTTTGTGCGCATATGCCAATCATATTGTCTCGTGAGCACTAGCTATTGGCGAGACTAAGCACTCACTTTCGGCCGTCTGAAAAAAAACCCACCTTCGGAGTGGCATTATTTCACTGACTAGACTAGTTAGGAATTTCCTACTTGGGGGAATGATTTATGGTGATAATCAGTTAGAAATATGTGCCATGACAATCACTCTTCATTAGGCATGCTAGGTTAGAATGGGCATAGAAGAAAAACTTTGGAGTGGTATTTTCTCTCGCTTAAGTAGGGTTTTAATATCGGGTAATACGTTTCATAGCAATCATCAATGGAGACGTGGTAATTTTTATAAATTACATGTGTCCTGTAAAGGTCAAAGGTTAAGGTCATTTGGCCATCTGACATATTCATATAGTTAGAATTCGGCAATTTTCATCTAATTTTAATCCGAGTGGGCTCCGATAGTAGGAATTGTAACAATGCACATTTATGTTGTGTACATGTGACCTCTAAAAGTCAAAGGTTAACAACAATTGTCCATCTGAAATATTCTTATTAGCCGTATCTCACCCATTTTATATCCAATTTTCATCATGTTGGGCTCAAACTGTTGGAATTGTAACAATGCGCATCTATGTTCCTTACTTATGACCTCTAAAGGTCAAAGGTCAATGTCATTTGCCGATCTGAAATTTTCATGTAGTCGTAACTCGCTTATTTTTCATCTTACCTTAATCATCTCAAGTTAAAATTGTAGGGATCGTAACAATGTACCCTCTACATGTGACTTATAATGGTCAAAGTTCAAGGTCATTTGGCCTTCGAAAATTTTTTGTGCAGGTTTCCATCCAATTACAACCATAGATGGCTCAAATTGTAGGAATTATAATACTGCACATTTGTATGACTTAAATGTAACCACTAAAGGCCAATGGTTGAGGTCATTTGACCATCTGCAATGTTCTACTAGGTTTAATTCGGTTACTTTTCATCCGAGTTTTATTTCACCGGCGTTAGCTGTTGAAATGACTAAGCAGCAACTTTCCATATGTCTGTTCGTCCGTCTGTCTGTCAAGCAAAACCTTGGAAGTGCCATGATAATTACGAGGTTGTGCTTTCATCCTTATGTGGATGATCTATAGTAATCACCACTAGAGCTATGTGGCACCGCTGCCACTCTTCTTTGGTCAAGCTATGCTCGAATGATAATGGGTCATATGGTTTATAGCAATCATCCCTAGAGTTTATGGGCCACGGTTGCCACAGTTTGTCGATGATGCCATTCTTCATTGAGCATTGAAGAAAAAACTTTGAAGTGCCATTATTTGACTTAGTACGCAAGGCAAAGCCTTCATATTTGGGATGATAAATTCTGAGAATTATTACTAGACATATGTCCGATCTTTGTCACACTTCATTGATGATGTCATGCTTCAACAGGCCTTGAAGGAAATTTGACGGACACAATCTCCCCAGGCTTCAGAAGCCTATTTAAAGTTGATGACCTTGACCTGTTTTGAAGGTCATATACATTGCAAACCCCAGTGTAAAATGATATATTCATGGCCAAGATTCAAACCAAGTTCACCAAATTCATACCAGCCATGCATCTTACAAAGCATCAGAAGTCTGTTGAAAGTGGATAACCATGACATATTTTGACCTACAAATCTTACTTTTACTTGTATATATCTGGTATGGTTGATCGTAGGCCCCAAGTGACAATTGAACATGAATAGCAAATTTTCTGTACTTTCTTTTGATGTTCTTAAATTTATCCTTGAGTGCCCTTCAAAAGTCAAACTTAGGTCACTGAACATATATGAAACCATGTTGGCCGAGGGGTATTGCGTGATTTGCACGGTACTGTCTCTTTCACATTGGTATATGGAAGATGTTTTGGTAACTCTTTCATCTCTTTGCTGTCTTTGTTGGGTTGAAATTTATGAGTATTGGTAATGTTTTTTCTGAACTCTATTACTTGTATGTCTAATCATGCCCTCTGTAGTCAGTGATGAATGATTACACTTCAATGGTATTCCGTCTGACATTCATTATTTTTGTTCCTGTTTTGAAATATAAATGTATGCACGTGTGTGTGTGTTTACCTTTTTGCTAAGCTTGAACCTGGTGTGTCAAGCTGTGATTTGTATGATCATGTTATATAGTTTATGGGCCATTTTTTTTTCAATAAAGTGGCATATTCTCTGTAAATATATTGACGTTCATTTTATAATTCCACATCTATACTAAATACCATTGTAATGTTTAGTCTTACAATTACATTGCTGACGAATTCTGGGGACACATTCATTCTCTCCGGGCATGGCTCCGGATTTTAAATATACATGTATAACTTTTTCACTGTACATTTTCAGTGGCATTTGATTGCTGCCCATCCAAAAGAACCACCTTAGTCATGAAGTTGGCACTTATTGGTCCAGACAAACCAAAGACACGGTTCAACTTACTCGAACAATCCTCCTCGAAACCCCAAAATAAAAGTTCATTATTGAAAAAACCCCGGACAAATGCAACGAAGCAGAAAATAGGAATGAGAAATGAAGCTACCGCGTAAATACAGACAGCATGACTTGGACAGTAAAACAAATAATGCAATGTTTCTCCTGCAGCGAGCAAGCTCGTTCACTAAATTTTACATCAAAGTCAGATTAGATGATTTCCTCCATGTAGCCGAAATACGCCATTTTGTTTCCTCGTATATTATAGCATTAGGCTTACCGATTCCGTGCATGATGCCGATAACAGTGTGAGCGGCATTTCACTGAATGCTTTAAACTTAGTCCACGTATAATACCGTGTAACTTTTTCATATTAGCGACAACATTGAGGTAACTGCCTTATTAACCAACTTTTAAATGTTTCTAATGATTCTTTCCAGCTTTTCGTAATATTATGGATAATTTGCTTTCATTCATTTGAAAATAGAGTTTAAGGATCAGACCATGCTAAATCTAGATGTATCGCACTGCCAAAATCTTTTGCCTCAAATACATTTTTTCTACGACCATGAAAGAAAGTTAGGAGGACTATGTGCACCGGTTACCCGATTAATAAGCGTAAGATCTCTTTGTAAAACTTCACAAGTGATAAGTAAGTCTTTAAACCGCCGATCAACGCATTGAAAGAACAAAACTCATAATTTCTGCCCCAAAGAGTAACATATATATGACTGTTGACAAAATAAGCAATTAGTTTACACGCCTTTTGCAGTTCGTTAATAGAAATTGATAGACGGCATTGGTCAAGCGAACAAACAGAAAATCATCTCAGACAAAGTTGCCAAACATACAGGCAAATTAACTTCACGGAAATAAAGGTTATGTCTTTTGATCATACTCCGGATGCGGACTATGGCATCTATAATAAACTGTGGGAAGCGTTCAAAGGAACATGTCGCCTGTAGGTGGCACTGGAGGTAACTTCCTTCTGGTATCCACCTTTTGCAGAAGGAGACAAAGGGCAAAGAAAAGCTGCTTCATTCATTGGTAAAAAATGTGTGACACATGAAATAGGTGCTGCAATAATGCAGAATAATACATCTAACATGCCCAGTTTATAAGTATTGCTCGTCTTTATACGCACGAAAGCGCATTCCCGCTTTCTGGACGAAAGGAGACCATTTGTTACTATTGATATGCCATTCACTGATTGTTTTCATTGGTGTCTAAAGCCTATATTGACATAGTGAGAAATCGATGAAACGTGTGCCACATTACCGAACCTATCTTTTCACATCTCATTCAAAAACCTCGAGACACAGATTGAATGCAGTGGTATGGGGCTTGACCCAGACATCGCCATCCTCAACTCGCGCAGGAAGCGGCAATGTAAACCTTAAGTGTGCAAAAGTGCAATCTTTATTGTTCATTAAGGGTATAACACGCGTGCACGAACAGGTTGTAACACTCAGTTACATGTGACAGAGATATTATAGACAAGTGAGCAGGGATATATTATGAAAATAAGTGGCATTTAGGTGATGCTACTGCGTTTATAAAAGTTTTAGGTTGTCCACAGAATATGAATATTTTTGGTATGATTTTGTTGCAACGTACTTACCTATTATTTTTAAGCTAGCATTAAGATTTAATTGTGACCTACCCTGGCACTTTTTTTATTTAGGTCTATGTTAAAACCATGAGTGCATGTTTTTAATTTCGGGTGAAAATTATGGATCCCAATAATAAACTCAATTCTACATGTGAGGGTAAGCGCCGTTTACATCACCTTGTCTGAGAATCAGTACAATTGTTGCAGAATTAGTTTAGTATAATATTTTGCTGTAGGCCCTTCTTTTGTGTTTCTCATTGATTATGCTTGTTTTCCATGCCTTTGATGCAGAGATAATTTTTCAGTGGTAATTTTGTGGTTTAAAATGCAAAATCAGGGTTCCGCAAATGACCTCTGTATATTGGTAAAAGACTTAAATGGTAAAAGTGGTGACGTGAACTGCGATGTGCCACGACTGATGCAATAACACTATTGATATACAGCTCAATCACGTGACAAGGTGCAGCACGCGTGCTGTTATGGAATCAAAAATGTATCATTGTCGAAGATAGAGTCCCCAGAAAGTAGGAGATCAGCTTCATCTGTGATGCTGTTAACTTTTACAGGGCACCGCTCTTCAGGTGAGACAAGTGACGGAGGCCGACACCGGAATCTACGCGTGTCACCTGGACAACTATGTGCAGCCGATCGTCTCCTACAAGTTCAGCTTGGAGGTCGAAGGTGGGTCAAAATATTCCTGCAACCCCAAGAAAATATATCTCGTGCCCTTTCTGGTATCCCTTTTTGTATAAATTTGGAGCTGTCTGAATACATTTCCTATTTTGCAACCATTGGTTGGGTTTTTAAAACTTTCGCATTGAGGGTTGTGGCAGCAAAATTACCATAATTATGTATCTGTGAATGGTGAAATATGTAGGTTTAAAGACAAGGTGAATTTACAGAGAGACAAACAGACAGTAAACTTCCACACAGGGAATACCCAGACAGAAAGTTATTATTCGTGTGAGTACTATGGAATGCTATCAAATAATCAAAGAGAAATGGTGCCTGACATGTTCATTGGATGGTTTGAGTATTAGACTTTTGCTGTCTCGGTTTCTTTAAGAAACAACCATTCAGCAGTAAATAACTTGCGTGTGACAAACAACGGTTTAAAAAAAATTGACAAATACCATTGGATACGTTTTCAAATGATAAAGGCACACAGGATGTTAAAGTGAAAGGTACCATTGTGACCAATTTCTAATGCTGCCTCCAACGCAGGTTAAGGTAACTCAAGAATGGTGATTTTTTAACCAATATGAAGACTATCATTTGAACTTCAATTACGCCAAACCGTGACCAAATAACAATAATTACACTGATACTCCGCCGCGAGGGATATTAGTTTTCACCCATCCAAGACAGAGATGTATGGTTTTAAAATCTTATCAACATTTGGTTCCAGTCACTTAACGCAACGCCATTTGCTTTTGCCTTGAAACCTCGGTCTGTTTATTTGTTCCCTTAAACACCCAATGTTATTGTTTTCTGGACAACAGTGTAAAGAATCTTTGAAGATTCGCGCATTATTTTGGATTCGTGTCGCTGGGGAGAATCCAATGCCATGTACACTTACTGACTATGGCATGTCAGATACAGTTCTCTGCATAGTGACAGCCCTGGCTTCCTGTGTCACATGGTATCTTCAACCAATCAAAGAGTCTAGATAGTTGGAATTTTCGTTTATTCCCCATGTGCCTCCACCTGCAACACGTGACACGGGGGGGGGGGGGCTAGCTGTAGTGCTACCTGCTGGCGACGAGCTCTATTAAGCTGAGATGGCAAGGAAAAGTGTTAAAGGAGAACTTGAACAAAATTGATTGTTGTTTTTTTTTTTAATTGAAAGGTTTACAAATGCACATCTTTCATTTTACACAGAATTTGTTTTAAGCGTCTACAGGCACCAGTTATTACAAATCCATATGCCAAAATTGTCACATCTGCCATGGTAAAAATTAGTGTGTTTGGACTTAGCCATTCAGGTAAAGCCAACTGTAACTTACGGTTCGGTTTATTCTTTTGTGAACTTTTCCTTTTAACACATTTATTGCTAATTTCGACCGACGTCTATGTGGTCTGAATTAAGAGAATGGTAGTAGATTTATGTATTGTTTGTGGCAATTCAAGTACCATCATGCTACAGATGTAGAGAAAGTAAAAATTGTACAAGTCAACACGTTTCTTCGGCACTCTTTTTGGCGTCCGAAGAGCGTCAAGGAAAGGCGTTGACTCAGTCAAGTCCGGGGACTGAAGGGGTTAAAGATAATAGTCAACTTCGGGATTGACAAGAGAAAGTGATGTTGTTTCCTGATTGGTATCAGTGATAATGTCCGGAGCACGAGGAATACAAAGCATTACGTAACTAGTCCTACGTGTCGTCGTGTAATGCGTCTGCTTACATGTCTCACAATGATATCTACACATAGCGCCATCATCTGCATGTTACAAACTTTACACTTTCCCGTGCGCATTTTGTAAACACACACGGTGGTCGTCGAGTTAGCTTGACATCATTGGCGCCATACACATCATCATCAAATCGACCGATACTGTCATCTTTGCTGTAATTTGCTATCCACATGATACAATATTAAATCCTCGCATGAATATCACTTCGTCAAATTTACAAGACTTTAGGTTATGCTCCAATCTAGCTTCATTTCTTTCCAGAACCCACATTTTCTACTTGGCTCGTCATTTAAAATAGGAGTTAAGGGTTTTTGTAAGAAAGATGGAATACAAGTGATAGATCTTGACCTAATAGTGGATAGCACAATTGATTTAGGAGTGTCTCAGTGTTTTGTGTAAGTCAGAGACCTGGTTAGGCGCTGTTTGGATTTGCACCTTAGGCGGAGACTGTTTGTTTACACAGCGAGGGTACCCGTTGGCCTCTTGATCCACAGTTGATCTCCTACAAAACAGGATATTTCTGCCAACACAATTATTCTGCTCATTTGGAAAGAGTAACAACATTTTCTTTGTTTAAACTCGACGGGAAAAGGTTACCTGGCGCAAATTATACTCAGTGTGTGGCCTATAACAGAGACGTGTCAAACTTATGGCCCTAAGACGCCAAATTGTGGATAAGCTACCCATTTTTGGCAGGACAGTCAATCTAAGGGTAGAAGTCTGTCAGTCCATATCTGAATCCTTGGTCTGAATAAAAAGGCGGAGCTGAGTGTAAATGGTTGTAAAGTGGTGTGTGGCCCTTTATTGGTTTTACTTCGAAGTATGGACTTGTCTTGGAAACAGTTGCTCTTGGTCAAATTTGTACAGCTTTGGTGGAAATACCGACATGGGGTCACCCAAAATCATTGTCACTCGTGTCAGTGGTAATCACAACAAAACTTATGCTGACCTGAACGATGACAATGAATTCAGATTTAACTTTCCTTGAAAAAAAAAAGACATTTCGTTCCAGGGGCAAAATCAACGGTCCAGGTAAATTGATTTCCCGTGGGCAGGCTTTGGGTGCAAAGTGTACCGTTGAAATTATTTGACTCGGTCTCCAACTGAGCAGTGCAGGTGTTAAGTGCTGCAAGCAATAGGTTCGTATGTCCAATGAAAGGCCGATCATTTTACAGATGGATACTTCCTTTACATGGAGAATATGATCATCTTATACTTTAGAGCACCTGATAAAGCTTGTGACAGGTTATTAGAGGATCGTCAAAGTCAGGAGTGAGATACCATATTTGCAGTAGGCCTACTTGGTATGGCATTGAGGTCCATGGGACAGTGAGCCATGTCGTTTTTGGTGCGATTGCCATGTAATCAATGACAAGAAACACGCTGTGGTCGGTTTGCTACCAGGGGACACGGCTGAAGTCCAAAAACAATGCATATCTATCCACGTGAAAATATTTTCAGTATTGCATAGATGGGAATCGTATGTTCAGGTGTATTGTGTCAGTTATAATTGGATCATTAAACCAAACCACAGAACAGAGGGCAATGCTTTAAATGGCTTTCTCTTCATTTTGATAATTGTAGTTTGCACACGAATCTTTGGGTCATCCCCTGTTGAATGATAAACACCGTCCTGTCTTTTATATTTATTATTTACGATATTTTATTACTGCGTCCAAACAGGTGATAACCCCCATTCCTACCCTCAACCCCCCTGCCAGTCCCGTATACCTCCAACTGACACACAATATGTGCAACGCTTGGCAACGTTCAACATGCCACTGCCAGAATATCATTACCGGCGCCACGCAAAACATCGAAATCAAACTATTCTGAGGAGACAAGCTTAGAATTATCGCATGACAAGCTACGAAAAAACAAACAAACCATAAATTAATACAAATGTACAAAATATGAACATGGATTGCCCTCAAACTAATTGGAAAATATAATCATTCCGGATGTTGTACAAACTGGTGACAACAACAAGAAACTATCCAAATGCTCTGTTAATTTTCTGTTTGCCCTAACGAAGACAAAGCTATGATTGTCGTCGTGTAATACAACTTCGGCAAACTTGGATGAAAACATACGAATATCTAAATATTTGACAAACAAAATTAGCTAAACTATCACACGCATTCCTGATAACTTTTGTGGCGGAAATTGGTCATCACGAATTCACAATGCTGGAGTGCGCATGCGCCATGGTACGCTTGGCGCTTTAATGTACAATGCCTTGTGATTAATTGGACTTATGTGCACATTTGGAGGGGTGAAGGAAACCGTTTCACATTTCCTGCTTTAATGCACACTTTGTGATCAAATTAGACAAGATATTTCTCATTCATTTTCAGTCGGATCTTCCAGCTGGTGATTTGGCCCATAAATCGTGCACCACATAGCGATAGTAAGAGAAGTACAGAATAAAATTGATCGTAGTAGACAGAATATATTTAATTCCTTTTTCGATTCTGATTTCGGTCTTTATTGGGTCACGCTGGTCACTAGTAACAAATATCGATAATTTTTTTTGTATTTTTTAGAAATATGTGTTATCAGGTCTGAAAAGATTTAACGAAATGGAACAAACTACGTATTTTCTGTTTTTCTTTTTGTACCACTGGGTTTAGACATTTTGTGCTGCAATCTATAAGACACGGGTGTTTTGAGTAGCAATTAAGTTCTTTCACAATTCCTATTTTTTTCGTAGAAATAAAAATACATGTATGCTTAAACTAATACTCTTTAATGTGATGACCATTGTAAAAGCTGTAATGCAAGAATCTCCTGCCTCCACAAAAGAGTACGTTTTTCTGATGTTGTTTCATGCGTTTGTGGTGTATCCTCCAGTTTAGTTCATGTAAACTACCAGGCAATCCAGGAGAAATAAATATGTTTATATATTTTTTATGCATGAGCCTTATAGTGGACTAGGTAACATGTGACTATGTATGGTATGCGTGTAGCCGATAATATTAATTTGATTTCTCTTTCAATCGGTGCTCAGAATCAATTTAAATTTGTTGTTCATTTGCCTTTATTTTGATGTTGGACTCCATTAAGACTCTTGAAGTATTTTCCTTCCACCGCTAGTTGTTTTCGAAAACAATCTTATCCTCTTAACGGTCAGTACGCCCGATACATACATGAGAGCTTGTACAAAAGTAATGAAATGATCTTCAATTTGCTAGTGTTGGTCCGCTAAATAAACAAGTTGGATTCCATTAAACAGTATTGTGGAAGGCACCCGCGGTTGTTCAAACATTATTTGTGAGTCGTGTGGTGGCCCGCTTAAGAACCATTGTCGAGCATCGCATGCAGTACGGAGACGAATCGGGAGACGGCCAGGCACCGTGAAATTGAGCTGTAGTTTCGCTGCATGTTCAGCTGCAGGGGTAGCCATTCGTCAATCAACACTGAAGAGAAATTAGAATGATAAGATCGGGACATTCATCTGCTCTTTTACCTTAGGCTAAATATGCAATACTTGGTGAGGGGGAACAATACGCCTGCCTGTCTCAGTGGACTGTTGTACTCAATGTACCCGCACAAGGTATATTTGGCTGGGGCCCGTCTCTGCAATCTGATGAAGGTGTGATCTACTACATTGATTGACGTGATTAGCAATGCACTCATCAAGCTTTTGAATGAGCAACAGTTGCAGACTTGCACCAATAATAGGCCGCATTCCAGTTTGGTTGATTCATAGGGAGATGTCTTTTGCTGTTTGGCATAAAAACTTTCACACCTTCAGGGGGTGAAATTAAGCTATATTGGGCGGAAAGAGGTACTTTGGAATTGTAATTCACCGACCGGCTTAACTTTATCTCTCGTCAGGTATATCTGTCTCTCTTTTTTTTCGTCTGGACATATACACGTATACCTGGTATTTTATGTAAGAGACAGGTCATAGGTGTGTGCCGTTGTGTTAAGTTGGGGTCCTGTCCGTTCCGCCGAAAATATGTTGCGACATACCTACAACTTCCCAAGATTATAGATGCATTTCTCCTCGGGACATTTGAAATGCCTTTAATACAAAGGAAATTACCTTTCTTTTTTGACGTTCATGGTTGTATTTTGAGACATTCACACATTACTAGAATTGTAAGACATCCAATCGGTGCGTCCAACAGGAGTACCGGTAATTGTCTTTTGTGTTATGTAATTCTTAAGATGTCTTCCAATGTCTCAAGACATCCAGACTGCATATTTGGGATCTTCCTATGTTCTGTAATGTCTTGCGACACCCACAAGCTTTTTTTTCGCACTACACTATTTTAAGACACCCTATAGACATTACTTTGATTTTCTTTGCTACACAGCGTCGATTTATCGCATTTTAAGGTTACAAACTTGAAGTGCCGTAAAATTCACCAGTCTTGTTGGGATCACGCATTAATTTGACTTTTTTCTGACACTTCTCAAACGAGTAGGAAAATACAGGTGTGTCATATAGGAAACTTTTATTCGATCACAATACAAATAAGAGGCGCCAATGACCCCAGTTGCGGTTCTCCAACACTTTCCTGTTCAAATCGACCAGAAGTGCCAGGATGTAAGTTACCGTCTGCTCAAATGTTTGACCTAAATTTCCTGTCAACGTTAAACGTTTTTGTGGAGAATTATAGTTGAGACGTATTATGACGTCAGGCCCCGGGTCAAAAGCTTTCCTTGGCACAGTTTAAGAACAATCTCCACCACAAGAAAAGCTATTGACTCAGTTTTCTTCTGAATTGAAAAGTTTTCACACTTGATCCTTACCTCCATGTCCCTGGTCGAGAAAGTTTTATGGATATGATTATAAAAGAAGTTAAAGATCTAGAGCAATTCTTGTTATAAACCTAAATCAACACATGTAGACCATGTCAAATTTGACAATTCCAGCATGAATAAATGTGTTTAATCTAAACAAGCTCATAAAGCGGAGGGTTTTTTTGGTGTTCGGTGCATTTCATTGTTGAATAGGCAATTTCTGCGAACCTACCACATACACATGCACCTGTCGAATAGGAAGCCAGTTAAGTTGCCCATATCAGGCGGAACAAAAATCACCAAAAAATCTAAACAGGTGATATGCACTGCGGCAAAGTACAGATTGATGACCTCGGATCGTCGAGATGGCCCGTAAAATCGATTAAGATGGTTGTTTAGATTATATAAGTGGCGGTGGTGATGGGCTATCAACGTGACTCGTGTGATTGGCAACGTTTAGGGCCAAAATGTGCTTAGAAAGGAAGCCGTCAGCCATGAACTTTGCTCGGGGACAGCTCTGTTGAAATTCACTGCCGCAGAGCACGACTACGCCTGGGAATAAATGGAAAAGAAAGCGCGCTTTGGCGAATTCTCCATGCCCGGAGGGTCATGTATTAGACTCGGTTATTGAGCATTGTCGGGAGATGCACTGACAATTCACCAAATGAAGCGTTTCTATACGCAAGCTTCCTTAACAACCCTCGTGTTATTTACTGCTTTAAATTACGGGTGAAGTTTGACACCGGCCATATGTGGCCTTTGAAATTTAATTTGAGGTACTGTATATCAAAAAGGTCGTTAACACGAAACCTAAACGTAGCCAGGTGCGACGAAAGCTGGCAACTTGCGAAGTGTAATCACCACTGGCCGAGATGGCACACGGACTACCCACGAGGTGTTAAGTATCACCGGCAAATTGGAAACATTTAGTTGGTTTCATGAACACGTTAATTCCATCGAGTTTTCGGGCGCATTGACTCGGGATCACGCAGAGGGCAAGGCGCGCAGCCACCTGTACAGGGGGCCAAGTCCGGCCCCCGTCATCTCCATTCTTTCCCATGAAGTCACGCATTCCAATAGGATTGGTAACCAAGGCCCAGTGCCCTCACCTTGTGCACCCATACATACTTTCATCAAGAGTAATTACTTGTTGGACACATAAAAAGTGTGTGAACGTCTACCTCTGCTTCAGTCCCATTTGTCAAATGCCGCCAGTGAGTACTCGATCATGATGTTACAAATGGAATACTGCAAATACACTAAATTTCGCTGTGCTATTTTTTTTATTTTTGATCATTTCACTGATGGCACAAAAACCGCAGATCAAAAACATAACGAATAATATTTTTAACATTGATTTTATGGGAACCGCCTCACCCCCCCCCCCCCAAAAAAAAGGAAATTACGTCAATCAACTGTCGGAAATGAAAAAAAAACAAACAAACAAACAAAAAAACCTTGCAAATTTATGCGTGTGAAAACAGGTACATTGACAGTGATTAACGCTAAAGGTAGAACTCCCTGCAGGCAGAATAACAAAGCATAATTAGTTGAAAAAGTACCAACTCTAATCACAGCCCAAGGCGCGACAACACAAGGGTGAAGACAATGTGATTGGCCCGTAGCCCCTTATGCTTACCTCTGGTTGGAACGAGCCTGGGTCAATAATTTAAGCATTTCGTGAACACCCTGCCTTAGCAAACAAATTGAGCTTTAAGGACTTTGAGGTGAAATTCTCATTTCAGAAAGATGTGCCGATATGAGACCTTGTTCTTCTTATTCAAAAGATTTGATCAGATCGAAACTGGGGAAAAAAGGCTTGGGCAGACTACATTTCATTTGTATCACAACTCTGTCGGCCGTAAATACAGGAAGGGATAAACGATACATTGGAAATTGCAACTGATGTCGTCTCTCTAAAATATCATTAAATGCAGGAAATATTGCAGACTTATTTACCTGTAACATAATACCTTTAGTCCTCAAATCAGTGGCCCGCACGTTTTGTAACTATGGCACTGTCAATTTCAACACTATTACCACATCTGTTCTGTTTATAAGATACACATTTCCATTGCCTATCTTTCTTTTATACAGGTTAACTAAATGGCATATGGCATATAACTGGATTTCATTGTCTGGTGCGCCTGCCTCGGCATAAATGACATATTTTGCAGATTATAGAATAAATACGCCCTCTCATTTGCAACAAGCATAGCAATTTTCTCCACTGTTCCAAAGTCAGGGGTCATAGAATTCATAAATTGTACGGTACACTTGGTTCGCTGTAAACAGCAGGTGAGACGAAACCTGCCGAGTTGGGCGTACTCCATAATAATACAGGAGCGTCTGTCATGACATGATTTGTGTCTTGTCTTTTTATTTTACACTTCTTTGTGTGGCCTTGTCATCACATTGGACAGTAATTGTTAATTGCATCTACTATGTAACGTAAAAAAAAAAGCTATTCGGCTATAATTGGCTTTAGCTGCAAATAATGAGATAAAAGAACGCGAAGGGAAGATTTTGCAAAATGTTGGGGACTGCGTTAAGTAAATCCCGTTTTATTCAATTCTCATTTGCGGGAAACATCTTCGGATAAAGCAGACTTAATATGCATTTTTTTTTCTAAATCTCAAGGAAAGTTCAATGTTACAAAATGTCCAGTGCTTTTAACAGCGGGGGGGGGGGGGTTCATTTTTAAAAGTTACAGGTCCAAATATATGTGGCTCATGGTTTGTGTTATCCTAATTTAGTGATTGAATAAAGAGATAAAATAACAATTTCCTGGCAACTTATCACCTGTAATATATAATAAAGTCAGATTTGGGTAACTACGTCAAGTTTTATCTGTGTATCATTGATCAAATACAGTGGAATGAAAAGTGACATTTCGGACAGACCCGCTGGTCGAACTTTCCTACCACTAGATGTCGCCATATATCATGGAGAGAAAAAAGGCAAATGTTTATTCTCCTGTGCATGTCAAACATATTTCCAGACTCCTTTAGAAGCATCACGTTCGAACTACCCACGTCATGTTTCATTACTCATCAATGAACAAGATTTTCAAAACGTTCACATAAGTATAAAAAAAGTTGGTAAGCGTAAACGATCCTTCTCAATCATACGGATTTCAAAAGATGAAACTTAATATGGCATGAAAATGGGCCGCTTACACTCAGCTACAAAGTCACACAACTTAATTACTGACCTTCAGAAAGAATGTTATCCAAACCAAAATTTAAACAGAACATATTTTCCCCAAACCGTGTTGAAAACGTTAGACCAAGAAAAAAAAATGTCACAAGAGAAATCTACGCCCCTCCTTACCCCCTGCTGTGGCATAAAACCCCCTTCCAGTGAAAAGAAAATGCCAGCTGCCTGTGGGAATCATGGAAGTCACAGGTCACATTGTAGGTACTTGTGCAAAACCCAGCAGGCCAGGGCCGTAATCTCAACCCTGGGTGCTACGTGTCACATCAGACAATGCACACATATACGACCATCGATCCCAGTCCCGCATAAGGAATATAACAATCCCTTGTCAGAAAATGAAAACCGCACTTTCTCCAAGTGCCATGGTTCAATGTACGATGTGTTTTTCAGGTAACTATGTCATGCGCACATCTCGACTTCACCGTATGTTATTGAGATGTTCTTTGCCTGCAAATCCTGTAGAAATTGATCGCCTAAGAATCCCTGTAAAGCAGTGGTTTTCAACAGTTTGACAATATTGCTGTTTCGATCATGATAAAGTTGTCACTTAACTCAGAGTGTGAAGTAAAATTTTCCCATCGTATACCAGTACAACTTCTACCAGCGGCAATTTCAGAACAATGCGATATCTTTCAAAAGCCTTATGTTTCACTGTGGCCGCCATGAGCTTGTTGGATCTGGTAGAATATGTTGATGTTGGCCGCCGTTAACTCACGAGATCAAGTACGTGGTTTATGTTGATTGTGGCCACCTTTAGGTAACGGGATCATGTAATTTATGTTAAGTGTAGCCACCGTTAACTCACGCGATCAAGTTTATGTTGCTTGTGGCCACCGTTAACTCGCGAGAGCAGGTGGCCAACTTTGATGCAGTTACGTTCGGTCCATAAAAATTGTAACCTGTTTAGCCCAGCTTACTTGTCAGTCAAATCAGCCCGTTAGTTGGCGTCCGTCGTCCGCCTGTGCTCCCAGTGTCCATCAACATTATATATGTTCAGTTTCTTCCCCAAAAGCACTTGCTATACACTTATAAAACTTTTGTGGATATGTACCTTGGAAGCGTCTCCACAAAATTTTTTAAGTTAGCTGCCAGTTTCTCTGATTTTGCTGTCCCTTATTGAAAATGTAAATAGATTCACACAATTCAGAGAACTCGATAAGTTGTTTTATGTTATTCAGGGACATAAAATGACGTCTGGGGCCGATCGTTCGAAGTTTTTCATGAAGGTTACATTGACCTAATTTCCAAGGTCAAATAACAACTTAAGTGAATTTAGTTGCCCTGTGATTATTTTCAAAGAATATTGAGGGAGGACTGTGATATTGTGCCTGATGATGGTCTGCTGTGAAGGGCCAGGTTGGGATTGTATAATGGCCTTGTCCATTTTCCAGGGCCATAGGGCCACGTTTTTATTTTTAGTTGAAAACGCAAGCATTATCTGTGCGAGGACTTTGTTGTTGCACCCCGGTGACTGTCCCATATAACCACAGGTTTGTATTGCATTCGAGTGACTTTCATCAAATTGTTAGGACCAAAGGGCGGCTTTGTTGATTTCATATTTCGGATGATAACTCGAACGCTATTGTAGCAACGTTGCAGGTCTTTGAGATTGCACACGAAAATGACGAATGCGCAACAGCAAAAAGGTATTGCATTTCTGAGACTCTAAAGTACTTGTCAATGACACGTAGCGACGAACGTGAAACTAGGTTTGGATGCACATTTCAGGAACATTTGAGCTATGTCTGATATTGCATATGACGATGGACGGAGAGAGAGAGAGAGAGAGAGAGAGAGAGAGAGAGAGAGAGAGAGAGAGAGAGAGAGAGAGAAAGAGAGAGAGAGAGAGAGAGAGCTTGCTTGTCCTCATTTCGTGATCACACGGCAACAAGTGAATTGAATTTTCCGATGATAACTTAAAGTCTATTTTAGCAAGAACTTGCTGATGTGGTACAGCCGATACCTGCAAGGGTAACTGAGCGTATTACAGTCACAGACTCCTTGTTTTCAGCTTTTCTGGCTAGGTGAAACTATAGTTCAAATGCAATTATGACACCGAAGCAGATACATAATTTCAGTGCATTATGAAGCTGTCTGCATTGAAATAAGTGGTTTTGCACGCAAACTCATGGTGAGAAGGGGCGTTGAGCACATGCTGTGGCATAAGGGAGGCATTATTTTCACCTTCAAAATCTTTTATGATCTGTTCCATTGAAATGAAAGCAAGTGCCATTTGCTGTCAAATTCTTTTTTTCCCCACTTCATCGTCAAAATCCTTTAGAGTACCTTGTCAAATGTCGTCTGCTTGGAAAATTTTACCATATAGCATCGCATATATCAAGTTAAGAACGTTTTTATTGGGTGATAAGATAATTCTTTGGTATCAAAAAAACCTTCCTTGGTGCACACTGAACATTCAACTCCCAAATGGCACTGAGAAAATTCGTGGAGTCAGTTGCAATCTGAATCAGCTGCAGTGAGTCTAAACTCTGAAAACAGATACCCAACTGTATCGTGTGGGTAGAATACAGTCAATGCGATCACCATGCAGGTACAATTAAATCATTATTCATAATTTTCTTGTAGATCGTCCTTGGAATATTGAGGGCTACAAGATGAGATTTGACAGTTCCAAGTGGTACAGTCACACGCAACCTTTCCCGCCCCCTGTGCTGGCCAAGTCGTACCTTCTAATGTGTGAAACTACAAATTCCCCTAACCCTCTACCTAATATCAACTGGTACAGAAATGGGAAAAAATTGAGGAATTCAAGACACTATTACATTATAGTAAGTGGCTGTTATGTTTAACAACACAAGATGACTCTTCCGTTTTTACATGTTGCCGCTTAGGTTTTGATTTAAGGTCAAATATTAAGGTAAGGAGTATGTTCGAAATTCTTGTGTTTACATGATTTCTTTTCCTTTGCTGCAGCTGAAAAAAACCCAAAAAACAAAAACAAAAAACAAACAAAACTGGACAAAATTATTATTGTATTGTCACCCGTGCACTCACAAAACAAACTTCTAAATTGGCTTGCCAAAGGAAAGTTAAGTGGTGACGTTTGGTACGGCGGTACCTCGTTCTCCTGGGGGTGACCTTGAACCCAAAGTTTTTCACACAATTTTTAAGCAACAGAGTATATACGCCATTGGTACAAGATACACGAGAAAAGGTAGAAGTTAGTCAATGTGTATATTCTACCGTTCCTAGATCTCCATGACAACGCACCTATTTCGTTCTGAAATATAATTCGGCTTTCTTACCTCCTACACTGGATATTTGCACTTGATTTGTCTTTTTGTTCGCACTGATGTGATGTAGAAAATAGATAAATATGCTCCGAACTGTTATTGAAGCAAAACAACACAGTTAGTAGCATGTTTTCTAAAAGAAGATGTTGAAATTGTCTACTGATCTTTTTAATCCACGAAATGGAGGCCAAACCGACAGTACTAAGTGAGCATTGTAGCACAGTATGGTACCGCAGTATCGCCCTAGAAGGGAGAAAATAAGCACTATTGTTTCGCGTGCATTTTCGTCTATTTCTCTTCCCTCGGACACAACTTACATTGGAAGAATGAAATTCCCGTAAGAGATCAGGCCATTTATTGCGGACACAGCTGTTCCTAGTTGAGACCAATAGGGCTATGTGCTTGCCATATGGTGTCAAAATTCAAAATGAAAATTCCACCAAAATCCAACCAAATTCATGTTCCGCTACAATGCCAAAACTGATTTTCATTTCTTATCACAAAAAATAGTTGTGTATGACAATGAAAGGATTGGAAGATGCTCAAGTTTGGCACTTTAGGTGACAAAATTTAGACGTGTATTTAACTAGTCCTGCACCAGTAGGTTTATTCTACTTTGATTGGCTGGATACAATAATAGTTAGTTTATGTGTGTTATCTTTTGGAAGATCACTTGCCTGGAAATACCACCGCTAAAATTTTTTACTAAGTAGTTCTTGTGTTATATGTACATCCCGTGAAGAACCACCTGTCTTGACATACCACAATTTTGCCACCCCAAGGGATGGTAATTAAGTTTCACTGTAATGGGTACATTGGTCACTTCATGGTGACGTGATTGTAGCATGAAGTTACAAACATAGTGGCTGAAGGGTAAGCTAATTCAAGCGAGGGCAAAATGATAGTTTTATACAATCCTATATTGATCTCAGGTTATCTGAAGAGTCTTGTTTTTCTTATATTAATATGTTACAATTCATAAAACCCTGTATCCGCGACCTTATATTATACGTATGTCCATTCACTGATCCTACGTGGACATAAAACGGACGTTCACGTTCGCATTAAAACGTGCCATTGGATCAGTTTAGTGCACACTATTTTCGGTAAAAGAATGACATTTTATGTGCACTATGATTTCGTTTATTTACACATTTGAATAACTTTGATCCTGAAACGTAAATTATTTTACACAAATTAAACAATTTAAGGTCTCGAATACACAATGATAGAACTGACGACCATTGCATATGTATGTGGGAAAAAACACTATTTCGTTAAACTGGTCCAATTTTGAGTTGTGTAGTGGAACAAAAATTAAAAAAAATATTCTCCACTAACCGTTACAAGAAATGAAAAGCGTTTTGCGTTTATTGTCGAATAAACACGTTAAAGCGTGGGAAAGACTTTTAAAGTGTTACTAATTTTTACTTGTTTTTCTTTTAAAACATCCATATGAAAACCTAGGAAAATCTATTTCGTTGTGTTAAAAAAAAACATGAACCTTAAATGGTTATGAAATTTGTTTTGAAAAATATGAAACTGCAAAGTTAACCTTTCAAACGTATTTTGTGAATCCAATAAATTCGCCGATAATGGCAGATATCTCTTACAGTAACGTTAATATTTAAAGGCTGTGGTACGCTTATAAGGTCTACAATGTTTGGAACAAAATATTTTTTATTACTTTTTTACCCAAGTACTACTATTGTGAAATAAAGTAAAAAGCACAACTTTTTGTTCTGTGTCTTTTATCTTTGTATTGTTATGGAACAATCGGTGCAAGATTTATTTTTATCTTTGCACCACTTGATTGACCGGCATTTAAAAATTCCCACAATGTCTACTTTCACTGAAAAGACATTACGTTTAATTAGTTTGAATTTGTGACAAGGAAACTTCCAAGCATTATAATAAGTCATACAGAGAATAAATGGTGGAAGTTACACAGCTCTTCACAACATTTGAGAAAATCATATGCGACCGTATATTCGGGCTTATGTCTTTGGCAAATTGAAACAAATCTTTTCAATCAGAACGTTTCCCTCAGGAACAACGGGTAGGTCTGCTCGCAGCAACAGAGATTGATTTTACCACCAAGTAAATCGACTGGGTACGGCAGTCGGTGTCACAGTGAACTTTTGAACTGGGGCATGTATGACTAGACTTTTAACACACATCCGTTGTGCACTCCATCCATCTTTCACGAACAGTCTTGTCACTGTAAACTGAAATATTCCCCGAATTCTACATGCTGGTCACAAAACTGTTCAATGAGTACAGTTGTTTCTGAGCAAAGCAATTAGGTCGTAATCGATCAGAAAGGCTCACACTAACAGATGTTGTTTTGAACTGCTTTTCACTGTAGTCTTATTTTCGGCCGCCAGGTGGACAAACCGGAGTGGCGGTCCAATAACATCGCGTCAACGCTGGTCATCAAGAAGTTCCTGCCGAGAGAACAGGCCAACTTTACGTGTATCGCTCGCAACTCCTTCAGGACCAAGAAACGAGATTTTAATATGGAAGGTAAATGTATTTTCCAAAACCGAATTTCGCGTCATGTTCAAATTAATTTGTAAAAATCATATCCGCACCTTTTAAAAAAGAATAACGATTGTACGTGTATAATTTTATTCCCCTGTAATCAATTAAACAGTTATACTTATAAGTATCAATTGAGAGGCAGTTTTTGAAAAGCAAATGCAAATGCAAAAAAAAAAAAAAAAAAAAAAAAAAGGATAATTTATCATCAATCAGCATTGGGTATTACATATGTCAATCTAAATGATAGAGTACACAAAAGCTTGAAAAAAAATCTCGGTGTTTATTAAGGATACACAATCAATCGAATCTACAGATTCGAATATGGTTTTATATGTCTGTTTATAGCATATCTTGTTAACAGACAGGAAAACAAAGTATTGTGTTGTCAAAACACCATATTCTGTTTTCAACGAATGGAAAGCAATTGGATTGTTCCTCCTAAGACAGCTAACAAAATATAGGCACAACAGTACATGTGAATAGTGTACAGTTTTTTTTTTATTCATTGACAAACTGTCCCATTATGCTAAGATCATTTGTTTCATTATTTCTCTATTACCCCTTGGTGAAATAAAATGAAGAAATCAAGAAACACGATAACTGCACTCCAGAAATATCTACGATGATGGCTTGCTTTGGAAATATAGCGGACCCAAGTACATAAAACATTCAGATGACTGCGAAGACACAGCAGTGTACCTGTGCTCATTTTAATTCATGCGAACAAATAAACGTAAAATTACTCAGGAGTCGCCAAGTGAACAAATGGGATACATGCTTTCTTACCAGATTCGGACAATTTTTTTTGTCATATAAATTAATTTACACCGATATTCCTATCCTAATTATGCTGGTGACATGATAGTCGCACTACTCATTATGTTAGTTGACAAATGCACCCAAATCAGGGAATGCCAACAGCGCTGCCAAATATAAATATGTCGTTCTAATCAAGTTAAGTCCCACTATTTTGGCAGATATCCTGCGTGGAGTTGTGTTAAAGTTCAGTGTGACAAATATACACAAAGATTAAAGTTTTTGATACAAACAAAACAAAACAAAACACACACACACACACACACACACACACACACACACACACACAAACACACACAAACAAACAAAGCTGTACCTAATGAACAAATTAAGGTATATGGGTACACAGACGTGTTCCTACGTGATATGAAGAAAAAGGTAAACATTTGAAACACCCCCAATTATGGAGGCTGTACCTCGTAAAAAACATATGCTGAAGATACATCGCTACCAAGTTTGATTATGATCCGACAAAACGTTTTAACGAGACTTAATGTACGTGCATCAAAATAAGTTTCTTGGATTTGTTAAAATATTATGGTACTATTCAAAGTTTAATTGGAATACTTGACGTTAAAAATCAGGAAATCAGTGCAGCGCCATCGGATATGCAAACGTGATGACGACCAAGTCGAGGTACATTTCCACTCACATTCAAAATAATCCAGACGAACGTTGCGGAATAAAGTTGGAAAAGTACCAAAAGGGCACAAAATACATACAAATATAAACAATCACACCGTTATGTAGAGAAAATAATCAGTGTTGAGGGGTGAAGTGTTCTTGTCTGAGTTAGTAACGAATTGTGAAGCTGTTTCAGAGAATATGCTTTCACACGTTGCCAAAAAGAATTAAGCCTCCCGCTCCCTCCCCCTAAAGTTTGCAAGCAGAACTCTTAAATCCAGTTTTCACAATCGACAAGGCGTAAGTCTACAACATATATTTTATTACTTAAGCCATACTCTAAGGAAATATAGAGCTTACACTTTTCTTTTGTATCAGTCAGATACTCAAAACTCCTTTCCTTTTAACTGAAATTATTCGAACCTTTAGAAACTTTGTACTTACGAGATCTGCTACTTATAAGATGACTACTAGTCTGCCTAGCTGAACATTCAAATGCACATAATTTCTTTTCTGGCTGACAGCTTTGAAATTGCTTGTGAGCCACCAAGATATCCTCCTATGCATACTAAACCCCTTCAACATTGTGTCAACCAATGCAGGTGACATTGGATCAACTTTGGGTCCAGGGAACGTAGGAGCAGCGTCCGCAACATTGGGCAAAAGTTGCCTAAGTTGACTCAACGTTGATCCAATGTAGGGTGCCAGCACGGTAAAATACCTTTGCAATTTTACAGGTCCCATCTTGACGAGTATACCGACGCAGAGCTCGGTGACAGACGACGAAGATATTTCGGAGGAGGGCAGTGGACCCTCACCGGAAGAGATCAGCCCAGAGGAAGTAAAAGCGGGTCAGAACAAAATAGAAAGCAAAAAGGAAACAAACAAACCAGGACAAACACACAGGAAGAAAATCTCGACAAGTACGCTCCATCCTTAAGCGACGTAACTGCAGTCAATTGACAGGCAGAGGAATTTGTGATTTATTTGAGACAAATAGAATATAATCTTGAAATGATAAAGTTGCATGGAACCATTAATTGCGAGGGGTGGCATATAAACATAATGTCAAGATGGTACGGTCGTGAGGGGAGACCATACAAGAGTTCTCATGACACCTGCCGTGAAGGTCTAGGAAAAGCGTCTTGACATTTCAGCAGATGTGTATTGCTGAATACGAGATATCCCACTTGAAGGAATTAATCATAACGCGAACTGGTATACAATGAAAAAATATGGGAATTAGAGCTGCGAGTAAATCTTTACTTCATGGATTAGCTCTGTCTGAGGCCCGTGGAACTCGTCCATCACACTAGAACACGATACAGTAGCACACAATATTATTGTCGTCCGTGTGCAGACTGGCTACAATTGATGACTAATAGGACCTACGTCGTCTCATTGTCTTCTCTGTCTGCCTCACTTCGACATGATGGCGACTGGTTACAAGACATAAGATTATTTCATGTTGTGGGTGTCGTTTGAATTACAGTAAAATCTTTCATTAGAAAACTGATGTAACGAATGAAAAGATTTCTTCCATTCATGCGTGAAATCTGGAAGTCTACCATATTTGACTTGAACTCATGCACAGGGAGTATATGTAATGGGATTCAGTCTGTATGAATTGAGGTTTCTTGTAAGCACTGAATATCTACTGGTTGATGTTGGAGCAAGCGAACATGGACCTTTCATGGGCGCTCGGTTGTATAACAGTTCAATGACATGGACAAGGCGATACGTCAAAATGGGGTCAAATCTACAAAATATTCAGATGTGTTTTGTGATAATTATGTATTATTATGAAGGGTCTTTGGATTTGACAATTTAACAGACAATGTATATTAGTTTCCCACAGATAATCTTTAGTGTTGCAAGCACAAGTGCATTTTTGGTCCTGCGTGATAGAGAGACAGACAGAGCTTCATCTGAGCCCAGAGAAAGACAAAAACATGTTTTGCTGCATAATGACTTCCATGCTTTCAGTGCTAATGGTGCATACAGGACAATTTGCTAGACAGCCGACAAAACAACAGCTTACAAATTTAGGTTGCAGACAAATTATCGATTTCATGCAGTTGATTCAACGCTGCCTGTGATTGATAACTATATGAATCGTACTTTTGATGGCCATTAATGTTCCATTTTGAGCACGAAGTGTGAAAAAATGGCGAACCGTGAACTTTTTGTTGGCCGAGTGTATACGATTACAAATATAACAGAATGGCGGATCATGAACATCCGGTCTGGCAAGCGTGTTAAAATGGCGGAAGATAGACATTCGGTTATTACTGTGGCGTATGATATGGTTCCATAAAATGTGTTTTAGAGCTAATATGGCTCCAATTTGCATAGATTTTTCAAGAGCAATGTCCAATGGTGGTTTGCTCGTAGATTGCACTTGCTGTCTGTTTAAAATTTTCCATGCGGTTAATTCACCCTAAAATCAAAATTGTGCTAACAGATGTATAGTTTGCAGGTAGCTTTAGTCTGGTGTCTGTGATGGCTTATTTGATTGTTGCACTTGTAAATAAAACATCACTACAAGTATATAGTATATGAGTGAGGTGGGATTTGTACATAAAAAGCTTGCGGGGCTAACCGTGTAGAGGAATATATCATTTTATAATTTATAATAGAGGGTGTGTGTTGCAGATGACGCCACTGGTAACTTAGGCTTGATATCTAGCTCCTTACACGTGGAGCCACCTAGTGGGGTAAAAATTTCCAGCCTCACTTATTGGCTACTAGGTGTCCACTGGAAGTGGTGTCACATGTAATTTAGATCAACAGGAAGTAGTGTCACAGGCATTTTATCTTCGTGAACATCCCCTATTGTAACCTTACCAGCTTGTGATGTGGAGCACATGGTGGGTGACACCTTTATCCAGTTCATCAGTTGTCTTTGTAAAGTGAACGTAGCTCTTGGCTCGATTACTAGTCATGTTATAACACAGATCATATGCTGCGTAAACTTGCTTCATGTGACAGTATGGCCACCAGTTGCCACGATAAACGTATATCACGAGCGCAAAAGCTCAGGACTTCTGCCACTCTATTTACTTTTCTGTTTCAATAAACTTGACGATGAATCTTTTTATTTTTGGTGCTTGGAGCAAACTTTTTACAAATAAATAATACTCTCTTAATCTGAAAAGGCATGTTAGATAAAGATATAACAAGATGTCAACGAAGTTTATACAGGTTACTCGGTGAAGGAAATCTAATATTTAAAATTTGCTTTCAGTCAATACAGTTTGGATTAGTACTGAACAATAAAAATGGATGAAATATGCAGCCATTTACTTGCATTGGCAATAGCTGAACCAGAGAACTAGAGCCATCATATATTTTGTACATTTTGTGAATTCCAAGGACGAAATTTAAACACCCGTCGAGCATTCTCTCCTTCGAACTTAGGTCACCCTGATGCTGAATTTGTACTGATCTGAAAGATTTAAATAATCATATTCTTTCGGTGCCGCGTACCGCATTTATCGTGAGTAAGGTATATACTGGTAGTGGCTATATTCGAGTAGGTTTTACTTGTACATCATAGATGGAGTGCATTGACCTGTATTTGGTTGCTTTAACGGTATGGGTGTCGTTCATTCAAACTATAAGTTAGGACACCTCAAGCAAACGCTTAGGACAGCGTTACCTACAGTGCGGTTCAATGATTTGTTTCCCTGGTCAATGCAGTCAATTTAAAGTTGTAAGTAGGCATATAAATGTCAGTTAACAATGTCTGTATGACTACTAGTGAACAATCTGGTAACGTTTCAAAGTTTTGAAATAGTACAGTTAGGTCATTGTCGCAAATGGCGTCCAAACACGACCAAGTTACCGCTTATGTGGAATTCACGCTTATCCCAGGCCCAGTGAATCGCAGAGAATGCAGAAAGTGATGCGGGATCGTATGGTTACATCCCACAACTTAGTATCTTTAGTAGCCAGTATGGACTGAAAAGAACTTTTTTACGACACCAAGATCAAATGATATTATGTCAAATATAGCACAAGTTTGATTTGCAGCCAAGACTGGTTTTCGTACACATTTGATCTGGTACGGAAAAACGAACTTGTTTGTAAGAAAAAAAAGTATCTGACAAAAATTATCGATTTATCTTTTCTTCAGAATTGGTGCTGAGGACCACAATGAGCTGCGAGGCAAAGGGAACTATTGTAATATTTCCACGTGCAGCGATATTTTCCTATTTAATAGACACATAACAAAAGAGATATATTTTATCGCATATGAAATATTAAGACTTTAGGACCTCCAGTTGTAACATAAATTATCTTATGGTAGTGACATATGACATCAACTTGTAAAATATAAAATACGTGTACCTGTAGGAACAGGCCAACAACATGTAACATACTTAACGTACCAATAGTGACGTCAACAGGTAACATACATACATACATAACGTAACCATAGTGACGGTAGCTACCTTACCCTTGGTGGTCACTGCCAATATTTTGCTTGAATAAAAATAACGCTTAAAAGTCTATTGTATTTTATCGTTTCTCATTTACTTGCAATGCTGCTCACGTGAACGAAGAAACTAGCTTCCCCGCTTTCCCGGAGACAATCCCTAATAGCGGCAGTAAACTTGTCCACTGAAGGCGTCTTTTTTTTTTCATGAGGAAATTACATTAATCTCCATTAAATAGATCTTAAACGTCTGTTACTGCGTGACATTTATAGAAGCAATAAGGCTTTGCATGTTTTGGGGGTTTTTTTTGTTTGTTTTTTTTTGTTTTTTGCAAAAATCGTAGATTTTATAGCACGAAAAAATCAACCAATCACAATGGGCTATTTTATCGTCTATGATACAACAGCCTGTTTTGTCCATTCATTATCCGTTTATGCTCATAGTATTATAATTCTGTTGAAGTAGTCTCTATCAGTCGATGTTCATACTTCGACTAAGTAGGTTTTCCAAAGTTGCGAGGTACGCTTCACCAACATGACCTCATTGAAAGACGGGAAAAGAACAGAATGCAGAAGTACCAGTAGCCGGTGACGTACAATACAAGACATTCATATTACTTGCGATGCTACTTTGGTCCATATCATTCAAAAAGGAAGTTTCCATGTGTTCCATTTGTCATGTAAAACAAATTCGTCATACATGTTTGGAATATGTATAACTACAAATGTTTGAAGTACCCTTGGGTTTTTCCATCAGACGCTTTGGCGGGGAATGAATTGATATGCATGTTTCTTATAGGGGGAGGGGGGGGGGTAGCACTAACAGATCCAGGCAATTTTGCAAGGTAAGGGCGAGAAGTTGTAATAAATAGGAAGGTGATAGTTGTATTGGCTTTTGGGCGTCTGCATGTGCTCTGTCTCTAAGGCGCGGTCTTGTGGTATATTATCAAAACATGCTCTATCTTGACAACATATAAGGACACTTGGACCAGAACCTGGGAGAAAGACAAATATTTTTTGGCAAGAGTCTGAATTCAGTAGTAAATCTCAAAAGATAAAAATAAGAGTACAACATGAGAAACCGCATTGCAATTTTGTAAAGGAAGTGGCAGATTCTGGAGAAGATCCAATGCATGGCGAAAACAAGTTAACTTGGTGATTGTCCTGAAGAAGATATGCTTCAAAGCTCATTCGAAGCAGTTGGATCTTTCCGTTAAAAAATGACTTGAATACTGTAACAGTGTTCAGAAAACTCGCATCGGATAAAGGTGCGCTCAGCCTCCTCGCCGCGGGTGGGGCGGGAAAATTGCTTCTGAAATGGCGGCCTACTACAGAGGGCAGCACCTGACAGAAAACTTGAGAATATACTGTTCGCAGCTGAAATTATGCCGCTAGGGTTTCACAGTATTGCAAAGCATGACTTTTATCATACCTGTAACACAGGTGATACAATGGGGGTGGGGGTGAGGGTGGTGTAAGAGTGGGAGTGGGTACTGTTTCACCTGAACTACCACCTTAATGGTTACAACCGTATGCTACCATAGCACCAAGAGGTCATGTGTATGTTGCAATACCATGAGACTTTTGATAGCCCCCAAACCCACTTTATAAACACTTTTAAGCACTTTGGAATCGTCATTTGTGCCACTTCATCTGCCACGTGAGCCCCCTCACCGCACACTCTATATGGACACTTTGATTTAGCTTAAAGCTCAATGGCAGGGATACCACTTTTGAACTTTTCTTGTGTGCTCATTAATTCATCATATCCCCCCCCCCCCATGGGTATAAAGTGCATTTTTGCACAATCACATTCAATTTGAATCTGTTATAAAATATGACTGTCCATCGCGCCCTGAAACTTTTAGTTCATATCGTAAGTGCAGTCACCGCATGAGGTGGTACCGGCTTTGAGGGATGACAGTCGTAACGATATTATGCACATGGGATCAAGAAAGCAAGTAAGTTACAGAAATCGTACCAGAACTGGCGATTGGTTGGTAAATTTAAGTGAACGTGACTCTTCTTTAGTTTTAGGTTTCAAAGCTACCAAACGACATTCTTATCTCTGGAAACAGAGATTTCGATTAATGCTTTAAAAAGTTTTCATACCAAATCGTAAGAAAGAACAAAGGCATATCATAAACCCTATAAATATTGATAAATTTTGTTATACCTACTGTACCTCAAAGAGTAATTTTTAAACATTAAGCTCACACATTACCCTATTAACCTCTCTCTATTCATATTGTGGTCTTGTTTGTATATCTATCTGTGTACTAGTGCCTTGCAACTTTTTGTTGTCTTGTTCTATATGTATAAGAAGCCCTAATATAGGCTGGTGAGCCTGTCGGCCAATTGTTTTTTGAATAAAATACGTTTAAACCAACAAAGGCATATCGCCATGCCTTACTGGAACCAAAGCACATCAGTGGCTCCAATATGCTTTCTAGCGTACGTAGCGTAATATTATCTCATGGCAGTTGACGTATAACGGGAGGATGCGGAGGAACCATTTTACTGGAAAAGGCAAAGCCTATCAAGACCGAAGGTTATAATCTAATATCCAGTACGACGGCAACCTCTTAATTCTTTCGGTGCCACCTTTTTGGACTCCGTCAACAGCTCTCCTCCGCGCAATGTGCCCAAAGCTCGCCGAGGAAAGCTGTTGACCTGGATTTTTATTTTCCATGTACCTACAGTCACGCTGGTACTTGAATGAAAGGTTATATGTTACAAGGAACAGGAATCTAGCATCCTGATTATAATTCAGAGCAGTTCGTTTTAAGCAGTTGAACTTAAGTCGCCGTTGGCACTGGAAGAGGGAAAAGTACTAGTACTCCAATTTTTTAACCCTCTGGCACAGCTCTTCGAAACCGATATGACTGCAACTTCTGTTGTGGCATGGAGATCCGCAAGCTCTCCAAGCCCATACAGTAATCACGCACAAAAATACGCCAATAAGTTCCAAGCCAACCACAAACAAATATAATTTGACAGAACACCAATTACCACCAGAGACACAGTCACTGTGATTGCGAACATTAATCGAATCAGGTAAGTAGAAATGAAGTTATGCTTATTCAAGATGTCACATGTGAGATGATAAAATATAAAGTGGAGGCTGACATCTTGCCAGAAATATATTTCACAACACAAAGGTGATAACATGAGAGGCTCACACAATTTACATATTTGCTAGAGAGAGAGAGAGAGAGAGAGAGAGAGAGAGAGAGAGAGAGAGAGAGAGAGAGAGAGAGAGAAGAGAAGTGTAATCAATCAAAGGTGCGGTATCGGGTGATGTTGCGTAAATACACTGAATTTAAGCTGTTGGCACAATGAATACTAAGACTCCGATAAGAAAGCAAAACAAAAACAAAACAAAAATTGTGTAGCTGTACATCAACAATGCACACTGTAAACGTACTACGTGAACATCAATCAATTACAATATCAATTGAAAGTACCCAATTTTGCGACACCTAACGTGAACAAGTTTTGGCTCATTCAAGTAAGTATAATATTTAAATGTAAATACATACATACATACATACATACATACATACATACATACATACATACATACACATTGTGGCTTTGCCAGTTTTCGGGTTGCGGGGTCACAACTTTCGTGGTACAGATTTTGTGCCCGATCGTCGTGATGTCACATATGAGAAGAACACTGGAAAACATCCGTTATGCTTACGAAAAAACTGAAACAAAGAACATCGCGCAGTGGGGTGTTGAGTAAAATGCTTATAGCTTACCCCCGAAAAAGGACGTGCCACTAAAAGTGACCAGAAGAACAAGCATACATAAACATACATATATGCATACGTACGTACATACATACCAGCAGCGTGGAGATATGTATGTATGCCCAACAACTATGCCGCGCGATCTGAGGACCAGCCATTAACAAAAATGACGAAATATGTAGGTAGTGGCGGGGACTAAGCCGCGAGCAACGGGTCCGCGACTTTGACGTTGCACAGATGAATTGTTTCTCATTTCACACACAAAACTATACATTTTATTTATCGTACAAATGTCTCAATTTGTTAGAAATATGTTTCGTATCGATATGACAAATTTCAAGAATTGTATAGGCCGGTTTCTAAGAGGATATGAGATAACACGTTTGCCAGTATTTCTGTACAAAATAGATTAAAAAGTGTATTACATATCTAACAGTAGCTGTACCCCAATATGCAGGAACCGTATTCTGCATTTACGAATCAAAAAGGCATGAATACAGAATAATCTAACCGTTGGATCATCATTTAAAATATTAACGATCGTGTCATTTTGTGAAAAAAAAAAACAGAAAATACGGTTCCAAGATAATATATTTATTTTTCCAAAGACGATTATTGAAAGCCTTATATATATATATATATATATATATATATATATATATATATATATATATATATATATATATATATATATATATATATATATATACATATATATATATACATACATACATACATCATGGTCAAATTGCAATTTTGCACCGATGATTATTGGCGTTTTATTCAAACGATATTTGCGGAAGACTACATACTGTTTTGATTATCTTTAAAGGAAGCTTACGGGCAAGAGAACCAACTTTGTATACTCTGGTCTTGATTTCAAAGTGTGGACAATCCCAAATAAATATACAAGTAGGTATATCGAAGCGCGCGTTTTTTCTTTAAGTGAGTGCATTGTGGCAAGATTGAACTTGTTTGAGAACCTGCCTGTCTTTGAATATTTGTGTATGAAGAGGGTACCATATATTAAAACGAAAATATGCGTCTGTTATCGCAATAATTATATGATACATCCATTAAAATCTACCAAAACTAAGTCATGCATTTCAACCTTGCACACAGTTTGGTTGCAACATTTAAAAACGCCTTCAGCAAAATAGCTCACAGCTATGCCTTCAAAACGCTTGCATTTGTAGATATCAGGTCAGATCAGGCCCGTGGCGTGCTATGTAATTACGTAGCACAAAATAAGCGATCTTCAATCTGTGTACAAACTGGACCCAGCCGTCTATCACACAGAGATGTATACAGTAACTGATGGTAGTAAGATGGGCGCAATGTCAATTTAAGGAGCCTTGGTGTTGGTTTACTGACTGACGACCATAAATTGGTATGCGCGTTCTAACAACGACTGAAAAACAACCAAACGTTCGGGACGACATGTACGGGTTTTGAGGCGACGATTTGTGAAAAAGGTGCAAACGTGGCACTGACATAGACCAGGAGTTTCTTTTCCCACTCAACAACTCACAGGGGCCCAGACTCACGCCGACACGTATCTACGTGCCCAATAAATGAATACCAAGGTGGCGAGTACTTGTTTTACAGAACTGGCTTTCTGTACAGTAGCATGAAGGCTGTAACTCGGAAGAGTTCTGTCTTTACCTCGCCACGTAGAATTATGACTTGTATTCGTTGCTTAACATGTTTAGAAAAAAGACGGTATATCATACCGGTGATTTTAGTCCTGGGCGTGGGCATTCCCTTGTATCTAATTAACCAACTGGGCACAATCGGGATTCCCCTGCCTTTGCCAGATGCTGTTTCAAACTATTTTGTTTTTGGAGGCAAGAGGCAGGCGATTAAAAAATACCACCACGCTGTACCTTATCACCCGAAGAAACAACCACTCATGTCGGAAGTACTCGCCGAGGTAAACGATGCGGATCAAGCCATGTGGCGACCGGAAAAATCATTGAAAGAAAGAGAAAACCATGGGCAACGCGCCGATGATGAACACAGAAAGGATCCACTGAAAATTCTACTCTGGACGAAGAGCACTTTTCACGTTGGATACCGTTCAACAACCTTAAAAAACGGACGTTGCCCACGATACAATTGTATGTTGTATACGGAGAGAGATGTATATAACTCAAGTGATTATGTTGTCTTTCATGTTTCCGATTTACCGTATGTACCACAGCTGGACTTACCCACCTATCGGTTTCCTAATCAGAAATGGATATTCTATAGCTTGGAAACTCCGATTTATGATACAGTTTATCACCAGTCACTAGAAGGATTATTTAACCTGACCATGACCCATCTTCAAACCTCGGACATAAAAGCTGACAGAGGAAATTTTTTTCCTCTGACAAACAGTGAGGATGGTTATGGACATTTAAAGGTATCAGCCAGTGACAAGTCAAAGTTAGCTTTTTTTGCCTCAGACCTATGCCCAACTTATTCAAAGAGAGAGAAATACATAACTGAAATTCAACAACATATGCAGGTTGACACTTACGGACTTTGCGGGAAAATGAAATGTGAAGACACAAAAACTACGTCTTGCTGGCAGAACACATTTAAACAGTACAAATTCAATTTTGCATTTGAGAACAGTTTCTGCAAAGACTATAATGACCAAATCTGGCTACCTTTAAAAGCTGGCGTCGTTCCTGTTGTACTAGGTGCGAGTAACTACACGAAAATAGCACCGGCGAAATCTTACATTGATGCTAAAGATTTCAGTTCGCTCGAAGAGTTGGCAAATTATCTTAAATATCTCGACAGGAATGACGAGGCTTATAACGCTTATTTTGAGTGGACACGACACTACAAAGTAAAGGAGTTTCAACTAGAAGATCATTTGTGTGGCTTGTGTCAGTACGCACATAGCCCCGAGGCACTAAAACCCGGACAAAGTAAAATTTACGGCGATATGCGTCAATGGTGGGATATCACAAAGGACTGCTATCTAAACAGAGAAGGGAGTGTAGTCCAAAGTTTTGAATTTCGACAGTTTTATCAGCAGTTATATTCCTAGTGTTTTTATGTTGAGAAAGTCAAAATCGCCTCTTCAGCATCCGATTATGATATTATCATTATCACATAATTCTGTGACGGAAACAAAAGATAATAAGTGGGGCACAACAATGAAGGCAAATTAGAAAGTAATCAAGAGATATAGTGCCTTTCTTCTCGCAGACTTACAGACAACGTCAGTAATATCTTCGCAGCCGATTCTGTGTGAATCAAAGTGGTTAATTAACTACGAATATATGAAGTCCTGGGGCTGCTTGATGTTTTAAGTAGAAGATATATTGTACAATTTTTCATAACCATTTTCTCTTTTTTAGGATCGAAAATTAATTTTCTGCTAATCAAAAGCTGTATATCACAGGGTTGCTCCCATTGTAAGTTAAAACTTTTATTTTGTAGATAATTTTTGAAAGGTATATCGAAGATCAAAAAATAATGATAAAAAACACACCCATTATGCTGTACGTTTAGACACTACTGGGCGTCTTCACCTGACGTCGGAACTGCACTTAAAACTGAACACTTTAAAAATAAGTAAATAAAAGTATTTCTCAATAGCGGTGAAAATATAATGATTCTTCTGTCTCCTCCATACAAAAAAGTCAGTACCCCCCGTGAGTAACAATGTTGTACTGTGAAATTAAGGAGGGTATATTAAAACCAAGCAACTCTTGATCAAGTAATGTTATGCAAAATATTTACCCTTTGATAGATGCAGGTATCCTATGTCTCTTTCGTGTTATTTAGATGCGCCATCATGTTTATCTACACATGAAATAGCCCTTCTTTTCATGAGTTTGGTGAAATAATGTCATAAATTTCTCGTTGCACTAACTCATTGAA
Organism: Hermodice carunculata; assembly: GCA_964020975.1. Taxonomy (NCBI): domain Eukaryota; kingdom Metazoa; phylum Annelida; class Polychaeta; order Eunicida; family Amphinomidae; genus Hermodice; species Hermodice carunculata. The sequence goes on along the minus strand of OZ026616.1, from coordinate 11,342,129 downwards.
GTCAGACTATGGCTGAGTCAATAGCTTTGCTTGGGAAGCATAGACCATAATTTACCGTGCAATACAGTTACTCTGTAAAGAGAGGTCCCGTTATCTTTATTCCGCCGATATCAAATATAAAAAAATTGATAAAAAAGTTAAGTACATAAAATAAGAAACAGACCCTATGTCTTTGTTTTTTATGTACTTGACTATCTGTCAAGTCAATTGGCGTCATGAAAATCCAGAAAGAGAACACATTTTAGTTGTTTTTTTTTTAAATTTAGTTCCCAACAACCTGATGCCCTACGCCTGAATAGAATCATGTATTCAGTAGAGATTTTAGTTTAATGGAAAGTCCTAATTGACCAAGTCATAGACTTGGATTATGAAACAAAAGGGAAATACCTCATTAAGGGGCTTTGTCACTTGTCACTATTAACGGCATTTGACGTTAGACCTTTTGACCCCACCCCCGCCCCCTCCCCGTAACGTCAAAAGTGAACCTCCGTGACACGCAACCGATCTTTTCCTTGTGCATCATGAATCTGCTCGAGACCATTATAGGTGACCTATTAATACACAGGCCTAGGACTGGTCTTGCATTAAACTTGTTATTAGGCCTATTTATCATGAGGCCCGACATCGAGTTTATATATTTACTCTCATAATCATTGTTTAGTTATTTAAATTGAGCAACTTTTCACCTCCAATCTTTATGATGCGATCGCGGGTTTGTCTTTGGCCTAGCCAGAGAGCAAACGCCCGGGGGTGGGGTGTGAGGGGGTGGGGGAGCACTACCTAAATATAGTGACGGGTATGTTCAGCTGGGCTTGCTACACCCACACCCTGTCTGTACAACCGTTGGTCCACCCATTCAATATCAAATGTGAATGAAAGATAACCCTGTCTATAATGTTTTTGCTATACCAAGTGGATGGTGGTGGCATGCACTGAGCACATCCTGGCCTAATTACAGGGCTGCAATCAGTAAAACAACATCCTGCCTGGGCCAGGTTGAGAAGAACACCGTGCTTGTTCTCGTCAGTGACTTTTTCTATCCACTGTGTGTATCAAATCTCTCTGTTTTGACAGGCCTTACCCATTCGGTACCAATTTGTTGAAAAAGTATACCCTATGTACACAAAGACAGTGTACCAACCAATAGGAGTCCATACCCCCCACCCCACCCCCACCCGCGGGAGCAAACGTTGGGCATGTAGAAGTGCTTTAGCTGACTACAAGTAAGCCTACCAAAAACTATGAATGTGGATTTAAGGGTAACAATCATTCAAAAAAACCGCGCAACTTCAAACGCATAAAATTGCAGCTGGCCATACAAACATTTATCGGCGAAGATAGTTTGTGCAGGCCTACGTACACAATTAAGATAAAAGTAAAAGCCTTTATGTACTATAAAGAGAGGGTGTGGGAGGGGGTCTTAGCAGACTTTTATTTAAATATCTTGCACATTATTAGGAAAAAAACTTATTTCAGTTTCCTCACAAGAACAAAAAAAAAAAAAAAAAAGAAGACAAATTTCTCTTTCATTTGGAACTGAGTCAACAGCTTGCCCTAGCAAACTGTGCGCACTGCGCGCAAAGTGCGTCGAGAAAAGCTGTTGACTGAGACCATGATTTTCTGAACTGAATTTAGACTATAGGCATGCTGGTAGTTGAATGAAAGGTCTTTCCACATAGAATTTGAATATCAAATTATCTCATGGGTATAAATCATCTTCACTTCTAAAGTTGCTTAAAGTAGCGAAAGATATATGATTTACATTTTGTTACTGTATTGAAAATACATCTTTACACCTAATTATTAAACATTTTTGCACCAAGCATTTATTACCTGGAGCATAAACACCTACATCTCTCTTTAAAATCTTCGCTTGTGTATAGGCGTATGGAATGCATAGAATGCATGAGTCCACGACCGTTTACCCTAGCTAGAATGAAACAAATGAAAGTTGGAAATAGTATTCAAAATGTGTTTATGAAGTGTATATTGTTTTTTAACCCTGACTCGTCACTTTACATCAATCAACAGCTTTCCTGGGCACACTCAGGACGCCTAATGCTCAAAGTGCACCAAGGAAAATGTTGACTAGGGTATAGGGATCGTAATGTGGCAGCGTTTGTATTTTGTGTGTATATGACAATATAGGTCAACTTTGAACTCGCTAAGGTTTCTAATTCTTTCTCACTTTCACATTCTTTGTAACGCTACGAGCAAATTAACGTCAGCAGGTGATGACCCCCCTGATGCCCTAACGTCAAATTCCGTTAAGCGTGACATGTGACATGGCCCATGAAACATAAAGATATTATCAATTAGAAGACCGTTTCTGCTGCATTGTCGTAAGCGGAATACATGCAAATTACGTTAAAACCCACGTTTACTAAATTAAAGGGGCTTATCTATTGGAAGAGATTTAACACACGTTATATTTTGGATTTGTTAAGCTTTTCATTGAAACACTGCAACTACGTAATTTTACTAAGTTTGCTGGCAAAATTTCCCCCAAATGCGTATTTATAATGTTGTTGATTATTTTATGTACTTTTCATTTATTCATTGCATATGGGCTTTTAGCCTAAAGTATCCAATACTTTCTAGCCCTGGTTCCAGCCTTGGGTCTACTTTTTTTGTCTTGAATCAAATCTTTCCACAAACAATCATAGAATTTCACGCGATTTCTTATTCCTCTCAAGAAAAACCTCATCAACCGCCTCAAACAATAGAAGCCTATAAGGGCCACAAAAATAAAAATAAACTCGAAATTTTGACTTTTAAATCTAATAATTTCGAGATTAAAATCTCGTAATTTGTCAAAATTGCGACTATTTTTGAAATGTCAACTTTTCAGGTCCACATTTTGACTTTTAAAAAGTCAAATTTTTACTTCAAAAGTCAAAATTTTCACTTTCATTGGAAAAAAGTTCGACTTTTTAAAGAACAAATTTCGGCTTGGAAGAGAGATGAAATTCCCCATAGTCGGTGCATGGAGGACAGATTTAAATTTTACTCACTTCGAACAGTCCACACAGCTCGGCAAAGCCTTGCTGTGAACTGTTTTAAAGCTCGTGCTATCGAAACCCGCCCCCATGCCCCAACTGCAGGGAGTTTTATATGACCTCTATTGGGTGTTGTTGTTGCTTTTCATAGATGATTATGGTTTCCTTAATTGAATTAATGAATTCTGGTTGTCCTTTCCAAACATCGATTTTTAACAAACTAAATGATAAAGTAAAAAACTTTGACCCTTTGAAATCAATGACGGTGAAAGTATGATCCCTATTTATGACACTGATCATGATTTTCATTTCTTTCGTGAGTCTGGCTTTGCAAATTCCTTTCGTAAAAGCGAGTCCTTCCTATATGATTCTTTCAATACAAATATGAACTCATTCGAGCCATCTTCCTCTTTATCGCTTCTCCACCTAAATATCAGGAGCATACTGTGTATGTGAGTGACTTAAACATTTTTCTTGAATCGTTTTAGATTTAATATTACAGCTTTATGTGACACTTGGCTGAAAAATTAATTATGAAGATATTTACAATCTAGAAAATTAGTATTATGAAAGAAAACATTGAGCAAATAAAGATGGAAGTGGAATCTCATTATTTTTAAGCACCGACATCCGTTTTCAATGATTTAATGGAATCTATCTTTATTGAAATACATAACACTCATAATGAATCTAATGTAACAGTAAGGGTTATTTACAGACCCCCCAGAACAAAAGTATTAAATTTCAATGGACAATTTGAAGTTATCCAAGAAAAATTAAACAAGAAAATAAAGCTTGTTACCTTTTCGGTGATATTAATATCAATCTCCTAAATATAGATACACATCTGGCTTCCTCGGATTTTATAGAGACCTTATACTGTAACCTATTTATAGAGACCTTATACTGTAACCTATTTCTTCCCTGCATTAATATGCCAACAGAAAATTCATCTATGCTTATAGATAACATTTTCACTAAATGTAATTAGTGATAATTCTGAACATCTTAGTGGTATAGTCAGTAATGATATATCAGATCACTTGCACATAAATTCTTCCAAAATTCACGTCTTGCCAAATTAAAATTAACCAGCACCCTACTTTAAAAAGGCAATTATTTTTTATTCTTGGATACACAATAATTATATGATTAAACAAATGCTGACATTCCAGTGTTTCTTTTTGGGTCGAATTATTCACATTGCATACATGTATAAAGGAACCATTCCCCCTAAAGTGATAAGATAAAAAAAAAAAAAAAAAGAAAAGAAAGACAGTTACTTCAGTCCTGATCCAAAAGACATAGCTGACCATTTTAATTCCTATTTTGTAAATACTGGACAATTACTAGCAAACAAAATACATGAAATTCCTGTAAATCATGTCTTCTATCTTCAAGGATTTTATCATAACCCTTTCTCTTTCTCTCCAGTTATCGACCAAGATGTAAACACTATTATAAAGAATTTTAAAGACCGGGCGAGTCCAGACAATATACACCTAAACTACTTCAATTTGTTACAATGAGATACTCCTTTCAGTTACCCACATGATCAACTTATCTCTCAAAACTGGTATATTTCCTGAAGTGTTAAAGCTGGCCTGTTTACTCTTAAATTTAAAAAAAGGTGACAATAAATTATTTGATAATTACCAACCTATTTCTGTCCTTCCTGCTTCATTATCTTTTTTTTTTTTTGAAAACGTTTTTCACAAGCAATTATCAAATTAATTTTTAAGAATTTATGTATTGTATGATTACAAGTTTGGATTCCGCAATAAGTATAGTACGGAATATGCTGTAAGCTATCTCTCATGTAAAATATCTGAGGCCCTGGGGGGAAGGGAATACACAGTTGGTGTTTTTCTCGATATCTCCAAGGCCTTTGATACAGTCAGTCATATTATCTTGTGTAAAAAAATTGTCTTTTATATACACGTGGCATAGTTCGTAACTGGTTTACAAGGACTCAGAGAGGACTCAACTTGCGCGTTACATGAATGAAGATGGTTTTGATACATTATCTGTTAATTGTGGCGTTCCTCAAGGGTCCATGCTAGAACCCTGGTTATTTCTCTTATACGTAAATGCCCTAGGTCTTGTGTCTCAAGATGTGTTATGTTTATTAATTGCAGATGGTTCAAGCTTACTCTTCAGTGGCAAAGATATTGACGCTCTAAAGCATTGGATCAATAAAGCTTTAGTTGGTGTTGTTCGATGGTTTCAGACTAATAAGTTGTCGGGGGAAGCTCCCCCCCCCCAACAAGTTTAAAAAATGTTACAGTTCAGTGGCTATTTCTTAGCGATTTGGAGAAAAATATTATCAAGGTTTCTACTGATAGTCTGAAGGATAAATGTTACAAAAACGGGGAGAGGCAAGGGTGTGAGCCAGAGACACCCAAATCACCCGTGACTGTTGTAGACACTTTAGTACAATAACAACTTTGTTATCGATAAAAAAATATTTAAGTATGTATTTTTGCAATATTATTTGGCCTTTATCCACACACTTCCCCCCTGTCTGGGTGTATTGTATTGTATGTAAATAAAGACATGCTAATATTTGAATGAAAGTTCTTTTTATTTGGAACATGAATCTAGCACCCGTATCATAATTCAGAGCAGTTCTCTTTTAGTTATTCGACTTAAGTGGCAGTTGGCACCGAGAGTTAAAGTTTCATTTAATAATATTTATTGTGCATATCCCTCTGGCCGCAAGAAAGGGGCGAGGCCTTTGTTTTGGGGGACTTCGGTTTACAAGTTATATCATGGTGGAAACAACCGATATACAGATAGAAGAGGTCCATACCTTCAGCAGATGAAAAGTTTACTCGGGTACAATGGGAGGGGGGGGGGAGGGCAGATTTATCTTTTATCTGATCCTTGATATGTGCATTACACATGTTTCTACTGATAAGAACAGTGAGGTGCCCACTATAGCCCTATAACAGACAAAACAAAATAATTAACTGCACTGTTTTCAGGTTCTCCGGTCCCTAACGTCTCTCCATTTGACTGTTTTTCGGTGATCAAGAGGACTGCCTGATGGTGTGCATAAACATGCAGCTGGCTGTTCCCAGTGTAACAAAAAAAAACACCCCCCCCAAAAAAAAATTTAAAAAAACAAAAAAACAAAAAACCACCCCCCCCCCAAAAAAAAATTTACAACATGATCCTGCCAAACGTGAAATTGTATTACATATAATGTTTATGAATGTAAAGCACAAGAGCACAATGTGGTATTTCCAGTTTTTTTTTCTGTTTGACACTTTTATGACCTAACACAGATGTTGGATATCAATTACACGAATAATCGTCAGCTATATATGTAAAACTAATAATCATTTGACACAATGACATTCAATTGTTTTGCCACTTTTGTTCTATGACCTGTATGTGACCTTAGACATATGTTTACAGGACAATTAAGCCGATTGTCAAAGCTCCTCGTGTAAATATCGACAGACAGGTGGCATATTTATAAATCACCGCCTGCCAATATGCTAGTTCATGGGCTTGATCTGGAATGCCCGAACTACTGCTTTAGACAGCCATCTGTTTAGGTTCAGTGTCCGGCGCAGAGAGTATGTAGCAATACAGTTTAGTTACCCTAATTACCCCCCCCCCCCCAATAAAAAAGTCCCGACTGTCTACATTTTAAACATAATCACCACAAAAGAGTAAGTGCCAGACAAATAATATGCGTTGTGTGTGCTTCAAATGTTCCTTATACAAAAAAAAAAAAAAAAAAGAAATAATAATAATGATAACAATAATAACATATCTACTGCAGTGTGTTAAGAATCAACAAATTGATTCATGAATAAAATGTCTCATTTTTGTCTAAATTTCTGAAAATTAATTTTCATACAGACATATGGTCAAACGTTTGTTTCAATTTGCTACTAAAAATTGTCTAGGTTTCGATGTTTTCGTTTACCATCTGTATTATTATTATTATTATCATCATCATCATCATCCTCATCATCATCATCATGATTATTATTATTCCCATTATTATTAATATCATCATTATTACTATCATTGCTGTAACTACCGCCATTATTATTACCACTATAATTTTTATCGTCATCATCGTTATTATTATTATTATTATTATTATTATTATTATTATTATTATTATTATTATTATTATTATTATTATTATTATTATTATTATTATTATTATCTACAGATACTCAAGGAAAATAAAAATTGGTATAATTCGAAACTATTGGCACATGGATTTTTGTTATTGGAAAACATAAAATACAAACTGAGATCAAATCATATCAGTAGAGGACAAACAAAACACACAACATAAGAACAAACAATATCAATAAAGTTAACATGTGTATTATAAAAAAAATAAAACAAGATATTCGGATGCCAATTCCTGTAAAAGTCCGAGTTATCCCTCTCCCATTATATAGACGGTGATCAAAGCACTGTGGCAATGATACCTTTTAACTATTTCAATGTCGGGTTTTGACGGAGTCAGCATCTTTCTCCAGCGCCCTCAATAGGAGGTATTCATATTAGCTGGGATCCTGTCCTGCCACCTGGGTTGCAGCGTGGAACTTGACAGGAAGGAGGGCAGATCCATTTATTAAGCAGGGCTAAATGGGCTTCTTTGTTAAAAGTAACAACTCGAAAAAGCAAAAATCTTCAGAAAATTCTTTCACTAAGTTTTCACACATGCCAGATGCTAAACATATATACAAAATATAATGTGTTTGGTAGAAAAAGTGTAACTTCCAGATGGACATGTAACATAACTGACACAAATGCCCTTATCATGGTGGAATTTTAGTTCCATTGCCTAGCAACTGATGGAATCAGTGCAGGTCTGCAGTTAATGTATTTTCACATGAATAGCTCCCATTGCAACCTAAGCGTGTCAGTAAAAGATGTTGACCTGGACGATTCTTATAGTTTCTGCAACTGTAGGCTGGCTGGAACGTGAATCAAAAGTCCGTTTTACAAAGAAAATGAATCTATTATCGTTATGTCAATGCAGAGTACACGGACTCAGCAACTGTAGGCTGGCTGGTACGTGAATTAAAAGTCCGTTTTACAAAGAAAATGAATCTATTATCGTTATGTCAATGCGGAGTACACAGACTCATGAAGAAGTTGGCAATAAAACAGTTAACTCATTCCATCCTAATGACGCTTTTCCCCGCTAATATCTAAATGTCGTCTGCTAATTGTATTTTACTAATTTAGGGATTATTTTTCAAAATTTTGGATGACACTTGCATGGAAGATCATTCTAAATTAAATGCTCATGGTCAACAGCTTTCCTTGGCGTGATCTGGGCGCATTGCACCCAGAGGGCGCCAAGGAAAGCTGTTAACAAGGTCTTCTGTCAGGGCGGAATGGGTTAAGTCGCGGAAGTCGCCAGGTGCTCTTGTCTCACAGAGGGGTTCTTTTGTCTCTCTTTACCATAAAAAGTAAACATGCGAAATTGGGACGTTCTTTGTTTTAGCCAGCAGTACTTGAATGACAGCCAGAGCGCGGAGCTCGCTATTATCGTGTATGCTTGAAATATAAACTTCTGTAATGGGCCTGGTGCTGAAACCGTAAGTAACCTATAACCTTATTCCTTAAAACTCTCAATATAATTATACGATAGACGGTTTTATGGTGTCAAAAATAATTTTACTATCGAAAACCAACTCTGGAATTAATTTCGGTGTGAATACCGAAAACGCGAGCATAGCGTTTCAGCAGTATTTCTAATTACACCTATTGCTTTGAAGAACCAGTTCCGGGGTAAGCATAATTAAGTCATTCCAAAATAAATTGTTCATTCCATTCGTACAATTTTGCCCCATCATCATTATATCTCCAGTTCTACTCGTGGTAGAAGCACCAAATTTTCCACAGTGTGTGGAAATGGGTTCTAGAAGTAACTTGGCACAATTTTATCAATACTACTTTACTCATAATTGAGTTATGGAATTATGTATATTAACAAATTCTAAGGAATTTAGGCAATTTCCTGGGATTTTAGGCAATATCCTGGGATTTTAGGCAATATCCTGGGATTTTAGGCAATATCCTGTGAATTTAGGCAATTCCCTGGAAATATAAGCGAGTTACTGGGAACATGATGCCAGTCCTGGGAATTTAACAGAAGTCCCGGGAACATAGTGGCAAGTTGCTGGGAATATAGTGAGAAGTTCCTGGGAATATAACTAAAATCCCTGGAATATAAACTCAAGTCCCAGGAACATAGAGGTCAGTTCCTAGGAACGCTATTCAAGTCCCAGGAATTAAGAGAAAATTGCTGATACTTGTAATATTAGGAATGCTTGTGGAAATAATCTAGTAAAAAAATTCAAAATATACATCACACACAAAATACTGCATGGTACTCTGTGTAAAAAAAATTAGGAAAAAAAGGAAAACAACTAACAAACAAAAAACATACATTTGAGACAAAACAACCTTAACAGCATGTTTATGGAAAAATAAAGGTGATTTCAAAGCCTATAGGGTAAAAATCATCTGTAATTAATCTGTATGCCAAATTTGTGTGTATAACGATTTTGACGCATTTCAATAGTCATATCCTAAAATGGTATGACCTTCAACTAGGCCTTGAGATACAAAATTGAAATTACATCAACAACACAAATCTTTGACAAGGAAAAATTTTATTCTCTGTTAAATTACGTCTGTATTTAAAGTCATGACCACTTACAACGGCACCTAAGGACCTTGAAAAAATGACCAAGGGCCTTCATAATATGTGCCTTGAACTAAATATGCCATTTTCTTTTCTCTGTACATGTAGTATGCCTCTAATGTTAAATCCACGTATCTACAAATAAATGAACAAGGGCCATCACTAGACACTCATTTATACTTAACACCTCCAGTGCCCTTGATGGAGTAGGTCAGTCAACCACGATATGCAAGCCTTTAATTTCACGCACACTGAAAAATTCGGCTTGTCAATACCCTCCAGTATACTTGTATAGTCACACTGGTTTCACAATGATTTTTTTCCAAGTAAATGAGCTCTTGTCAATATGTAGTGGCAAAGCCCGTACGTATTCATACATGTGTCTAGCTGTTTAGCTAAAACCATTACAAGGGAAAAAGTACGTTACACTCTACTACTGGGTTTCCCATAGGCCTACATTGTAATGCTACACACAGAATCAGATCTTAAAAACATTTCAAAGGCCCTCATTAAGGAAGTCAAAGATTCGAACCTTAGCTTGAGTGGGGCACAATTTTAAGTGGCATGTATTGTGTGGTATTTACTTGTAACTGAATGACATAGTGTCGCTTAGTGAAAGACAACTGTTCTACTTCACAACCTGCAGACTTTTGCAGGGGACAGGTAAAACCAAATTTGGACATGTGAAACTTGACCCCTTTCTGCCCTGTCAGACAGGTGAGAAAAAAATGTTTACCCCTGTTGCAGTCAAAATGGCATATATATGTTAAAAATTCCAAATGATCATTATTTTGTTCGAAATGAAGCCATGAATGCTGCATAAATCTCGTGTCAAAATGACTGTATATGCATGCAGGGATGTTTAATTTATTGTCACAGCTTTGTTTGCCTCCTGAAGCTTACCTGCTTATAGTTATAATTAGCTCACTGGATTTCAGGCTATTTTTATCTGGCTGGTGGCCTGTGAAGGCATGAGCGCCCCAGTCCACCAGTCAAAGGCCCTAGGTCTCCTAAGCAGGCAACAGCTAAGCAAAGGACATCATTATAATTAGGCTAAGTGTGGTAGGATAAATTACCAATTGCGTTTGCTTTTATTTTATTTTATTATTGTTCTTCCATAAAATATGCTTCAACCAATTATTTAAGGGAAACGCTATCGAAAAATGATCATGGATCTCCCTTCAGATCATATATCAAGAAGCCAAAATTAACCACATTTTACACCATGGACCTATTTTTGTTAATGGGTCCACGTTTAAATTCTCCCATCTATCACTGGTCAATATGCTATCCCTTCCCTCACCAAACTTACGACCGTGACCAGGTCCAGGGGCCATCAACACTTTTTTACCCCATTCACCGGTTTATCAGCATATTATTATATACATGATGAAGGAACACAAAGAAGTGCAGATCTGACATTAGTCCCGAAACCTGATTTCCAACAAAACACCAGCAAGGGACTGACCGGCGGCAAATATAATTATATTTTCATGCTTGACCACATTTCTGGAAAGATTGTGCTCAAGATATGTTGTTCCGTGATGATGAGTTGCAAAGATGAACTGCCAGAAGAAGAATATTGTTACACAAAATGCTGCATGACCCAGTATTGGCGGTGCAAACCTCTGATCATGGAATAAATCGATGACACAAGATACATTAAAATTGAATAAATGTCACTAGCTCACAGCATATAGTTATACAGGCAGGTAAGACTGCACGGGAAATATAGGTAAAAAAATGGCCTCTCAGATAAGGCATGTCACAGAAAGTTCAAGCTCTGATGTGTCCAAAACACGGAGAATCCATCGACAAAGCTACCTGTGATGACGTAACCAACAATTTTCTCTAAGAAAAGGAGAGCCATGGCGGGATATATTGCGTAATTACGCATTCCAGAGAGTCATTGCTTGACGACTTTCACAGGTTTCTCACATCAATATTGAAATTGCGTACATGCACAGTTATTCATTGACTGTTGGCTGTTCACTTCGGTTTTTCTCATGTAATTTAAATGTTCATGATAACTTAGTATTATTTTTGTTCTTGTTTTTATTTGGAAATTTAGTTGTTCACTACCGTATGGTAAAAAAAGATTTTTTTTCCTTCGGTACTCAGACCATTTTTTTTCAGAATTGATTGGAATAGTGTAAAATGTGAAATATAAGGCAAAGTATTATTTTTGTTGTTGCTTTTAAAAATTTAGTTGTTCGCTGCCGTATGGTAAAAAAAGAAATATTTTCTTTGGACGATCAGGAATAGTGTAAAATGTGAAATAAGAGGCAAAGTTATGACGTAGTTATCATGGATTCAAAGGGTTAAATGAAATACAACTTGCGGTGAATTTTGTTCCACATTTACGCTCCAGATGTCAGAGATTCAGTCATTTACTATGTTAGAACTACCATTTCCTCACAGTCTTCTTTATTATATTCTGAAATTGAGACACACACTTTTTGAAGAGATTGACAGGTAATTACTGTTATTATGATTTTTCTAAACATTCATACATTCTTAAACTAAAATATCTCTTTACATCCAGAAAAGTTACAATGTTACTTTTGTAGTCATCACATCATTAACGTTTTAAAGTATAGAAACCTCTGTACCCAGCCATGCAAGATGAGTATTATTCTGAGTCTACGATATGAAGTTTTAGCCTGCAACATTATGTTGAAAATCCATCGATATTTTAAGGAATGTTTGCCTGATTTGGTATTACGCAGGGAAACAATGGGCATGCCAAATGTGGGTAGCACTACAGATAACTTTCCAGTGGTATCCACGTGTTGACAGTGGAGCCATCTAGGGCGAAACAAACCCAGTTTAATTCATTGGTCAAAGAGTCATGCAACATATAGGAACACGTGCTGCCGCCATGCGGTTCAGAACATGTACACCTGGTATGTTCCATTGGATTTGGCGCACCGTTCGAAGGGTCACAGGTTTGTTCATGCCAAAGTGTGATGTTCAGTGAGGCTTAACATGCACATTCGATGTGCGTGGCAGGCTGCACCTCGATCCCCCAAAGGTGCTGACAGACAACTGAAAGTGGAAAATAATGTCATAAATCATGATGGTGGCGTCCATTAAAACTCAGAACAAGAACTGTGCATTTTATAGACACCATTTCTTTCCCCGTGGCACCTTTATATCAGGGATAAACGAGGTGTAAAGCTAAGTCCTACTCAACAATGCATTTTAATAATGTACAGAAACCAAGGGGCCCCCTACTGGGCAAATGACCTTTCTTGTCAGATTAATTAGCAGGTAGTAAATTAAAGATGCTATCTTCACGCGAAATGTCGACTGAAGTACTCAGGATGAAACTTGTACGATGTCTAATTTTATCATATTATTAACTAGAGATGGAATGCAAGAATTAATTATTGATGTGGTTTTTAGAAAAATCCTTGATATTGCAATACACTGTTTTGAAAGATTAGAAATTTGAATTATCACCAGAATCATTCTGTTAGAACAAAGAACAAAGACTAGTAGTGGTTGTACTAATAATAAGAATGTTTTAGATGTTTTGTAACTGTCATGTGAATGTTTCATTATTTCATCTCCCATTTCCGTGCCATAAAAAGCAATGAATAGTCATGACAGAATACCATAAAAAGAAATAACCACAAAAGCGTATGTATCCTATACGGGCTTACATTGACTGTGAAATTTTAATATATAACATGTTATTGCATCCCAACAACACAGTAATAAATACAGATATTAGGTCATTTGTTACAAATTTTGATTATGGTAGCATGTATCATCTGTATGGGACAGAGATTCCGGCACTATAAGGTGCGTTAAAGCTGGGGTTCTGAATTTCAGAACTTTTCAAAATCAAGACTGATTCAACTTAAAGCTGCTCCTCACTGTATTAATTACTATACAGAACAGTAGAAATCCGGCTTCCACGTCACACTACCCTATATATTTTAAACACACAGACACAAACACACACAGACACACAGGCGCACAGGCACCGACACACCGACACACAGACACACAGATATATATATATATATATATATATATATATATATATATATATATATATATATATATATATATATATATATATACTGATTCTTCAAAAAGGTGGCAGGATGTCTAACGTAACAATATTACTATGTATATCTACGGCAAAAGATACTTGGCTATTACCGTGCTGTGTAAGCAGAGCTAAGAGCAATGGAGATAGCCGCTAGTGACCACCAGACACCAAGCTGTACCAATCTTACATACTGGCTTTTTTGTATGCTAAAACATTGAACGGTATGCAATTTAAATTATCTGTTGACTTACATAATTTGCACGTCCGTGTGACACATTCCCTATAAAACCGGCAGAACTATCAAAAAGATTGGAAAATGTGGCGCGGCTTGACATATCCATGGGTAATTGTGCGGACATTAAAACACAAAATGTCTTTTCTCTGGGACAGAAGCACATGTGATACTGTCCAGAGACCTGTTGGTCACGCTGTATAACGTTTTGTCATCGAATTTACAGTTTTTACCATTAGCTATGTTGTGAAGGTGCGTGTAAGTTTGTCGAACTATCTCTGCCTCCCACACTCAAATGAAAATCTCCCCATATTCATATTTAAATTGCTTGTCACAATTTTTTCCCGGTTAAAGTCTGTGACACAGTCTTTGGAAATTCCTTTAAATCTGGACACCCAGTATCATCATCAGCTTTTAAGGATGGGGGGGGGGGGGGACCTAACTCTAACAGAAAATTTGAGACACCCCGGTTATATATCTTCAGGACTAAGGTCGTCATGCACCTCTAAATTTGGTAGTTCATTTCTCTTCACTTTTACTATGTTACAGATAACATCGTACATATTTGCTGAAAACATCAGGCCCCAGGGCCATTTTCAAATATTCTCTCCATCTACACCGCATGGCATGTATTTTTAAGGCATAAGGCATTGAAGAAACTAGAAACAGGTATGGGAATATAACGTTTCTTGGCCTCGGGGCCAAAGACGACGGAAAAAGACTGTAATCATAGAACCATTCTGCAATTATTGCATATCCTTATTGGTTAATAGCAAACTTTAATGGACCTTATGCTCCCCTCCCCCGTGGCTTTAGTGCTGGAGGTAGGAAAACCACATATTCACTTGCGGGAATCTTTTTTATATTTTTCAGTGGGTGCCTGGTCTGGTTGGCCGCAGTAGCTGGCGTCCTTTTCAACACAACAGATGTGTCCTGTGCCAGAAACATAGATGGTCATTTTAGGTCCTCCATTGGTACGCATGTGCTTTTTCGAAAAGTCATCATTCAATTTTATGTTCTCATAAGCTTACCCTATGCTATACCCGACTCTAAGTTCAAAATGCATGCAGAAATCCGCTCGCTGTTTCTGTCCGGCTTTATCGGAATTTCTTATGCATCTTTGGTGGATTGCTTTAACATTTGTTTTACAAACATGAACCAACGTGTAACAAAGATTGACAGGTAGCTCCAGTTGCTATTAATTAAAAACAAAGCACTTGAAATATTAAAAAAAATCTATGAAACCCATAAAAATATTTCTGTGTGTATACGCTTGTTAAATTATAATTTTGCGGTACTAATTTGTACCTTTGCCAAGTTCTCGAGAAATTAGTTCAGCAAGTTGAGATTTTCGTCTTGAGGTTTTAAATCGTTGGATAATGCTCTTTTTTTAAATAAATCCTCTTAAAAAGTTTGCCTGAGGAGTTAACATATATTTTGACTCTCATTCAAAAACGTCCTATGGACACTCATGTTTTTTATCAAAGACAATATAAATAGTATGGATTTACTGAACGGAAACGTCTTATTTAGTATCATTTAAATTTTTAATCCAATCATCATAATAAAGTTTGACATTCAATTTTGATTTAGCTGTTTGAAAATAAAAGCTTACATTTTCCAAAAAATATAGCATTTGGTTCTCGCACATCTGTTGAAAAAGTAAGTTTCATATTTGTTTATGAAGCAAAGATCAAGTTTTTACAGTTGATAAATATTTTTCAAGAAAACTAAAAGGTTTAGATCTATTAATTTCAATGGGAGCCTGAACAGATATTTGAGATACGGTAATGTAGTATATAATGCGATTTTCATTTTTCTTTCAAAAGGAACTTTGTGGATGTTTGAGCTTTTCCTCAAATCCAAAACACTGATATGAAGGTTTTTATACAACTCACTGAAAATAAATTGCACAACATTTATCTATATGTTAATATTTTAAGTACAGTCCAAATTGCCAACTTCAACAAAAATACAATGATATCTTGAAAAAATCATGTTATAACACATGTAAATAAGGTTCGAACAAAGTTGTACTTCAAACTGCAAGTGTTGTAAAGTGCACTGGCGTGGGGAAGTTGTAAATTGCACTAGGATGTAAGTGTCGCAAAGGGCACAGCATGTAAGAGTTGCAAAGGGCACAACACGTAAGTGTTGTAAAGGGCACAACATGGAAAGTCGTAAAGGCACGGCATGCACGAGTTGTCAAGGGCATTGGCATCATTTTTCAGTATATGCGTCAAACGGACGGGACTTCATAAAAATGCATCTGCTGAATGAACTTTTTCAAGGCTACACTTAAAAAGTCTTACTCATATGAATTATCTTAGTGAAACAATATTTCAAATCCATAAAAAAATGCATTTAAGAACCAGCATGCCTAGCTTAAAAAAAAAAAAGGTCCAGGCCAACACCTTTTCCTGAACGCAGTGCGCCATAAGCGCCGCGAAAAGGTGCCGTCTCAGTCCCAAACCTAGCACTGAAAGAGTTGCATAGTTTCATGCGACTCACTTGGCTGGGAAAACTCGTTGCACTCATCGGTTATGGATGCTTCCGAAACAATCATCCGCTCGGAACTAATACCTGATGCTTGCAGGTGCGGTGTGTGAGGGTCGTGTGGCTGACCGACCGTATGCAGACCCAGAAAGCTGCCAGCGATATGTCTTCTGCACCGAGGGGTACGCCTACAGGTCTCATTGCACACCGGGCACATACTACAGCCCCACCAGGCAAAGTTGTGGTCACGACAGGAGCTATTGTACGGGTAGGGAAGGAGCTAATAAAATAAAAGTTGAGAATCAACTCCTAAACAGCTAAATGACAACAAATGGTGTGCTCATCTGAAGTGTTATTATAATGATTCCACATTTAAATATCTCGTGAAGAGAAGTAACACGCATGTACGAGAATGTCTGTATTTCCAGAAAGAACAAACAAACAAACGATTCAAATAAACAGCTTTGTTAAGCGCGCTTTGGGCACGATATTGAGCCCAAAGCACACCGACAAAAGCTGTAGAGTCAGTTTGAAACCTACCAGTGACAGATTTATGACCACCACAGTGAATGGCAAGTGTTTTCGGAACCATTGTAAGAGCCACTAGGGCCTGGAAATGCACTGCTGTTGCTGCAGAGTGATACGCAGCACACGGCCTGTGAATGCCGGTAAATTACTCTTTATAAGTGTTCATTTCCACACAGAACCAACAGCTTAACTCGGCGCACTTTGGGTGCAATGTACCAAAAGAACAGCGAGTGAAGTTGTTGACCGAGACAATTTATTTTCCCTGGAACCGCCAAACTGAGACGAAGCACAGTATCAGCTGGTTGAAAAACCTGTGCATGAGGAATTCGAAGGTGAATTCGTCGTAATAAATCAATTAATTATCACTACATTCACGACAGTCGTTGACTTAACTAACTCTTTTTCCTGAAAAATGTGCCCAGAGAGAGAGAGAGAGAGAGAGAGAGAGAGAGAGAGAGAGAGAGAGAGAGAGAGAGAGAGAGAGAGAGAGAGAGAGAGACTACTAGTATTGTGACACACCACTCAGATGGTGTTCGAGCGACAGGTGGCACTGTCCTCAATGTATACGACAAGTTTGTCTCAAGAAAATTTAGACAAAGGAGTACCTTATAGTATGTTATCTTAAAGAGATCCGTAAAGGAAAGTTGGCTTTCGTCAGAGCAAAAAGTATGGTTGCCTGCTTAGCTGCTTCTTAGGCCTGATGTATTTTTTTTAAATGGACGTTGTATTTCAGAGATACCAGATCGGGTTGGAGTGAGAAAGGACTATGGTCCTTCATCACGGAACCGAGATACTCCAACTGATGACTCGAAGGCGGATCTGGAACGAAAACATTCAGGTGGGATTGTTGTTGTTTTTCACCTCCGCAGCCACTGCGTGCTGTAGTCCATGGTTTCAAATGTCCGTTGCACATTTAGAAGAAACTTGTAGAGGGAATGCAGATAACCATAATTTCACTCATCAACTTTTCTGTTGCTCCCCCCCCCCGCCCCTCCTGCCCCGCGGACTGACCCACTGTCAACAGGATCACCACGTGGTAAAAACTGGCGAATGTGCACATCTTCTCGCCGATTTTGGTTGGGAAACGCTGAATGCCAAGCGTGAATGCTGTAAACTGTAACTTCTTTCTAAAATGATAGACAAATGAGATCCGCGATACCTTTCGGATCCAGTGCCTCCAACACAGAGATAGCCATTGGTCGCTCTTTAAACAACTTAAAAAAAAACAAAAACCAGACCCCCCCCCCCCAAGATTAGGCCATTCGGCCCTAAAATGTCACATGTACAACGTTAGCCTAAGTAATGACTCTTCGTGCTCATTTCTTATTCTGTTATCTGCTTGCCAAAGCACGTTTACCTCTTGTAAAAACGGCAGGCTTAAACTTGGCATCAGAAAATCATCCATCCATCTTTATCTATTTAGGTCAAAGTTTTATACCCTAATGACATGCCCTGCCGTCGATATTAAAACAAATTGAAAGATATTTACTATTGATATGAAACAAATAGAAAGATGTTTACTGCTGATAATAAAACAAATAGAAAGATATTTACTGCTGATATTAAAACAAATAGAAAGATATTTACTGCTGATATTAAAACAAACAGAAAGATATTTACTGCTGAAATTAAAACAAATAGAAAGATACTTACTGCTGTGCTGCCGAATGTCAATGTGTGTATTTTAAAGTAATAAAAAAGAAGGGAATTCGAGAGAGTTTGCTTTTGTATAATTTATTAGTTTGCTAAAACTAGGAGTTTATAGCAGCGTTAATGATTAAAAGTTTTGCTGCTGGACAAACAAATGTAGCTATACCATAGTCGCAAGCAGGTGGGTACAAAATATCGTGTGTGGCTAAATGACTGCTCATAAGATCAGGAAATTTAAGTTGTATTTTTTTGTTTAAACGTATATATTTATACTGGATTGCCCGATGTTAAAAAAACATTGTCTAATCTAGGGGTTTTCCAGAGACGGAGACGCACAATAATATATACAAAACTCACAGGGCAATACAAATCATGATAATATGACTATGGGATGACTATGCATGATATAAATTAGAATATAGATACTATAGACTTGGAATTGTGATACAAGAATTGAACAATATGTGAACATAGATGCATGCAAACAAACTTCTGCATATGTTTACACACCCATATGCAATGACCATAGGTGGTGATTGAAAGGGAGATACTGGACCGACCATTACCCGTCCGCACTCCCTGCGTTCCAAGTTTGTATTCTTGAAATTTTTTTCACAATGCCTTAACCCGGTACAAATCAGAATACTGGGAAATGTTAAGCGTATATTTTATTTTAATTATGTTCAATTTCAAAATGTGAATATTTGAGTGCGCTGCTTGAAGTGCATAGATCGAAGTTAGTGATACCGAACAGAAAAATGAAGACTTCACATACGGTGTAAAATATGACTTTCGTCTGCGATGGCATCAAGGACAAAAAGTGTATGTCATGCCGCCATGCGGCTTTCGGAGAGGTTATAAATTTAAATTCAGCAAATAAAGTGTGAAATATAGCACAATATTATGATATAATAGTACTCGTTAGGCCCTATAAAGTTAGATACGAAGGTTCATTAGCAATTTACACGTAGTAATAGTCATTACTTATATAAGGTGGAGTGAAGTTGTGAAATGGTCAGATATTAAAAACTCAGGTGGTTATAGATATGCCATCATCTTGCATAGTTGTAGGTTTATTGAATTTTGTCCGTGCTTCTAATGATTAATAACACAATTCGTAAAAGTTGATATTTTTCGATTTTTTCGATGTTTGAGCACGAGGAAAAAACACACAGAAAAAAATGCAAGGTAGTAAAATAATATTAATGATAAAACAATATCCCATTGTGTTGTTGACTTAATGTTCCATTCGAGTTCATTTTAAGGCAATTTATGGGTTTTGGTGAAATACGTGCGAGGCCGGCCATAGCGTTCCCTAAGGGCGTCATTGTTTGGTGCACTTTCTCAACAATTATTACAATGGATTGCCCAAGCATTTTTATCAGCGAACAGATAACAGGCAATTTTCACTAGGTTGCAGTACCCAGGCGAATGTGCGGTACTTTATCTGTACACAGTGGAGGATTATCAAGCGTGGCTATGGATTAGAGACCAGGATGCCGAATCCGTTGGTCTTCATGTTGTCTGTGGCTTTGCCTAACATGGTCAACCTATTGTATCACGAGGACTGCGCCAGATGTAATCCACACAGTAGGTGTCTGCAGACTGATCAAATCAAAACTGCACGAGAATCTTCACTGAACCTTAATTCACATAATTTAAA
The DNA here is from genome assembly GCA_964020975.1 of Hermodice carunculata. NCBI lineage: Eukaryota > Metazoa > Annelida > Polychaeta > Eunicida > Amphinomidae > Hermodice > Hermodice carunculata. The sequence goes on along the minus strand of OZ026616.1, from coordinate 11,321,795 downwards.
ATTATTTCAAAGATGTGTTTTTAATCAAGGCCTCAGTTTTACAGTAAGATCGTTATTTTGATAAATGAAAAACCAAATATCTGTAAAAATCACCAGTGCGGAACGATTTAACAAACATACAATGTCACGTAGAAAGGCACAGTTTTGGCACATTTTGGAGCGTGCCTACAACAGGTTTCTCTGAATATGATATCACATGACATTATGATTCAGTGGAAGATAATAATATTAACTAGCTTTTTAATGTTATCGGATATCGTACAAAAGACTGATATCCTGCATATATATATATTAATATATATATATATATATATATATATATATATATACTTATGCACATATTCATGTGTTAATATGCCTTGCCTACATGTATAGAAACAAAAGTATATGCATATGGTGCAGGTGGCCTATAATGTTCAGTGGTATAACAGGACCAGTTTTGTTGGGGATCAATACATGCATATATAATGTGATTTACCATTATCTATTTGTTTAAAGTCAATAGAAGGGGAACACCTTAATTTCGGTAATAGTTAGGAAACCTAACAAATAGTTCAAGAACACGACAACGTAAACCTGTATCATAGGAATCTTTAAATTGGAAGGTTTTTTTTTTTTATTAAATCTTTGCAAAATATGTGGCCCAGACTGCAAATTAACAGTGTGTGTCATAACTCAACCAGCTTCACACTGAAGTCTGCATTTTGTGTGAATTAAAAATGCAGTTATCAAGTTTTGTATAATGAAAAAATGTAGTAATACTGGTTTGAAATTATTATTTCTCAAGTACAGGTTTATCGTAATACAAAACAATTCGTTGTTATTTGCATTATTTTCCAAGTGTCGAGATCAGTGATTTGGCACTAATTTACCTTCTTTTTAAACTGTATGACAATAAAAGGAAAATGGTACGTTTGCACAAATAAAAATAAGTCACAGCGGATAACGGCAGCACATTCACCATTTTGCATGGCGTTATCTGCTTTCAATTCAAACCAAGCAAAGGTGTGGATGGGCCACTGCACTCGCTGCTTGGAAGGTTCTGGTCTATTCTTCATGTGAACCAGCAGTCACCTCTCAAAGACGTCCGGGCAGACGGTTGTTCAGTGCCCTGCCAAGAGCAAGTCACAGATGTTCTGTGGAGATGTCAGACGTGGCAGGTCATGTGAAGCCACGGCTGGGAATCGATGACCTCAACCTGTAAAGGTCAACAGTGGCTTAAATCGAGCCTTTCACCTTTGAAGAGTAATCTTTATTAATGCAGACACAATTCTACCGAAATTGGTAGGACTAGATATTAACTTTGAACATAAATACATCTATTTGTAAAAGAGAAGTAGAAAATTGGAAGACTTATGTTTTATCTATTTCCAGGCCGGCCACGTGACGATTTGGTCATGTGACTAAGTTTGGTCCCCAAATGACAGTCTCATTGATTGTGATATGCAATACTATGGGATGTTTTAGAAACCCAATAAGAGACAACACGTGTCAAAATTAGCGTGAAATTGTTTACAGCCTCAGACAGCTTCGAATGGTTTCCGTGACCTGACAGGTCTTAAACATCTTTCATTTAGAAAACACTTTTGAGATGTCTGTGGCAAGGCATATCAATGAAGGGATCTTTGGAGATTATTGTTGTCTTGCCTGATGAATGGTGTGGAATGTCTGAGGATCGAGCGTGGCAGCTTGTCAATATTGTGTAACTTCGCGTTACTGACATAGTGTTGATTACAAGATCGATTTTAATATCTGATTGATCACAACAAACAGCCTGCAATTCATCACAAAAACAAAGACTATATTTCAGATTTGCATTCAAATCAGAGAAGACAGTACGAAATGTGCTCTTGCTCTCTCCTTGCAAAGCGACTTCTGCCATTTTTGCAAAAACATCCCCGTTGAACATTACCGTCATAGAAGGTTACTGAATATAATGCCATTGCTGTTGACGTCTTTGGACAGGACATCAGTGACTATAAGTTATATCATTTGTTATGACAGGCATTTATTTGAGAAACGATACAATGAAATCTGTATCCGTAGATATTCTCGTTGAGTATACTTCAAATGTTTGACAGTTCTTTCAAGCTCACTTAAAGTAGAATGGCTCCGTCATTACGCTTCGTAGTATATTTTAAAACAGTCTCATGATATATTGCGAATTTAAGAATGTTAAAAACAGCCATTCAAGGACATAACTTGTTAGAATTAAATTCATTGGTACGTTGTTATAGGCCTACTCCTTATGGCAACAGAAATCGAACAATGGCACTTTAGATCGGAGAGAAAGTTTGCCTCTCAAAGGGTTTCCTCTGTAATCATGGTCCTCTTATCCATTTTTGAGATAGAAGAGAAATACATTTTGCATCTTGTTATATTATCTCTTATATTTTCACATTTAGAAAGCTGAAATGAATCCTGTCACTTGTATGCATTCACTGGAACCCAAAAGCGACCTCTAGCGACGTACTGGAGACAAAAACATACAAAGAATTTTTGTGCAGGGCCTTGCTAGTAGCCGCAGATTACATGCATATTGGGTGGCCGTAAATGATCTAGGCCAGCGTATTACAGTATGATTTCTTGCGGCTGCCAGCCATGACCAATCCTTGATCAAAATGGCTAGTAGCCGTAGATTACATGCACATTGGGTGCATAATGTGCCCACCTGTAAGAGCATCTTGTTCAGCATTGCGTAATTATCCACATCTTGGGATTACTTTCAGATATACATTGGCTTAATGCCAGTCGGCAGAGCGCGACCTATGTTTAGAATATGATGCCATTTTAAAGACCATTTTCTCCTGCTGAAGTATACCCCCGAAAGTTATTTGTAATGACCGACAGGTTGGCTAGTGATACATGGGGTGGGGGGGGGGGATGAGGCTAGGATTCAAGACAACAAATGATTTGAATATTACTACTTCTGGTACGACACAGCTAATAAATCATAGGGTTTGATTGATATAGGCCTATTGTTCATTTACTGGCCAGTAGTCCACTCAAATACTAGTCACAAACTGCTATAGTAGGCCTATGACTGGCCAAGTCAGATGAGCAAAAAAACGAAGGAATTGAAGCATATGTCAATGTACTTGTTGACTGATATGCTCACCATCTGCAGTCTCAGAGATGTTACTGTGATTCCTAAAACTTTTGTCGTTTCATTTGTTCCTTATTGCATATCTTTGACCTTTGTTTCTAAGAGAGCTTTTCATTAATGTAGCGTTGTCAGGCTCTTAGGACTCAGCGACAAGCGAGTTAAGTTTGGAGAGTTTTGTAATATTTGCATAAGGATTAGGACTTCCAAATTTTTAAATATGATGGATTAAATATATTTCTATTAACGGAAGGGGATATGCAAGAAATGCACAAACAGTTGCGCTGTGCAATTGGTTATGCGGAATTCAGTACGCCTATACTCTCTATGTGATTGATGTTCGACAAAGTTAAAGAGAACCTAACTGTGAGTGCAACTGACTGTAAACTTGTAAATAAAGAAACGTACCTCAATTTGCAAATAAAGCACGGCTTTCTAAAGTTTTTATTTTCGTTTATCTGCGTCATTGACCTGGTAGCAACTGGACTGTGCATTTTTATGGAAGCATTAACCTTCAGTGCCCGTGGAAAAAACGCCCGAAGCAAGATCATTATGCTTTGATGTTGCCCACCGTTACTGACAATTGTTTAGGTTTTACTTTTCTTCAAAACATTGTATATAAAATGTGGAGCTATTGCAGTGAATATTACACACACTTGTGCAATTTACGATTAATTAACAATTTATGGTCCCTATTTTGAACATTTATGTCTGAGAGAACAGGATTCATTAATTAGGGTGATGCTTTATATTTCTGCTAATGTAAATCTTTTCCCTGCAACACTTTCTGCTTCAAGTCCCAATATAAATGTACCTGCACTCCAAACGAAAATTTGTTACATGTCCCAATACAAACTTTAAGGTACCTGCACTCCAAACGAAAAAAATGTTACGTGTCCCAGTATAAAGGTATCTGCACTCCAAACGATAAAAAGTTACATGTCCCAATATAAAGGTACCTGCACTCCAAACGAAAAATTGTTGTAAAATATCCCAAATCAAACAGAGTGAATCTTATGCCAGTGCTTACACAATCAATTTTGGCGACAGTAGTAACGGAATCTGTAAATAAATTGGTATGCTGTTCTATGGTAATGCTGACTTGTCTATCTGTTTATGCCCTTCGATAATATGCAAAAACTGACTGTCGATTACAAAAAGGGCTAAACATAGAAAAGCATCGACCTTGAAATATCCTTTTCCATCCTCTCGCAAGGAAGATCGTTCAATCGAGGTATTGTCTGATAAAACGTTTGTACCACTAAAGAAAACGAGTATACACCTGTCGTCATTTCTCTGTCAGGTTTGCTGCCATGCCAAGCTATAGTGCATATTTTAAATGTGTGGTTGGCTTCACAACGAATTATCCCTTTGTAGGTGGCCCATTAATCATGTCGGTAGTCTCACAGCGTTTGCGTAAAGGCACAATACTTGAGGAAGATAATTTAAGGGCTGGCATAAAATCAAGGCCACCTTAATTTAGTGTAGGTCTTTCATAAAAGCGAACTGTAGTCTTGTGCATAAACAGCTTTTCCTCTGCACATGGAGTCCAGTTCTCCTCAGTTAGGAGAAATATTGGATGTTTTGGCTGTTTCTCTGACCAGCGACAGAGTGTTGAGATAGATTGTCGTGCGCATTTGCTAGTCGGTTCCCAGGTTCATCCCCAAACATCGTCAGCTTTTCCAAGGCGTTTTCTTGCATTTTATCAAATTCCGTGTGTTATTGACACATTGATTTGCATCATTGCTATATTGTAGCTTTATTTTGAAAACCCATGTAGATGTATGGGTAAAGCACAGAAAAAGCAACTGTGTTTTTCGAAGGAGGAAAAAAAGAAAACCAAAGGTAGCACACGGTCATACAAACGTGACGCAGTCTGAACTAAGTTTTTCCTGAGGGGTATGAAGGACATATCTCCCTGTGGCATGCGACAAAATTTCAGTTTCCTGTGAAGTATGGATATAAATTTTGTGTTTATCGCAAAAGCCATGAAATAATTTGAAATAAAGTATAAATGACTCTCCAAATCCTGAGCTAATGGTTCGGTAAGCTGCACTAGAATTATATATTCGACGTTTGTCAACTGGATCCCCGGACCCCCACCCCCACCCCCCATTTCCTGGCTCTAACCCCCGAAGGCACAATACAGCTGGTCCTAAAACTGATGCCTCAGGTGTGACCTACTCGTAGGAAAGGACTCACGTACACTTAGAGAGTATTTGTCTTTAATGTACGAGCAGGGTTCAATCTAAGATTTTTTCCATGTTAATGGCCACAATGAAATCACATTTTTCGCTCTAGATTTAGCTACGTGGTACTGTGAGTCTTAATTTTAATCAAAGCAACTTATATATCCATATCTCAAATCATGTACATCATATAAAATAAGACGTTAGGATGCATTTAAAAGATTAATTAAAACGGTGTCTGTAAAATTATAAGAAGAGTTGTTAATTTTGCTAAATGTGCTTCCGGACGCCTATAGTTTGGCATCTGAGGAACGTCACATCATGCGGCATGGTGTCTGCGCAGAAATCTGGAGGATCCATCAGGTTATGTACATGGCCACAATTGTATATAGTTTTTAGATGATTCTATGTGTATGTTATCTATTATCTTTGTATATATGTCATATGTGCATTTGGACGCACCGTGAAGTGCCCCGGTTCACGGTGCCCCCGATGTAAAGGGGTAGTTTTCCCAAATAAATTATTAATTATTAATTATTATGACGCCCGCTCAGCTTGTAGTTTATGCCGCAGCGACGAAACAACAATAAATGTATTTCCAGATGCCCATACTTAGGGGCAAGAGGGATTAATATAGGGCTATGCCCTGATTCCCAATCGTTTTTTTTTTTCAATAAAATAAGTTTAAACCAAATGACAATAAGTTCATGAACTTTTACGATATGGATAGTTATGTGACCATTTAAAGGAATGGATACAAATCATGATTTCGGGATTTGTAAACATTGTAAGTATGGCATATATTTCAACGTTAGTACACCAAATGACAAGCATTCAACTGCGTGCATGAAATTCTCCATAAAAGGTATACCTTAAATTTGATATAAATTGTGGAAATAATATATAGATCAACAGTCCAAAATGAACAGTCATATGGAGGCAGTTTCAAATTCATTCTGCAGACAAAGTATATGTTTATGTAGCACGATTTATGGTATGTACATAGCTTAAATAGGCCCGAGCGGTAAAATGTCTCGCTGCAATAGGGGAAATCTTGAACACAGCAATCTATCCAGTGTATGAAGTCTGTCTAGTTATACATAGGTACCTTTCCGTCACTTTGATTAATTAAATGTTGTCTGCAAAGCAGACCAAGTCCAAGCGGGTTAGACAAAATACGCAGCTTGGATCTGCTTAGGAGGCAAAATTATAGGGAGGTACACGCGATTTATTGCAGGTGAAACCGATCTACAAATAGGTCTAAGCATGAAGCCCCACTTGAGCTCCATGGTTCAAAACCATTACCTGGGCCTCAGTCAGATACCACTGAAAACACAAATCAGTGTGTATACACTATCATCAGCCGCAATACATGTACATACCTTTCAAAGAAAACCCCTGGTATTGGCAAATGACACCTTTGTGGCAATGCAAAGTAAATGCAATTTTCTTTTCAAGTAGACCCAAAAGTGTTTTAAATTGAAATTGGATGGGGCAAAAAATGAAATACGAAGCAACGTAGCTTGCCGTCGACTCACCGCTGTGTGGTATTTCCACTTGGTAATGTTTACGCTTTGCACCATTTGTTTCATGTGAGATTGACGCGATGCTTTGAAATCTAACTGATTATAAAATGGAACAAAAATTATCACCCGCGTTTTGATTTTTACAAGTTTACTATTTTCACAACTGAAGTTTATGGACACCGTACCGAAGACAGCTATTGGTCATTCCGTAGTTCAAAAGTGCATATACTTCTTGAGCTCGGGTGGTCAACTCTTGCAGACAGAGGTAAATACTTCAAGCTGGTCCTCTTTACAAACTGTACCAATATCTGACTGCTCCTATCTCTAATCTAGTACCCCCTCCTCCCGTTGGTCATGCTCTCCGACATTCAATGTCAGTGCGCTCCATTAGATGTAGAACATTGCGTCTGGGTAACTCTTTTCTCCCAGACGCTATGAAAAAAAGGAATAGCCTCCCTTCCGACATGGGAGACTTGCTTTCCCTACATATATTCAAACCGAAACTTAAAACTACTCTCTTGGCCACAGAGCATGTTCCTGAGTTCTACCAATATGGTGACAGATTTGCTTATATTTGTCACACGCAATCACGCGTCAAATTCTCTACAAAGTTAACATCCGCCCTGACCCATCCTGTGCATGTTCCTGTCCCACTGAAGACTTCAAGCATTTTCTTCTCTTCTGCCACAACTACATCGTTCAGAGAAACAAATTACTTTATACTGTTATTCCTTTGATTGCTCCGGGGGTTAGCCCCCATATTATAATCAATATTGGTAGTGATAGATTAGTTGAAATATTTCTCCGTGGCAGCAACGAGCTTTCTAACTGCCTAAATATCCAGATCTGTGATGCACTTCAGCTGTACATTATTGAAACCAGGCGCTTTAACGTCTGAATGTCTTGGTTACTGTAACGATCATCCGGGGTTTGGACAAGGAAATTTATTTTTATCACATTATTTCCAACAGTGGGCAAATATCGAATTAAACTTCACACAGGCTTAATTTGTATCATGTGTAATCAAATTTTGACATTTGTACTGAGTTTTTGCTGATATTATACATTGGTAACAATTGTTTTGTCCTGTGTGTCTTGTACAAACAAACTGTGTGTCTCCATGTTCTGGAGAACCCATGTATTACTATTAGTCATCTCGATGTTCTATATGGGGCTATCCAGATTAAATAAATATGTTTGTCCTAAACATATGTTAGAAGTGATAGGGACCAATATTATCTTACATTCAAGTTACCATTAAGTAACTACGTATTCTATGCTGTGTAGCTAATTGTGCACTTTTGAGTAGGCCTGGTAAAAAGTCACCGCTACCGTAATTTCGGATACAATAAGCTTATTTGACGTGAACCCCAGCCTTTAGCATTCTGACATATTACGCAGGAATACACCTTCACAGTTTGATTTTAAACTTTCAGTTGCATTGTACTCACATGCAAAATACAAAGATCCGTTGTTTTTTAAGTTCTAAACCAACTTGTACAATGATAAATAATGAAAGTAATTTTTTATTCGTGTATTGCTTATTCGCTCTAAACCAACTTGTATAATGATAAATAATGAGAGTGATCTTTTATTCGTGTATTGCTTATTCGCGGTAAAACATGCTTATAATAATGAGATATCAATCGTAATATTAAGATCATTGAAATGAAGATATAGGATCCAGCGGAAATTGCAAAATTTCCATCTGCATAATTTGTTTAAAAAGATACGTTTCGCGCAATGTAATTTCTGTTCCACCGGAAGGACCTGATTGAGCAACTTCAGACAGAGAAACAAGTTGCCGACACAGATCAAAATGCAAATGATACATCATTATCTTTAAGACCAGCATATGAGTCAGCTATTAACTTGAAAAGAAAGAAAAAACATAATCATAGTCACTATTGTGCTGGTATGTCACAGTCTTAATTACAGTATTTTTTTTTTGTTATCTTTCAGCCAATGTTTTGCCAGTTTTTGTCAAACCCCCTGCACACGGGGACAGGCCATACCCTAGTCAAAGAAGACCCTTGCCAATCGATACATCAGACAAGTCACATTCCCATCCTCGTCACGTTCTCCAACAAACTAAAATTAGCCACAGGTATCCCCATCCTGATATGTTCATTAAGCCAACTACAGCTAGTGGTCAAGAAGAAGCTGGTGGTATTGATATTGGTGCTCAATCTGGTGCAATCGTCACACCAACAACACCAAGAAGTTACATAAGAGGATCGTCAGAACAACGAGGCCGAGGAGCGACTCGTGAAATAACAAAAGAAGCTCGCGTAATGAAGAGTGTAATGTCTCACGGTATGTTGACGTAGCATATTTCAAAATAGCGAAATACTACCAATACATATACTTGCCTCAGGGTTTCATTCAATTTTACCAAACTTGCTCATGATTAGTAACTGGCTCATAATGGATTTGCATAAAGATGACACCTCGTACAAAACCTAATTTTAAATATCCAATACAACTTTTTGCAGTGCAATTTTCTGAAAAACACACACGCAGTATGGTTTGGGTGTACACCTTTTTCTGGCTAAACAAGTAAGACGTTAATTGTGAACCTTCACGTTTATATAGCTGTGCAGCGTTCTATCTCTTGAGCGGTTCGCAATGGCCTGCGATAAAGGTGGTAACGTTTTTACACACTTCTTCATTTCTGTGCTAACAAATACAGTATTGAAAAATTATATTGTGTATGAAGTGTGCTTCTTTGAAAGGGATTTTAGATACAGCAAAAAAGTATCCCTTTGATGACGTAACGCTACCATTGATATAACATAATGTTTACAATCCTAGGCTCTGTTGAGGGAGGACAGACAGGGTTATTGTTGTGTGATTACGTTATAATAGTAAAACCAGCCAAGTGGAGGAGAAGAGTCAGCAGACTGGCCTCGTTCCCCCGGCGGATCACTCCAAGTGTTTGCACGAGGAGTAATCCGCCGCGGGAACGAGGCCAGTCTGCTGACGAGTCTCCTCCACGCGGCTGGTTTTACTTTTATCCAGTAATTATAGCTGTAATTTTATTTTCATCGTTAAATACAAAAAAAGACAATTAAAAACAGTTTGAACGTTTATTTCATCAAACAAGGCTTTGCGTAGCTTTGCGTATGAATAACTGTAACGCAGGATCCTGTAAATTGGGTCATTTGAAAACTACATGCTTGACGTGGGCCAACTACAAGAATTTAGAAGGAAAGTAGTTCTCAGTGACCTTTGCGCTGTGATGATATGGATTGACCTCTGCACTGTGGTGATATGGACAGGGTTATCACCCAGTCTGTATCTTCCACCTTTTCTGGATGATACAGCTATAATTACTGGATAAAATTGTGTACTCAGCACGGATGTCCCAGAAGGCAACAACAATGATGGCAGCTGCCGTGAAGGAAGCGATGGAAATGTTGGTCATGAAACTGAAAGAGGAATCTTATACGGCCAAGAAGGTTGGACTCGGTATGGTATATTCTTAAGCATTTCTGTGAACAAAGTGACATTCATAAAAAAAATGTAGGTGCTGATTTATGTAGTTATGGTAGTTCTTACTCTATCCAGACGGGACTCTGTATATCTTATGTATCGCTATATGGTCCCCGTGGACATTTTATTCAATAAGGTATTTTAGGTACCGTAACGTCCTTTGCTGGAAAAACGGTTAAAGGCCCTTTCACTGGTCATATCTTCAGATCAATATTGAATATTCAATTATATGTGGCGATAGTTGAAAATACCATAACTACATAATTTATAGATTCATTTCACGCCATGTTCCCCAAGGGGTTGGCAAGCACTTTTTCCACTGCTTGGTCCATATGCAAACTCCATGTCATCAGGTGACGCAAAACGACTGCTTACTCGTATACGCATTGATGCAGTGCTTGAATGAGAGAACTTTTTAAGAGAAATATGAAACTCTCATTCAATTCCAGCCAGATGCATATGAAAGAAGCCAATACTACAGAACAAACTATCTTTCGTAACAGTGACAGCTTACAATTTAAGAGGCTGGTAAAAAATCCGATTATCTTAAGACATTAATGCCCCTTTATTATAAAAACTCTTATTTTGTAAATATCTTTGATGTACCGTATATGCATTTTACTGTTCATTAACGACGATCTGCAACATGCTTTCCCTTATGGTGGGCGTCTTACCATCAAAGTGATAGATGAGCCCCATTGGGCTCACTCACTCACTCATTTCTAGGGAGCGAAATTACTTGAATTGCATCATATTCGGTGGGGCTGAAGGAATTCTTAAGCCATGAGCAGGAACAAGCTTTTGCCAAGCTTGTCAGAGCATTGCCAAAATAGCATTCTAGGTGGCATCGAGAGTGGATAGAGAATTTTAATAAAATAGTTCTGGGCAAGTTGCTGATAAAAATTCCTGTTTCTGCTCAGATGAAAATTTTGTAATTGTTTTGTTACCAACTTCTGTTTTGGTTTGATGTGATATTTAAAGTCGGTTCAGGGTAAAAGCTGGATATATATGTTTTATTTTTTTGTTTGTTTATATATTGATGGTGCAAATGTGATAAGGAGATGATACGAATAATAATCATGAAGGATTGTTGATAAAAAAAAACCCATTGTAAATAAATAAATCCTTTGCATTAATATACAGTGGACTCTCCCTTCAAAGACCACCTAAGGGACCGAAAATTCTGGTCTTGCTAAGGCAGTGGTCCCAATGGGGATATAATTATTAAAAATACACCAAGACGGGTCTGTGAATTAGTGGTCTTAATATAGAGATGGTCGCTTTATAGAGGTGGTCTTAATTGGAGATTCTGCATTACATACCAGGCTTAACGTTAAGCCATGTGATTTTGGCAGGTACAGGTAGCCAACGGCCATTCAAATTGGTACAGAAGTTTCTCCACTCAAAACCACTGGCAAAGCAGCTCTCGTTTTCTTCATTTGTCATCAGGAATGCATCAAATATTGTTCTCAGACAGTAAGTATTCTACTTGGCTTGATTCAGTAATACAGTTCTGTTTCCCTTACAGGCTTCCGGTTGCCTAATACTAAATATTTAAAGCAAAGCAGATCAAAAATTGCTTTGCTTTTACATCATTGAGAATTTTTGTTTGTGGCTTGTGCACATAATCTGTATTACGTATGTACTCTTCAGAAACATCAGTCAATTTTGTTTCCTCTTCGGTCATATTAGCCTTAAAGCACTTGATCAGTGGGTTAAAAATTGTACACCTGTGTTCGCATATATTCGAGACAAAATGTTCATTGTGCATGTAAAACTGTACCCCCATCTGAACTCGGAAACATCTTCACACCCGATGACCAGAACTGTGGATCGTACAAAGAGCTGAATTGCGATTCGAAGTTTTTGAGTGGGACCAAATAAGAAGAGACAGAAAAAATATGGTCAAAGAAAGTTGGGAACATAATCAATTTTGAAAGGTGTTTTATTTATTCGAGATAGATAAACAGAGCGGGAAAAATGTAAAAGTACTCCACATACTACTTTGTTTATTATATGGTATTGTCAACAGGCTGGGTATGGAAGGCAAGTCGGGAATGCATATATTTGAAAGCGCTGCATCGCCGCTACCACAAAACTCCCACCAAATAGGGCCAGACGAGGTCGCCCCGCAGCCAGACCCCGGGACGTGCCCGTGGCCAAGTTATTCCTGCGTCACGGGGAAGTATAGAACTTTTGATGGATCATGCAACAACTTACACAATCCAATTTTGGGACGCTCCTTCACGCCGTTCAAGAGATATTTGCCTCCTGAATATGGAGACAGTAAGTCGACGATAAATTGCAAAAAATATATAAATATTTCCACACGCCAATAGCATGGAATTACCGAGAACATACCACAAATTCCAAGTTATGAATCTCTACTGTTGAGAAATTAAACCCGAAACCTTGTTTGGTTTCAACTATATTATGTTAGGCAACATTGTAGAGTTTTTCCATGGTCATCTTTGGTACCTTCTATTTTGTCTGATGTCATGTTAGGCACATTCTATATTTTTGCCTAATGTGAGGGAAGGCTGCATTCCATAATTCCTGTACTGTGTTAGACTCCATTCTAATTTTTGCAACTTTTAAAGCAGAGTACAAACCTTTTTTGACAGGATCATGACAGGAAATAAAAGTTGCAAACAAAAGGTTCCGGACGTCACCGAAGTAAAAGCAATATGTTCCGTCATGTACGACAATAACCCCTCGATAAACTTCGTTTGCAGGAGTACAATCGATGAGGGTGGGAAAGGGCGGGCGACACCTGCCTGGTGCTCGGCTAGTCAGTATGGTGATACATGGACGTGGAACCCACGCCCCCCACCACATCCACACCAACATGGTCATGCAATGGGGACAGTTTGTTGACCATGACTTCAGCCTAACGGCGATCAGCAAGCTGTCTGCCGACCCCTCAGGTAAGCACAAAAATCCAGCAACTCTAGTCTGCCGTCAAGAATGAAAGCTTGTCTGATGACTATATTTTTGGTTAGCTGAAAGCTATCTTCTTCAGCGCTGATCACAACATAATTTGCGCTTATCTGACTTATTGTAATGGTCCCAAACATATTTTACTAGCATGCATTTAGTTCCAGAAAAGATACGAACGGCCCCAGTCAACAGTTATCCCCTTTCACGTCGCACTTGGGACATATTGGTAATATAGTTGAGATGGCATACACTCGCGAATGCGCAAGTTTCAACTAAAAAAGTGATGATGGAAGCTTCATGGTTATTTACCTTGAATAGATGTCTATTACACTCACAACGAGTCGATAGAATACAAATATTTAAACATTTCTATAACATGCTGTACGGAAATGTAAAAAATAACAACATATATTTGTCTCTCACATAGCTGTAAGCTCCAGCTGAGCACAAGTGGTTCTTACGGTCTTCTTGTCTTATGTGACTGCACATGCATCGCGTATTAAAAGAAGCGGCCCTCGTTTGTTTAAATTGTTAGTAATTAACCTAACATCCCATGAAACCTCTCAACGTCCACTCTTCTGCTACAAATAACATTAAGTGACATTTGCTTCAAATATTATGCCTTTTTCGTGAGTGTTTTTGCGGAAATATCAATTACAACTTAGATAAAGCTCAAGTAATAAACACAAATTTCGAATTCTAATTTTCAAACTCTTCCGACTCCAATACAGAACATATACAGTGTATGTATGTTTTCCCGTTCAGCACATCCAAGAAGCAGTGTTACTTTTTTCTTATGTGTCCTTAGGCTTTGGTGCCACACTGGACTTCGAGTGTGGCCACAATGGTTGTGATACCGGTCAAGATAACTGCGTGCCTATTCTTATCCCCGGAAATGACCCCAACTTCCATGGTAGACCATGTCTGGAGTTCGTACGCTCACAGGACGTTCCCAATCTCCAATGTACAATTGGTAAGCAGTCCAAGCCCTTTTAAAGCGATATTTATTGAAATAGACTAACGGTAAACCTTCAGTTGATCATAGTAACTCACAGCGTCTCTCTCTCTCTCTCTCTCTCTGGAGATCAGAGACAATGTTCCATAATGACGCTGGTCACAGGGCTGGCAACAGGTTAAATATATAGTACATAATGTGGAAAAAAAATGTGCACATTTCCATGGCTTAGTGTATCCAGTGCCCTGATCCTTGTCCAGGGGGTCACATGTAACACGCTGGCTGGCGTTGTTTACACCTTTGATGCGTGAAAAGTTAATCTATCTGCAGCTGTTGGCTCATCGGGATAACGAAACACCGACATTTATGTATTTACTGCATTATTAACCTTGTGAGATCTGACGCCGATGTATCGGCCTGCAACCTTTTCCCACTAAAATTTATCTGGAAGGTCGGATATTGTAGACATTGTAAGTATCGTGTGCTCCTTTTGGCTCACGCTAAAAATAACACTTGCCTCCATGGTATTCCCCCAGATTGCTATATGTTTCTGATGTGTTCTCGTCGGCGAGCGCCCACATCAGTGAGCACAATAGCGAGTCGGCTTTGAGGGCAAGAATAACACGTCATCAGTCAACAACTTTTCTCGAGGCGCTGCGCCCACATGGTACCAAAGGAAGTTATCGACACAATTTCCAGACGGTTTAAACATTCTGAGCGAAGTAAAAGTTCAGGTGGTCTAATTGAAGGCATCATTTCTGAGAACAACTATGACTCAACTTTAAACATAGTTGCTCTCAGAAACGACGTGTTTGTGAATGCGCGTGTGCTAAACCTGTCGGTGCTAATCACAACAAAAGTTGCACTCATCTGAATTATAATGATGCGTGATAATAAGTCCTCTTCCAAAAGACACTTTTTGCAAGTACCTGTTTGTCAGTGTTTCCAGAGAGAGAGAGAGAGAGAGAGAGAGAGAGAGAGAGAGAGAGAGAGAGAGAGAGAGAGAGAGAGAGAGAGAGAGAACAGTTCACATCAACACATTTTCTTGATGTACTTTGGGAGCAAGTAGCCCATGTGATGCTCGTCTTCTTTTACGTATTTCTCCGTTTTCGTACCGTCCAGTGACACGTTTATTAACATTTCATTGCGTTTTCTTTTTTTTTCTCCCGCAAGAGAAGTTAATATAGGCCCGCCTGGTCCAAGCAATTTTTGAAATAAATCAAAATTCAATCGTAATTACGAAAGACAAAATAAAAAACGAAAGAACCGCCCCCCCCCCCCCCAGCTGAGTGCTGTTTGTACCTTTCAGGTGCCAGAGAGCAGCTCAATCAGTTGACGTCATTCATAGACGCGTCCATGGTGTATGGTTCCAGCAAAGTAGAGGCCGAGACACTCCGGGATTTGTACCAAAAAGGTAGTACATAGGGTAGAATTTCCGGTATGAATAGATATGTTAATGTACATAACATTAAACTCGGTGAACCGATACGTGCACGGAAAAAAGCATACATTTTTATATATATTCTTTCAGGACCTCCTCTGAGACATTGTCATGTTCGATCGATTTCCATCCATGACAGGTAATTCAAAAATTATCTGAAACAGTGGGTGGTCTCTCAAAATATTGTCGGATACTTCAGGTTTTATTCCAACATAAGCAAGGACGGATCTGATCAAATTTTGGAAAGTGTTGCGTATTCATCATTCACAATTTTATAAACAGAAACGACAAATTTTGATTAAATTTTATAGGAAAGACATGAAATATAGAAATTTTAAATCACATACAATCAGATTTCAAAATGTTGGACCATTAAACAGTAAAGCAGTTGATCTTAATGTGTTCGAAGATTGAGATGCCGTGGTTTCATTCGCTTGTTTGTTTTTTGTGTTTTCATAGATCGGGGGCAGCTTCTATACACAGATCATCCAACAAAGAAAAGCTGGAAGCATCTTCTACCACAACAAGAACAACTGGAGCCAAACTTATGCAAAGAAACAAGTGATAGTCACAGATGTTTTCGTGCAGGTATGACCGGAATACCTTATGAAATAATCATTCCAGATCACGTCTTGTTATACAGAATAGGCCATGTCAGGTATTCGCTATTCTGAAATGTGGCAGCCCAAGCTACCTTTGTTAGACGACATTTTTAATCAATGCGTTAATCAAGTTTTATTTATTAGTGTCTGGGTGCTCCCAGACATTTTGTTTTTCCAAGAATTAACTCTTTCTTTCTTTCTTTCTTTCTTTCTTTCTTTCTTTCTTTCTTTCTTTCTTTCTTTCTTTCTTTCTTTCTTTCTTTCTTTCTTTCTTTCCTTCCTTCCTTCCTTCCTTCCTTCTTTCTTTCTTTCTTTCTGTCTTTCTTTCTTTCTTTCTTTCTGTCTTTCTTTCTTTACGACCAAATTTGTCCGGAGTTTTTCTCGGACACTATTATTCTGAAAACCACCATACTTGATATGGTGTCTGACCTACCAGTGAAATTATGCATATCCTTTGGAATAGTCATGATGTTTGAAATTATGCAAATCAGGGCTATTAAAATTTTATAAACTCCATATCTTCCAAACTATTGCAGATAGACACAGAATTTCAATGTACATGTATGGGTTTGTGACACCCGCCAATATAATGGACAGTCTCCAAAACAATTATAGATAGAGATGCCATTCCAACTTCAATTTATGTGTTTGTGGCAAGGCCGCATCCAATGAACCATGAACCAAAGTTTTAGAATTTTGAAATATGCAAATTAAGTGAATATGCAAATTATAAATCTTGAAAATCTTCAAAACTAGTATAGATAGAGGTGCATTCCAACTTCAATTTGTTTGTTTTTGAAATGGCCTTATCAAGTGAACCAAAATTGTGAAATTGTAATTGATGCAAATTAGGCAAATACACAAAATTTACATCTTGAATAACTTTAAAACTATTATTCATAGAGTTACCATTCCAACTTTACTTTATAGGTGTTTTTAGATAGGTGCATTCAATGAACCATGCATCAAGGTTGTAAGATTTTGATTTACACAAATAAGGGAAATACACAAAATATAAATCTTGAATAACTTCAAAACCATTAAAAACACAGGTGCCATTCCAACTTCAATTTTAGATCTGTGACATAACCACATACAATGAACCATGAACCAAAGTTGCAGGCTTTTAATGTATGCAAATTAGGCAAATACACAAAAGTAAGATCTTGAACACATTAAAAATTATTACAGATAGTGGTGTCATTGAAACTTCAGTTTATAAGTTTGTGATATGGCCACATCCAATGAACCAAGAACCAAAGCATTTTGCTGACATTTGCATGTAAGACCATTTTAGATGGCACGTGTTGGGTTGCATCTAATCAGCGCCAAGAAAAGCTGTTGACTCATTTGTACTCTGACCAGACATTTGTTCAAGTTCTGCTCGCAGGATGGGCCTGAATACGAAACCGGCCATATTTTCATTTTATCTATTTTATATTTGTCTGAAAGTGCGAATCCAAAACTTTAAACGGCCATTTTGTAACAATAGATTGCAAAGTGACTCAAACTTAAAATATAATAGAATCAAAACTAAAAAAAAAAAATCACAGCCAACACGAAAATTAACGCGATTTTACTTTACTGAGGGAGAAACTATATATATATATATATATATATATATATATATATATATATATATATATATATATATATATATATATATATATATATATATATATATATACATATATATATATGTATACATATATAATATATATATATATATATATATATATATATATATATATATATATATATATATATATATATATATATGTATATATATATATATCCAATTATGACTGCGCACAGGAGATGAGCGTGTTAACGAGCAGAGTGATCTGGTCGTTCTGCATACGATCTGGCTGCGGGAGCACAATCGCGTGGAGGCTCGTCTGCACACTATCAACCCTCAATGGGATGGACAGACGCTGTACCAAGAGACTCGCCGCATAATGGGTGCTATGGTGCAACACATCACCTACAACGAATGGTTGCCAGTGATACTGGGCATGAAAGGAATACACGAGTATAATCTTAGGTTGCTAAAAACGGGATATTTTAAAGGTAATTTCTTTGCAAGTTCTGAGCTATCAAATATATTGAGCTTTTTATCATTGCCAACAACACGCACATTCCAACAGTCAGTGCTGCACTCTGTGGCAAGTAACTAAATTACCAAAAGCCCTAATATTGTCCACAGCACAAAGTTCTATCTCCAGCATATTTATTTTCACTCATTTTTTTTTTCGGCCACATCTGAGACCATCGTCAGGTCCTGCACCGCGAGGGTTCACATGCAGTGGTTCGCAGTGCGTGTGGGTGTGGGTGTGGGTGTGGGGTGGGGTGGGGTGGGGTGGGATGGGTGAGTGAGTGGGACAGAGGGTAATTTGTTGCCAGAATTTTCATTATTTCAGGATGCTTTATTTTCCGAGACTAGTGTCTGATGTCGTCCAAATCCGGTAATAACCTGATAAGTTAGGCATCGATTGCCTGATGATGGTCACAGACATGCATATGCCATGCTAAATACACAAAATTTGAGATCAGTGACCAAAATATCGTTATTGTACTTATTTTGCCCATCCTATTACACATAATTGTTAAATGACTGTATCTTCCCCCTTCCCCCCCCCCAAAAAAGAAAAGAAACAAAAAAAAAATTGATTTAATTTGTTCAAAAAATTTTTAAAATTATATAAATGAAAAAAATAATGATAGGGAATAGTGCACTGTTGTACATTTTAAATCTGTTACAGAATATGACTTCCTTTAGCAAAAATATGCCCTCTCGGGAAGTTATTTTTTCACGCAATAACCTCAAACCTAAAGTCGCAGTCAAAGGACATGACATGGTCATAGCGTAGAGGGACGATTAGAAACCATTATAACGCTCTATCTATACTTATAGACACTGTAAACCAGCTGAACAGTAGCTTTGAATGTTTACGCACACGGTATTTGTTAATTTGGGCTTCGATACTATCAAAAGGCATTATTTCCTCTAGAATTAGAGATTTCGGATTCTTTGTCATGTTATGTTGTGATAAGGAGCAAAGAAATTTGAAAGTATCTTATCGCTACCAAAGTTTGTCAGTGGCTTCCATGAGATGCCTTTCGCAAGTAGCTCAAGTTTGTGCATCCAGGCCATTCTTATTTGTATTCCTATGTCGGATATCGGAGTTAAACTCTTAAGAAAAGTGTGTGTTGTTCAAACGATATCTTAACAGTGCGCTAATTTTAAATCAGTCTGCCTTGTCAATCTTTGACAAAAGTGTTCACATGCTTATTATTTCTTGGTTCCAGGTTACAACAGTTCTATAAATCCCAGCATAGCCAACGTGTTTGCGACAGCCGCTTTCAGATTTGGCCATAGCCTGGTTCCCAGCACACTGCACAGGTTTGACGAGACCTACAGAAATAACACATATGCACCTATCCCACTAAGTAGTGTAAGTTTAGGATAATCAGTACCCGTACACCATGATTGTAAGTTTTGAAAATGAATCATCATGAACATGTATTTTATGAGAATTGAACACGAGGAGATCTACCATCAAGTCCTACCTGGGGCTGGTAAATATGATTTTTTTGCTAATTCCCACGCTATAAAATGAGTGGGACATGTACTACGGTGAATTTGTTTGTAGCGACTTTAAGCTCGGTTGACTGTTTACACATTTATTATCCAACTGTTTCAGATCTTTGACCCCCTGAAACCGACCAAGACCGGCTGGTCGTCTGCTTTAGTGTTTTCAACTGATTTCAAGAGTAATCAAAAACCATTTGGCCGAGAATTGTGGGCATGACATATCAAAATAACATGCCCCATATCAACAGCTTTGCTTGGCATGGGTTGGACACTTAGTGTCCAACTCATGCCAAGGAAAGCTGTTGACTCAGTATAAGTTCAAGGAGGGGGGGGGGTCTTAAACTTGCTAGAGGAATAAATTAACTCGGCGGCAAAACATATATTGAAGTTGTTCATGCATAGTGACAGCGGCTGCGTCCCTGAAAGTTGCACGGAATCATTTGGTATGGTACATGAAAGTGTTCTACTGGTTAACGTATACCAAGCTTGCCAAGCATATGGTGATGCAATAATGATGCTATATTTTATGTGTTTGACCACATTTTTCGAAAAATGACAAATTGTAATTTTCGAGAACTTGTTACTCAATTTCTTAAATATTGTATACAGTGTTACTGGGTCCTGACTTTGACCTCCAATTGGGGCGGCGATTTTGTCCAATAGCTGATGAAATTATTTGTATTTAAACTACTTTTGGGTACCCAGAAAGCTTGTGTCAAATGTTTAAAACTGTTTCAGTTTTGTTTTCAACAAAGATGATGCATTAATTGTTCAAGAATATCTGAAATGCCTAATTGAGAGACCATGTATCCTGCATGTGCATGCCTATAGCAATATAGAATATGCCGTGTTCCCAAATTATATAGACTTTTGGCTGAGTTCTTTTGAATATTCAACACACACATTCCTGCTTCTAAGGTTGCAAACAAAGTGGCTTTGCATATTTTTGTCATTTTGCGATTGATATAAGGGTCACGAATCGTTTGTCCAATTGATTTATTTCTACATAAGCGGTCACCCATGCTCTTTTATTCGTTTCTGTGGTCACCACGTAGTCCTTCCATTTGGTTGGACCAAACCTTTGATTATCAAGTTGATCAACAGCTGGTACGGGAGGAAAGGTCCTTTAAACAATGTGTACCCTTCAAACAGACTGGAACATGCTGTAGTCAATTCGTATATCACCAGTTGTCTTCTAAAATTAGGGACTAAACCAACATTTTCGTGAATTTTGCCTTGACATTAAGAATGTTTTCTTCAATACGATCATATTTTTTGTTACACGTATTTTCTCTAGACGTTCTTTCGGCCAGGAAATATATACAATGACGACCAAGGTGGCATTGATGCTTTCTTGCGAGGTCTCATTCACCAGCGAGTGGAAACCACCGACAAGTACATGACAAAGCAGATCACCACGCATCTGTTTAACGACAATCCGCCAAGAGGTCTTGGTACCGACCTGATCTCCCTCAATATACAGCGGGGCAGGGATCACGGTATTCCAGGTTGGTGGAAAGGGTTATTATCTCGACCTGCAAAAACATCTAATAGTGAAATCAAGAAATATACCATTGTAAAATGTAAGCTGGCCTTGCTGGTTGTCACTGACGCCAACACTAAATGTAAAAATTCGATGTGAGACCAAGCCGTATGTACAGTTTTGAAATTATAGGTAAGAACACAAATGTCCAGGACAAAAAAATCCACAACTATAATATTGGCTCCAAATTAAAACCCCAGGTGGCCAAAAAAATCAGACAAACGAGCAGCAAATGTAGAGGCTTGTTACCATGTTTTCCCGCTTAAATTGCCCAAGAGCGCACGCATAAAAATTATTGTCTGAGTCAAGACTGAATATCCCATTTCTAACAATCACCTTGAATGAAAATTTGCATGAAACCCGTCAGGAAAGCATGGAGCAGATCTACAGCTTTGCTTGTCGCGGGTATTGCGCCAATCCTGGGCCAAGAAAAGCTGTTGACTCGGGTTAGATTACGGTACCATAAGAAGATAGCAAATGTGAAAGAAAACACGTCACTTATATTTTCTTGGAATCGAAGAGAGAGTGCTTAGAAGGGTGGAGGCCCGAATACTGGATAACCAATATGACTTATTGGTCGTAGGCTATCAAAATGTGTTGAACTGCTTTGGCTATGTGGGGACATTAGGTTTTCCGTTGAATACGTCTTTCATCAAGGACCATGCACCATTTTGCAGGACTGACACTTTGTATATCCTAAACATAACATTAAGATTGCCTTCATACCACATCTTAGTCCTCTAGCATCGAGTCTGCTCAGAGGCACGTATTAAACCACATCAAAATGAGGGAGTGTACTGAAACTTCCCAATTAAAATGCTGGAGAAATATTATCCTGGCAATCTAATTGAGATAGCATTAAAAGTCAGTGTTACCCCTCACTTTTTCATGAACCAATGAGAATGCTCTTTTTTTGTAACCGACAACCAGCTGCACTAGCCTGCATAGACAAGCAATGGAAGGAAGACAGCAGAACATTCTGGCTGACAAAATACGACACTGTGAGGCACTAACTAACGGATGATTTGTCCCTGTTACTGAAATTCTGTGAAAATAGATCACCCTAGGCCCAATGCAGTATCCATGCATCAAAGATGCTGAATGGGGCAGTGGATAACCTCCAAATACATACGTGTGCCCATGTTTACGCTGACAGACGTCAACATGCATTGGCGTGCACATGTTTAATTACAATTGCGCCAGAATCTGCTTCAGCGTCATGAAAGCCATATTACCTGAGACTAGAGATGGGTGTGGCAAATGAAAAGTATTGATTCATATTCCTTTTTTTTCCCCTTCAACAAGGCTACAATGCATGGAGGAAATGGTGCGGACTCAAGGTCGCTACCAGCTTCAGCGGTCTGGTGGACATTCCTGATGTCAACATTCGCAAGGCGTTTAAAAAGCTCTACAAGTAAGCATTTTTAGGCGTCACGACTCAGAACACATTAACGATCCACTCTAATACATATCGAGGATGTTTGAAGTGCATTAAGTGCTTTATCTTTTGAAGACTTGGGTTCGTGCTGTTTCGATTGTCAGCAAAACCGCCAGATTCTGCCTTTTCTGGCCAGGAGTTTGAACATAAAATTGACAAATGTGCCAAACATGACGGATTGGAAATAAGATGCACCTAAAATATATAAATAACGTATTGTTTAAGACATGTCGTTGATGAATTTATGGGCCAAACTGTGACACTCTACCTTTTTCTGACATGCGTTGATTATCTCATGACTGACTGCATATTCACATACTGGTAATTGTACTGTCAAAGCGTTGCATGCAGGCAGATCGGCGATAGGTTTCTCCTGATTATTGTGGGAGCATGAAAAATTAGAAAATGAGCTTTATAAATTGATACAAAGTCAATATGGTAGATGTGTAAATATTTATTTGTGTATTTTGCCTTTGAATTGTCACCCACAGACATGTTGATGACATTGATCTGTTCCCGGCCGGAGTGACGGAAAAACATATCGATGGCGGGTTCACGGGACCCACATTTGCGTGCATCATAGGGACACAGTTTTCGGACTTGAGAACAGGGGACAGATTCTGGTATGAAAATAACGGCCCAAACAGCTTCACTAGAGGTAAGGATTATACTCAAGCATTAGTTTCAAACGAATTTTACTTGTTACATCCTACAGACAAAACACTTTCATCTTTTTGCAGAAAGCAGATGTACAGAAGGCCGTGAGTAATCCATTTATCTGTGGTGTTTGCAGCTCAACTGGACGAAATTCGGAAGACAACCTTGGCCAAGGTGATTTGTCAGAATAGTGATGGCATTGTGAATATCCAGCCCTGGGTGATGGAGATGCCATTCCGACACGCCTACCCTACTCTAAGGTATTTACTGGATATCAGCAGAACAGCAATCATGCGACACAACTCAGTTTTTAATATCCCGTGACTTACGTAGTCATACACTGGACATGGCCTGTCCAATTCTGCAAAAACCCTTGGTATACGTGATGACTTTATTACTGTTACATTTTATAAACTTCAACGATTTTTGTGCCACAGATAATTCAACATCGGAAGTAAATTGTTGTTAGCCAAGAATACCGGCATCTATAAGTCAACAAGACATATGCTGACTGAATAGACCCTTTTAGAACCGCCAAGAGGATCACTTGAGGGTGATCATTTGCATAATTTTACTTATTTGCATAACAACAATAAGTCGCTCTGAAGATTTTGTGAAGCAAATATCTAAATTCATGCAAATGAGCCACGCCAAGTGCTGCCATGTGGGGTCCTAAATTCCACTATTTCAAGATGTAAATGAATTGTCCTTTATTTTATAACGATTGAAGGCCAAATATATTGACGTTATAAAGATTCCATATTTTAAACAAACATAATGCATAATGTTCACATCAGACATAAAGTTACAAGACCGTAAACGTGACGAAATATTCGCTGTATGTCCCTCATTACTGCAAATTGTTACAGAGTTGATCCGAGGAGCAAACTCAGTGCGGAGTGGTTCCAGCGGCTGTGGTTAAGTGATTACAATAGACGAGTGAACTGTTCCTGTTTGCCGGACATCAATCTTATTCACTGGAAAGAACCGAATACAAAATGAGACAACCGCTGCGTACTTGACACAAGTGGGAAATGAGACTACTACTGTGTACTTGTAAATAGGAGATATGTATATTAAGTTCCCGCCCAAACCGTATCCCCGATTGCCCAGTCTCGCTTGGTGAGATACGGGTCGGTACCTGTGGGGACAAGCGGGATATTACTAATATTTTGGAAATACAGCATACTTATTAAAGACATACGGAATTTTTTCTTATATATGGCTCGGGAAGTACTAGAAGAATAACAGTTTGGCATTTGTGAACTTAAATTTCGCAAAAAAAAAAAAAAAGCTAGTTTTTTGAGAAATGAGAATATGGCCTGTCTGTGACAGTGATGCGACCCGTACGTCCCCCGTGATCGCCAGGCGTCAAACCGGTGCTTTGTGGCGGGATATTAATATTCATTCTGTGTATTGGAAATGGGACTTACGTGCATGCAGTGCACTTTAAATATTAAGTAGAAAATGAAACAACTTCAGAAGGCATCACATAAGACCTCCCAGATACAAGATAATAAATGGAAATACCTATAAGACCGGGGCTGTTTATACATCATGAACTGTAGGATGTGTAAACGTCACTATGTCTTTCTTATCTCTCTAATTAAGTTATATCCATGTCAGAATATTTTTTTTGATCATATTGACGGAAGAATCGTGGTGTCATTGAAAATGAATACTGCATAAGAAACTCTGTCATTGCAGAGTATTTTAAATGCCTTGTTGTTGCACGCCAAGTGCAACAGCAGGGTTCTGATTGCAAACGTGTGTAAATATTTACATATCGTGTAGTTTATAACATTAGGAGAATAGGGACCGCTAATGCTCTCTGTCTGTGCATATCCGCAACGGAGTCTTCTCAAGGCGCAATGATTTCTGTTCTTGCTCATTCAGTGCCAGCTTGTTCGGGGCATCATGGGGCGAGCGCCAGCACTTCCAGCGGCCCGCCGATCACATTAATTGATGTCCTTTCCGGCAAAAATCCTCTGCGTCCCGATAAATCTAATATCGGGGCTATTGACAGTCCCGATAGCTGCACGTGAACCATTTTGAATGATTGACAGGTGTCAATACAACAGGCCATGATTAGCCTATGTTGCCTGGTGACCGGCCAATGATTCAAACAGGTCCCGTGCTGAAATGAATAAATAACTAAGATATACAGTTTACCAATTTAATTATTTAACACATTCATCCACCATTTTTAGCCATGAGGAAACTGATTAAAACTTTAAAAAAACAAAAGGCGCATACTGCCAGCACCATTCCGTTCATTTGCCTTCAGGCCAGTCATATTCCACCTTTTCCGGGGGGGGGGGGGGGGGGGGGGGAGGGATACCGGTAATTATTGTTCAAACGTCATTTAGATGATTTAAATCCTGTGTAGACCTAATTTACTGAATACACCAGGCCAATAAAAATGAAAACTGCTGTTGCTAAAACACAAGATTCCTTGCTGGCACATTTTGCTGGAAAATTTTTGACAAATCATTACCGAAGCGCTTGTCATTGCGGTCTCGAGTGTCGACATTCAAGTCACTTTTACAATACAGTTTTATTTGGCTTAACTTTCTTGGTAACTGTGCTTGGCGAATGGAGGATTTTATCGCTTTAGAACACTGTAGTTACATGTCCGCAATAGGGCGCTTGTATGCCCACGTACGCACACCTTCAACAGATCTGTGCCCGGTGCGGGCACGTGTGACATGAGGAGTTCTTCGGAAACTCCGGCTTGATACAGTGTACTTGTGCAGGTGCGCTTTCCGGAATGACTGCTGTAATTTTCCCCATAGTTTTGCTGCCTCGCACATTTTTTATTTATTTTTTTTTTCGTAATTGGTCCAGTGTTTTTGACACTCGTCATGACATGCCTTGTAAGGCCTATGCCAGGCCCTGGTTGTGGTCTCCAATAAAAGGCCATGCCGGCATCTATGGAATTTCCTCCTCCAATAGCCCAGATGTATTTCTTGTATAAATCAACTAGTCAACTGGAATCCGTGCGTGTTGCCCTGTGCTTTATTATGTTGACATCCAGTTTCCTTGTCTGTAATCCGCATTGCAAAGTTTTCAGTGCTCTTCTGAAGAGTTTCGTGGCAAAATTTTGCTAAAATGCTCTTGTTGGACAGCCCTGGTTTTGTTTGTTCCACCCGTAAATTATATCAATTTACCAGTACCGTCCTCGCCAAAAGCAAATTGTCTAACCGTAACTGGCGTAAGGAAACGGTGTTCGTCTCGCCCTCTAAGGCCAAACAGTTTGCAGTAGTAAAACAGTAGGCCTATATGATATTTAAAAGCTAATGACCACATTCATCGCCCAACTGGCCGGTGTTCCAAAGGATCTTCTCCTGATGAAGTGCAATCGGCTCTGCTTGCTAAATTGTATTGGCACCTTTGCTCTCACAATCCAAAATCTTCATTTTAGTGTTAAGAGCGTCATTAAATCCCTGAAACAGTTGTGTCTGTTTTGCTTAAAATGCTCATATCATGCATTTTCATGTCGCCTCTGATGTGTCTTAATATTCCCGCTGCAAGTAAATCAACTCTTTTTGAAGGATAACTGTTGCTCTAGCCATTTTGGCCTCCATTGAGAAAAAGTTCAATTTTCATTAATTTCCTGTGCCGTCATGTCCTTTAATTCCGGTATGAACTTCCAGTTCGGATCTTTGAAAGTAGAAGGTTTCGTCGAATTATTGTCGCGTTATTTGCGACATGTTTCCCACACTCATAGCCCAATTTGTACTGCGACTAGCGTTTTTGCATTCAGAAGCTTTCAACATGTTTTCAATATCATGCATCGTCATTGGTATAGGAAATTGTAATGGATCTGTGGCTTCATCTCCCTCGTTTTCCTCTGTCTTCTTTTCACTGTCATTTTCACACAAATAATCACTTAGGCCTAGATCTATGTCAAAATTACCACGTTCGCCATATTTCAAATTCATTTTATAAATATCAAGTGCCCGCGACAAAGAAAAATCGTCATCATTGTCCGCCCCAAGATCATCCAAATGTTCTGCTATATTCAATAGGTCTTTACCGGAACTTCAGAAGTTTCCATTTTTGACACTGGAGAACTGTAGGCCTAGCCCAAAATGTAAGACCATGTAACACAACACTGATCAATTCACGTTGCTTGATCATTGTTTCGAATTGCTTCTGGGCCTAGTTCTACGCAACGTCTGAAAGTGCTAATCGAAATGCATGTGAGGACAACTGAAGCGCTGATTGTTCAGTTAATAGGTTAAGAGAGCTTCAACAGATTTTTTTGCCATAAAAGGAAACTAAAAGGGTTATGTGGCATAGCCTAAGCCTCTATACAAATTTATCAGGGCAGGCGCCACGTTGGACTCGCTTCGCTCGACCCACGCGGCGCCTAAATGTGTAGGCCTATACAGGCCCCGGCCAGCCTCATGACCCTTACCTAAAGTCTTTCTCCAAAATGCACTGCTCTGAGCATGAGTAGAGGTGCGGTAAGGCCTAGGCATGGCCAAAGTAGGTCAGGGGAACAGCTGAGCACTCTGACCCTGGCCTGCCCAGGGTGGGGGCAGCTGTTCCCCTGACCTAGTTTGACAAATGGCCACATTTCTCTGAGGCTGCCCAGTTATGTTCTTTAAAATGTACTTTTTGTTATTTTAGGTTTGCTGTTCCCCTGAATTAGGTTGTGACGTAGCACTGCTCATACTCAGAAGCAATGCCTTGTGGAGGTAGACCTACGTAAATGCCGCCTACTCACTCCCACTGGCTTTCGCGCGCTGTGTCATCATTGGTGGCTTCGCCCGAATCCTGGATGGCTGAAGGGCCCAGTATGTCTAGTGCCACTGGCCCACAACTGCGTTGTTGCCCTCCAACCAAGCAAAATCCATGAGGCCTGGAGAAATTTCCAACTCCACTTTCGAAAAATGCACCTTTTAAATGACCATGTAACTTGTGCACTAAGTGGGTCAGTGGGTCAAGTCAAGGTGATCCACTGACGTATCACGCATCATGCAACCTGGAAACTATATACCTGCGCGCCATCTTAAATTTATTATGTTAATGAAGGTTTACGCTATTAGCGGCTGGAACTGTTCTTGTTGATCATTAAAAGGTGAAAGTGTAAACGTTTGGTTTATGTATGATATTTGCGAAGCAAAAAATTAAAACTTTAAATAAACTTGTGAACTATATTCTTGACTTTGGTGTTTGTTTTTACTACATTGTCGCACTGTCCGTGCGAAGAACACATGTCTCATTCAGATCCCACTGTAGAATTTGCTAAATTGCGATGTGATCAAGACTAATGCAATGAAATCCTCCCATTAATTGGCTGGCCTTAACGGGAAGAACCCCATTCTGCTAACCACTCAGGTCGGCGACAGATA
This sequence comes from Hermodice carunculata, assembly GCA_964020975.1. Lineage (NCBI taxonomy): Eukaryota > Metazoa > Annelida > Polychaeta > Eunicida > Amphinomidae > Hermodice > Hermodice carunculata. The sequence goes on along the minus strand of OZ026616.1, from coordinate 11,292,948 downwards.
AAAAATTCTGAAAGTACACGTTGTTATAAGGTCAGTGTGTACCGATCCCAGACGAGGCTATTGTATTCTAGGAAAGGACCAATGCATGACAAATATATAATTTTCTCAAGGATAGACTTTCTGAGCCGAAGTTGGTAACTGCGAAATACCGAATAATTTCGAACAGTTTCCAAACCACTCGATTAAACATGGAATAGCCCGCCTAAATCCCTACTTAAAAGTCCTATTGATTGACCATGTTCAAATTTGATATATGGGAGACTCATGGGTTGTTCTCACCGTACGGCACGCTTTATAAAAATGGATGTGAAAATAATACTTTTATTCACATTCTTATTTAAAAAACTCACTGTGCCTTGAATCGTCCCTTTCCGTTCATTTCTGACACCCACAAAGCGCGAAAGGCAAGTGACGTCACCAACGGAATACCACTGGCTGACAGGGAAGACTCCGACCATGCTTGCAAGCTATGGCTGTCAAATGTAACTTAGTTTAAACCTAGTTTATACACCCTTCATCAACAGGATTAAAAATGCATGTAGAAATATTCATTTTCGTCCCTGTTCCGGCCCAGGATAGGTCCGTGTGTTGCTGTTAATTGTAGCAATACAAGTTCTACAGCTTGTTGACGTTCCCCCCAAGGACCTGAAATTACGAAGAGCGTAGACCCGTGCAGCCAAGATTTAGAGGGATAAGTGGCAAGGCCCTGGCAACCGATGATCGATCTAACGTTCTTGGCGAGCACTTTGTGGAAAGTGACTTTCGTCTGTCATTAACCTAAGTGCTTATTTTCAAATCAGTAATTGTCTGTGTGCAACCACAGATATTCGACTTTCTCAAAATTATTTCTTTCTTTATCATATAACTATATCGTATCAATAAATGTCATACGATAAAGGTCGTCTTATAAGTAGTGGCAAATACACTGTCTTGATAAATCAGTATATCGACATCGACATCGACAACTACCAAGAATGTTGATTGCAAGATCCTGTTGATAGTATATTCATACATGAGTGTGATACAAGTCCGGTCCTTTTCTTTTTTGGCGGAATGGCTGGCAGTAGATGATGTCGTCTTGAACATAATTCTTTCAACAATGCAGGGCATGCACATTCATTTGCCGCCAAAGTCTGGGGCCCTGTCCCTGGGCCATAAGGTGACAATCAGCCGCCATGAAACGGACATACTGATGGAACGTCGAGGATATTCTCGACCGTTGTTGGAATAAAGACTGACTACATGTTCCAAACATATGACAAGTCCTTGTGGCAGGCTCAACGGGCGTTTAGAGAACATGTTTATGACTATGCCATATGAACACTTGTGCAGCTTCGGCAAGGACAACATATTTTGCTATGTTCGACGCATGTATGTATCTGCCCGCACAAAACGGAACTTGTTGAACAATACAGGACAACCCCCAAAATGTGCACTAACGTCCAGCTGCCCTGCATGTATACATTTTAGCCACCCCGGCATTATGTGTGCTAAAACGGAAGATCCATCTTTTTCCCCCGCCCTCCTCTTCATGCGTCGTTCGTCCTATCTTCGCGATTGTCTTCCACAGCCATTACCTTCGCAAATTCTGCAATAAAAAAATCTGTAAATTCGGCTAATTTTCTTGCATTTCCATTTTCGCTTATAACACATAACCGTGACAATAAAAACACACCGAATATTATCTTAACATTTTAAATAGGTTTCATGGTAACTATATCAAAAATAGTGAAATCAAAACTTTAATAAAGTGCTTGAAACGAAATAAGTGAAAATCTACGCACGTGAAATTAAGTAAATTTAATTCACCTTCTTGTGTGTTTGCAACGAACGAGTGCCACCTGAGTAACATGTCCTATACGCAATGTTCAGTGTACAGGATATCTTACATTTGAATTCAAAATCGTTCTGCTTAATTGCACTGTGATAAAAACAATGCAAGAAAATTATATCCCGGATCCAACTTGTTATTAGGTAAGAAAGATTTGATAGAATCACACTTCTTGAGAATACTGCCGTGCTAAGCACGACAAACGAATATATCGTCAAAGCTCTATCACAAGAAGCTTTATCATTATTTGGTTGCAATTTATATGTGTCTACTACGTTACACTCACACAATCAAGGTGAGCGTAAAACAACAGGTTGGAGCTGACAAAGCATCGACCCTCCCCCCCCCCCCCCCATGCTGATTGCCTGCACAAAGTGAACATTGGCTGCATGACCTGCAGTTATCAAGTAAGTTACACCTCTCCGATGCATTAAAAAAGACATGGAAATATCTAAGTTATTGTGACCTGCAATCGTTGACACGTACGGACCTGTGATATATAGAAACCCGACTGATGATAGCGTGTGTCTCAGGCACGGAGAGCCATCAGAACATGGAAATTTACTGCACGACACACAACTACCTGTGGGCTACCACTCGACAATCAGAGGAGCTTGGTGGCTCCATCTTTTGTTAATATACGTGAATGCTAGGCTACCCACGGAATACAGAAGTCGATCTACATTTCCTTGCAGACATTATATATCAATTGTGCATTACTTTGTTATTTGAAATGCAAACTCTTCCGGCCATACGCGTTTGTCCGATTATTTAACGTCTTTCAAATTTGTAACTTCACATGCGTCCCCAAATGCTAAATTGTCCACTACTCTTTTGCGTTGGAGGCGCATGTAGGTATTTTCTATAAACCTGTTTCTAACCTTGATATCTATAAATTTATCAATTATCAGTCATTTATCGCCTCTTTAGTGACAAGACAAGTTAATTTGGATGTAAAATCTGACACATTTATATATGCAAACTTATTGATTTTTATTCCCGGAAGTGAATATTTTTGTGCTTTTCGTATCTCTGCCACCAGAGCGTCACCAAACAATTTGGCACTAGGGGGCCATAAGGTCCGCCTGGCAACTAGCAAAAATTGCATTTTTCTTTTCTGGACCTTTTTCTCAAGTTTGATATTAACCAGTAAGGATATGCAAGAATTACAGAGTGGTTCTATGATTACAGGGTTTTTTTTTTGTTGTCGTCTTTGGCCCCGAGGCTAAGAAATTTTATATTCTTATACCTGTTCCTAGTTCCTCCAATGCCTTGTGCTTAAATACTATAGACCATGCAGTGTAGGTGGAGAGTAGATATAAAAATGGCCCAGGGACCTGATGTTTTCAGCAAATTTATACGATGTTAATAAAAACATTAAAAATAAAGAGAATTGAACTACCAAATTTTGAGATGCATGTTAACCTTGAGTGCATTACTGAAGATAAAGAACTGTTCTATCAGATTTCCTGTTGGAGCTCGGTTTTTCCCAACTTCCACCCCCACCCCTACCCTTAAAAACTGCTGACGATACTGGGTGTCCAGATTTAAAGGAAGTCCCAAGACTGTGTCTCAAACTTTAAGCCGGAGAAAAACCGTCACAACCAATTGGAATATGAATGTGGGGAGATTTTTGTTTGAGTGAGGGAGGCAGAGATATTTCGATAAGCGTAGAAGGGGCTTTTGTTATCACGAGCCTTCGCAACATAGCTAATTGTAAAAAATGTAAATACGATTACAAGCCTGTATTTCTCATACCTCTAGCACTAGAGAGTTACCAAACTATTTGGCACAAGGGGGCACATCATTTTTCAAACTGATGAAATTGACATACATCATCATTATAAACTATAATTGGTAACATGGTTGCTTTTTCTTCACGTACGCATGTTTGGGTCCTTGGGTCAATTTATTGTTCCTAGCCTAGTGGTTTAGAGCTATTTACGATGCACAAGATAATACCCGCGAATATCTGGGTATTTAAAATACCGCTCTGGCGGTAGGACAATCGTAATCCAAGGAGCCCCACTGCAAATACTTGCCATCAAAGTTGAGCATGCCATCTTTATCAAGATCTGCCATGTCCATCATTTCGTCTAAATCTTCATCCTCAATATTCACACCAAGCTTATGTAAAACCCGTCTGAGGTCGTCCCTGGTTAGGTATCCATCTTGATCTTTGTCAAAAGCTAAAAATGCTTGTGTGATGTCATCATCACTTTCCTCCGTAACAAAGGCATCCGTTGATTCTTCATCGGAGTTTTCCACATCGAGATCTGGCTGCTGTATACCTTTGTTTTGAGTGTCAACTGGAACACATCACAATTACTGCATTTGCATTAAAGTATGTTAGACATAGCCATGGGGCGCATCATTTTTGTTAGATTGTATACAGGCCCTATTTATATCTATAAAGTGACCAGTAATTTATTATTAGATACCATCTGTAATATTAATGTGTACAAGGTGCATACTCGTTCATTGGAAAGTTTGAATGCACATGAAATGCCTGACATTTCTTGATGAAATATCTCAATCAAACTTTAAAATATAATGTTTTGAGGTGATTGCCAACTAAATAATGTGAGCAACAGCACGCCAGATACAGTATGACGTAGCCTTTTACAACCTTAACACAATTTTGAAAAAAAGTATCCGTATATCCATGTTATGAACATGCCGTCCTGAACCAGCAATATTTTTCTCTTAAGAATGCTGTCTTTGTTTCCAAATTTCCACATGAAAATTACAAGATGGTCAAAATACGTGAACTTCAGTTGGGCTATCCTGAAATTGAAACAATTAAAACCATTACTACATTGACGCCCATGTCAAAAAAGTCGTATCTCAGGGACATATACATCCCCAAATTGTGCATACATTTGACCACAAAATTCATCATAAATAAACTCTGCAGCATGCCCAAACTCATTTACAAATATATAACATCTCCTGATCCACTATGTGTCTGTGGGAATAATATTGAGTCAACTGAACATTATTCTTGGGACTGCTATCAATATGCTGGCTCTCATTCAAAGTTTTTACAAGTAACTTTAATTGTGACACCTGGGGCTAATCTATCACCTATCCCTAACTCGTTAGGCAATATTTTAAAATTTTGTTAGAAGAAAATCCAAACCTTAATACCAAATTAAACGAAATTTTGTTTTAAAGCAGTGCATACTTTTATTAATGAATCAAAGCGTTTTGTTTTCCAGCTCTGGTGTCTTAATCTATTTAATTTTTGAAAGAGAGGTCGTCTGCTTTATATGCATGCATTTATATATGTTTTATTTACCGGTACAGGTTTGTCCTGCTAGTTTTGTAAATGTATCTGTGTGTCCATTGTATGTCTGGAGAACTCTTCGATTAGTTTAGTGTAACTATGGGGCGATCCAGGTGAAATAAGTATGTTCGCAACACAAATGTACATTGAGAACAACATGGGCATCCCAATCTGGCCTCTAACAAAAGTCCCCGTCACCAATGGTCGCAGCTTGCATTTCTAACGTCTTGTGTGTGTTTTGAAATATCTGTTTCTGTAAAAAGTCAACACCAAGTACATGTATACTTCAGTACAAAAGCATGTAGTTATAGACTGCTTAGTATGTCTGATGCATTTCAATGCACACGACTCCTTTTAGGGCGCACTCGTGTGTATTCTAATCTTCTGGGCAGAAACGCACAACTGGGCAAAACGCACGACTGAGACGATTAATTGCTAGTTTGAAAAATAAATCATTAAAATCCTAACAGGAAAATAGCGACACATGTTGAAAATATTTTCCATACCTATATCCAAGAAATGTTTTCAATGTGTATGGAGCGGATTTGATCAAAGGTCCTTGAGAAACTAGATACGAGTGTTTCATGGCAGTATTTCATTGGTCAATATATATATATATATATCCGCGCCAATTATTATGTAATTTCAGTTATTTCAATAATTTCATGAAAATCAGGAAATAACTGAGCAATATTTAATATCCTCTTTCTTACAGAATAAGTCAAAGTACATTGCTACTATATATATATATATATATATATATATATATATATATATATATATATATATATATATATATATATATGTATATACATATATGTATATATCCGCGCCAATTATTATGTAATTCGGTTATTTCAATAATTTCATGAAAATCAGGAAATAGCTGAGCAATATTTAATATCCTCTTTCTTACAGAATAAGTCAAAGTACATTGCTACCATATATATATATATATATACACACACACACACACACACACACACACACACACATATATATATATATATATATATATATATATATATATATATATATATATATATATATATATATATATCCGAGCCAATTATTATGTTATTTCGGTTATTTCAATAATTTCATGAAAATCAGGAAATAGCTGAGCAACATTTAGTACCCTCTTTTTTGCAGAATAAGTCAAAGTACATCCTACCAAGTTAAACGGAACCTGGCCAGATGTATTTTTGAGAAGTAAAAATACCCCCCGCCCCCCCCCCAAATGTAAAAAATATTGAAAACAGTAGCACATTGCATCACTTTGCGAACAAGTTTAGGTTTATGGGTACCCAGAAGTCCTTTCCGAAAAATTCTTAAAAATTCAAAATGAACGTCAGAGCCACTTTGCAGACAAACTTGGCAGAGACCGATCCAAGATACATTCCCATCAAGTGTAAAAAGGATCTATACTGAAGCTGCATTTATGATGGGAGTAGCTGGGAATATCACGTCTAGGTCGCCTGTTGTACAAGCCATACCATTTGGAGATTTTACTAATGCGTTAATCCATCTGAAGTGGGACCATATGATCTCATAAATTTGGTTTATACCAATATCAATTTTTCAGATGTTTGCCTCATGTCAGGAAGAAGTTGAACTCTTTCATTTCAGTTTAGTAGATGATTTTTCTTAGCAGAAAATTGCATGTCATGCATGCTGATCTGGTAAAACACACACAAATTCCCGTTTTGTCTAATGATTATTCTTGGAATTACTTCGTGTTGATTTTACATATTCAGGCAGTGGTCGATATTGAAGGGAGAGGGAGAGGAGAGTATAACATTCATGACACACCACTTCCTGTTGTCAACCCCTCGCCAATCATGAGCTAGGTTTGTTTATTCCCCCCGGAGTCTCCTCTTGTCAGCGTAGCAATCCGGGATCCGCACGATCAGTGCCGATTTTTACGTTGCATACATGTGTATCTACGTTCAAGGTTCCACCGAGTAATTATGCCTGTGCTAAGCATGTGACATTGGAGAGTGCCAATAAAATATGAGGCCTAGGAATGTAAGGGGCCGTAGTTTCAGACATTTTGTCACCAGAATGGCAGAGTTTGGCTTGATAGTAAAACAAATGTATACTTCGAGCTAAAATGAACATTACCAAGGTATGTACACTGGCACCAGTACATACAGTGGTTCAGCTCGAGTCACCACTGTGTGCGCAATGATATTGCAAGTAGTACTACTCAGATCTGGTTGCCATGCATGATGTAATTTGCTCAAAAATGTCCAACCCATGCCCATGTTTTCTGGTGTTTATTTGACGTAAAAAATTCTTACCAACATTTTGGTGTATAATACAAATATGATTGTAATGCCTTGAATGAACTAGAAGGTGGTAGCTATGTTCGTCTGTGTTTTCAGAGATTGAATTACTGGTGTGAAACCTCAAAATACAGTAATTCATCTGTGATGGTTGGGTGGTAACTTTTACAAGCAGGCCTAACTTTTTCCCATGGCTTTACATGTACATGTAGATGAAACGCGACCGATGATTTCCATCGCAGATCGCAGGAGCATAACCAATAAGTAAAATATCATCAACGGACCTAGTTTTTAAATTTTTGGACTTCTTCATGTGGACCAAATACAATATTGCGATTCAATGTAAGCTTATATAAAATCAAACCTGGCACCTGACATCGTAGTTAGGTAGTTGAAAAATCTTTTACTTGCAAGCGGAAAATATAGGCAGTAACGTTTGCTTTTTTAAATTCAATGTTTGTATTCTTAATCACACTAGAGCGGTCTGCTTGACTCGTCGAACACGTTAATCATCATCATCATCATCATCAGCAGCAGCAGCAGCAGCAGCAGCAGCAGCATTTTCCTATTCGATGCACGGTTGGGCGACAAGATGCTTGTTTGCCTGTACAACCCGGGTTCGATCCACGCCTCGAGGGGCAACAGGAAACAGTTTCCACTACTCTGACTGTGCGCATTGGTTTTCACCAGCTCACAGTAGTATGGGACGCAGTCGCCACCAACTGTGCCATATAAAGTGATTAATGTAGGCTTGGCCTGCTTCCCAATGCATATTAATGATATGGGTCTGTGCTTTTCTCGTTTTTCTATCTTTGCTAAACATTACTGCCTGAAAAGTAAAAACAGTGAAAAGTGCATTTCGTAAATGATGTTTTTTTGTAGGTGCGGCTAAAATATATGTTTAAGCAGGTATTTTGAAATACGCATGCAGAAATTATCATGCTTGACTAAGCGTAAAAAACTTAAGCGTAAAATATTAAAAAATACTTTTGTTAAAAAATATGATGTCGCCCATTTATGTGGGACTACTCCGTCAGATTTACATGCGCATGTCGCCAGGGTGGCCCGTTCAGAGTGAGAATTTGCCACTTTCATTCTGTGACGTTCTTCTGTTCACATGCTGCAACGGAAAATGGGCTGACGAGTTCGATGTTGTTATGTTTAATTATAGTATTTGTCCTTTTCCAAGTTTGTACACTACACCCGGTGGTTATGATAACTTGGTCCCTATTTTTTAGATTGTTGTTCCTCAAAACATACAAAAGAAGTTCTGTCCCTTCTTTCTATTCTTGTCATATGTCAGTTGACCTTCGGCTGGTCACCCAGCCTACTTTTATTTTACAACCGGGACTAAATCTTTTGAGATTAGTGGTAGGGCGCCCCATCGCAAAATCACAAAATTAAATATTACGTGTTCTCGAGCACAAAACCTGGTTAATAAGCCTAACATTGCCCAATTAAGCGCCTTATACGGAATGGGAAAGGTCTCTCTAGTGCAGTTTACCGATTGAAATGCGTAAGTTCAAGTTGATATTAATCTTAATGTGCCGGAATGAAAGTTCCAAAATTAAAATTGCCCCATTTCAAGGCCAAGTGCTTTTCCTTTTATTATGTGTACGCATGTGGCATTCGTTCCAATGTCAAGGCCAGTTCCTTCGAATTGCTCGCAATTCGTAGATCATATCAACTGTTGTGTTTGGCAGCTCATTGGCTATGTTATCAAATGCTGATTGCACAATATGTATTCAATTTCTTAACTCTCAGCACTTCATATACCAAAGAATACAACTGCAGCGCATCAATTTAGATTCTGTACACTATACATTTTAATCCTGCCTGAAAGGCCAGAAAGGTATTGATGCATGGCTCCCACTTTTGCCGAGGGCTTTTTTTTCGAAACAAGATATACATAACTCTTTCAGTGTCAAATTAGTCAAAAATCGATATGATATGCCATGCGCCTAATACGCGCCGAGAAAAGTTTTTGACTCAGTCAAAACTTGGCACTGAAAGAGTTAAACAAAATAGAACGTGTCAAGTTGTGCAATTAGAAATATCTTTTTTTTCGGTGACTCTGTTCCTCAAACAAGTAAAGTTGATGACTCATATAATAGCCAAGCGCCGACAAAGTGACCTTCTATTTACTTGGCCTAATTGAAAATAGGCGGGCAATATGGTTGCCGACAGTCGACAAAACTGTGAAAACTGGTGAAAGAAAGATAATCAAAAACATTCCAAACATATTCTCGAATATTAACTTACCTTTACCTTCAGGTTTCTCCTTGGTGACCTATGTAATAAAAAAGAAGTAAGATAGGTGATACACTTGAGCAGGTGTACCAGTGTATGACAATTGGTAAACATATTATGCATTCATACATAAGAGTGCAGGAAACCATTTTGTGATTTATGTAGCCATCATTATCTGTTTGTATTGAATTCCGTTCAATTGTGAATGGGTAGTTGTATTTTGACAGACCTTTTTCCCCTCTCACATTTAAGGAAAAAAAGGCAAAGGAAGGGAAAAAAAGAAAAATGAGCATTCTAATACCGTTTTAAATATCAAAAGCCGTGTTCATGCCTAAGACATCGCATTTCGTGACAGATCAATTGGACCACTGTTGCTGCGACAAAATTATGCACAGAAATTGTTATGGCAGAGGCTGTTTTGGCAGCCAAAGGACGCCATACGCTGATGTGTCGATACTGGCTTCAAAGTTGTGTACCTTAAAAAGCATAGCTACAATTATGAAAAAGATATATCCTTTACAAATCTCACCTCCAGCCTGTCCATGATATAGACCTTTGATAAGAGCGCTCACTCGTATATGCATTTCCAGCCAAACATTAAGATTTTTTTCATCAATAAACGAAGGTCCTCTTCATTTTCAGCCGACCAACATGATCTGGACATATATTTGCACAAACTGTACGCTGTGCGCATGTGTCTGTATGTAACCACACGAGGTACGCGTGAACGGGATTAGAGAAAGGCCAGACTGTTGTCTTGGTGAAGATATTGAACAAGATAACGCCAGTGAAGTCTCAGGGGTAACGACAAATGACAGCATAGACGATATGACAATCGCATTTAGATTATAATCCTTTTTTAGACATAAGTGTCAAGTGAACCTGAAGGGCTTAATATGTAGTCAATGAATGGGCAAAGTAAACTGGAATAAGCTTTGCCAACAAGCAAGGGGATTTCAGCTAGAATACTTGTGTCAAAATAAGAATGTGTATGATTATGTAAGTCTGCTTATGTTGACAGTTGAGTTGAAACATTTGACAGTGAATCCGAAAATGCCATTTTATCTGTTATCCGTGTACAGAGGAACCCCGGACTTGAAGTAACCTAAGGTTGCAATTAAAAGTGGTCTTAATTAGAAGGTGATTTCAATCTTGAAACTGTTGGCATGCGCATCTACGGTTAAAAGCAATGCATGGTTACCAAGAAAGCTTAATGGTTTCTGAGGTGTTTTTTTTCTACACCATTCTGCTGTATATACATACGAAGCTAACGTTAACTATATTGTAAATTGAAGGTTTGCTTCATTGTAAGGACATAATTTTGTTCAATCGAGAGCTGAGGGTGAAATATTGCATAGGATCTAAAAAATAATAGGTGTGATTCTTTGAACTGACTCCTTGTCTTCTCCTATAGATTTTGTTCGATGCCACGACGGTACCTGTTATGTCCAATGCTTACGGTTCTATTGAATAGAAATGCAAAACCATTATGGGAATTGTTAACTTTTAGTTCGACAGCCTTTGACGCGTGACCCCTTGCACCGAAAACGTCGGAAAAAAACATACACAAAAATTCAGCTATTGGATGGACATTAACAAGGGCGAACATAATCTAACATTAACTCTATGTCGAGTGGTCGAGGTCGAAGATCGAAATTCCTGGTTACAACACACGTAAAGCCGCTGCCAATATATATAATATATATATAATATATATATATAATATATATATATAATATATATATATATATATATATATATATATATATATATATATATATATATATATATATATATATATATATATATATATGTATATGTATGTAGTCATTCAACAAGTTTCCTCAGTACATATCATCGAATCTATGAACAAGTCAGAAAAAAATACTCCACCTTCCCTCCTTGTTTCTCTTTCGACAATTGCATGTATTTTACATAATTTTTTTTGGTGCGCGATTTACGTAACTACATTTTGTGTAACTATTTCAAACGTCAGGTACAAACTGTTGCAATGAAACTTTTGTTCAAACACAGAGCCACAGCTGTACATCAAATTAATATTGTCACGTGTTGAGTGACAACAATTGATGACCCGTACAACAGGAATGGAACTTATCATTTTCACGACCACAGATAAATTGGACGTGCTCCATTAGCAATGCTCAGTGGTGCTGTATATTTTATGCTTGATTGCGTTTTGTGTTTATTTTTTGGCCTTTTGCGTATTTATACAGTTGGACGCAAGCAAATGTCAAATTCAAATATATGCACCTGGTATAATCGACATTGGTGAACAAGTGACTCTGAAGTTATGTCCATAAAAGACACAAATATTAGCTTTCTCGTAAGTTCTGAAATCAAATAAGCAATTCCCTCTAAGGCAACCTCCAAAATCCCTAACATTCTTGACCCCCCCCCCCCCCCCCCACACACACACACTTGGACTCATATGTGGACGCGTAATACCGAGAACCTACAGGGATTTTCTGTTATCACATAAAGAGCTCGAGGCCACTGAACAGAAACAAGAAAAGTCATGTAGTATTTCCGTTCATATTATTAACTTCCTTCTTCGCATTAACACTTTTCGTTGTTCAGTTAGGCTTATGACTGCCACCAATAAATGATATTTTATGGATCAAATAGAAAAGAATAAAAAGGCATTGAATATAATTTAATATGATTGATACAATGTGAATGTATTTTTTGTTTTATTAAGTGCATATGATTCCTTGACCGAGCATTAACGCTGTAGACATGAGCTACGCTTTGCAGGTTTTAGAAAAGCGCTTTGCTCCAGTCAAATCTGGTCGAAAGGGAACGCTTAAGTTCTGTTGAGCTTACGTCAAAACGTATAAGCTTTACAATAATAACACAATGGTTGGACTCCTTTGGCATACAGTTTGAATACATGCTATGTAGACGATAAAGGCTTCAAAGACATTAGTCGCCCCACTCCGTTCTCAGTCTCAACTTCATTAACATGTTCGGTGTATTATAAACCAACTCCAGTATTACTGATGAAAACACAGATCCTGCCTGCAGAATATATGATATAATATTATGATGTATGGATCTGGATTACAAGTTGCACAAACGTATGGAATGGACTTCTATTATCATGATAATTAATTTGGTATAATGTAATAAATATATAACCCCCGCCGCATGAAACAAGACAAGACAGCCGTAGAATTTAATTGTATCTCCTCAAAGGTGGTTTCATATATTGAGCATATCGCCTGCAGGTGACACTACCGATATAACTTTCTTCTGATACCCGTCCGTTTTAGGTGGAAAAGCCTGTGTGATAAACAAAACCCTGCTTCATTCATTCGTTAAAATGTCACGTGACACAGAAAGTAAGTGCTACCATGATGCAGAATAGTGCATAATATAATAAACTTTATTTCAAGTCGAGTTTGCAAAAACGGGTAACATTAGCGCCGAGGCACTATAATCCGACCATGCATATTATTATAGGATAAATATATACATATATATATGTATAATTATATTCATATATATTATATGTTCGGAACGAGCGGGACTCGAACCTGCAACCTTTGGCACCAGTCGCCTAGCTGAAATGAGAAACGCACATATCCACTCGACCAAATCCCCATTCCAAAACAGCATGGTTCAATGGAGGTAGTTATGTGCGAGTGCCATATCAACACAGTAATGCAGTATATTTACTGAGTCGGCATTATTTCCAGAATCGGGGACTTAAATCCACCAGCATTAAGGAAATGCCGAAAATATATATTTTATGTTCGGAACGAGCGGGACTCGAACCTGAAACCTTTGGCACTAGTCACCAAGCTGAAATGAGAAACGCACATATCCACTCTACCAAATCCCCATTCCTAAAAAGAATGGTTCAATGGAGGTAGTTATGTCCGAGTGCCATGTATATATATATATATATATATATATATATATATATATATATATATATATATATATATATATATATGTACATATATATATATGTACATACATATACACATATACATATATATACATACATATATATACACACATATATACATATATACATATATATACATATATATACATATATACATACACACACACACACACACACATATATATATATATATATATATATATATATATATATATATATATATATATATATATATATATATATATATATATGTACAAGCCATGTCTGTAGTATATGACCCAAAGCCGTCATTACCATGTAAGGTACTGCTGTACAGGTACAGTTCTAAAGCCAATGGTAGTACTGAGGACGATCTAGATTAAAAAGCTGTATCACAAATGGTCAGACATGATACAGCCGGTCATTTTAAGGTAAACAGAAATTATCTAATTCCTGCTCTGACAAAGGACACACATGGAACATGAGCATGTGGGGACCAAGCCATGTATATACAAGTCTTTTGAATTGAGAGAGCGTTGTGGCTTCCACAGCTTGGCCCCTTCGTATCGTAAAGAGTGTTTCCCAAACGTAATTGTATGATAAGCAGGCTGTATAAGTTGCAGATTATCCTTAGATTGTATGGGACTCCTTTTTTCTGAAAAAAGTCATGAAGCAAGCAAGGGCTGCTTTGTGACGTAATTTTGAGTGTGTCTGACATGCTGTGTTGAATGATCGCTTCATTCTTTGTTATTGTGAATGGAATCGTTGTAAACTGCCATGGCGTCGCCTATTTGAAAAGAAACGCCGAGGATAAAGACCTTTAGGAACATCACACATTATTTTCCTTTAGGGATATACGGCAAGTTAGCAGCGATTTTCACAAAGTACGGAATATAGCTTTGGATTCAAATATCAAGTGTGGTAAAATATACATTTTCTGAATGCTAACAAACTGGAAATGCTATTCATTTCAGGTTCATTATGTCATGTTGGTTGCAATATATGTTTAACACAAGTGATCATCATAATTTACCACAAATATCGCTTCAACTTATTCAAGTTTGAACATATTGACCTCAAATCGGCAGAAAACTGAAGTTTATGTACTTGATAAAAAGAAAGTGTTTGATATTTTCCAATTTTTGTCCCGTTTTGTCACCAGAGTTGGCCAAAGGTAGCTTCCCTTTGATGTGTCATCTTTTCCACTTCAAACTGCGGTAGACAAGGAACAACACAAAAAGTTCAAAATTTGAGACAGGCTTTTTGGATTTATAGTGTGTTCTATAGTTTACCACTAATTCGACATCAAAATTTATTAAAATGATAGAAGTTGAAGCCAAATTTGTGCCAAAGAATGACAATCATTTTTGTGTACTTTCATAATTGCTGTGTAAACATGATAGCTACTAAACACTACTACAGTGCCACAGAAAGATTCACCAGGCTGCATACTTTCCAAAAATATATGCTTCATTAGGCTTCTTGAGTGGAAATATGTATTTATAGAGGTGTCTAAAGAAAAGTGTCCCTCATCAGTAAACCCATTAATAACTTGCCGTATTTCCTTAACTCGGTGAATGAGTATGCTTAAAAATATTATTGGTGAGCCAAAACGGGGTATACATTCATGAAAAATAATGCTGATATGCAGATGTCCCTGATCGCTAGTGACCGAGAAGAAACGCCTCCCCCGATGACCGGCTTCATGCCATAGCCACATCAAAGGCCCTATATTATACCTTACGAATAAATATGATTTTTCAATGCTTTAGCAGCTATAGCTTAACAAGGCAACAAGTAGAATAAATCATACGAAAAGACCCCCAAAATAAGCAACAACAGAGGAAACAAACAAAAACTGGAAAAAAACTGGCTTCACAGGAAATCTGTGTGGGTGCCTTCAAAATTAGAACAGTTTGAAATACTACACTTTGCCATTGTTCAATATAATCTAAATTTTGAGTATTACCCTAATTTGCATAAATTAAAACGCTGCAGCTTTGGCTCTTGGTTAATTGGATGTAGCCATGTCACAAACTTATTGACTGAAGTTTGAGTGATACCACTATCTATGATAGATTTGAAGCTGTCCAAGATTTCAATTTTGTGTATTTGCCTAAATTGCATAAATTAAAAGCCTACCATTTTGGTTTATGGTTCCTTGGATGCGGTTATATTACATAACTACAAATTTAAGCTGGAATGGCACCTCCATGTATAATAGTTTGGAAGTTATTCAAGCCGTTCAAGATTTAAGTTTTTGTGTATTCATCTTATTTGCATAAATTAAAAATGTACAACTATGGTCCATGGTTTAGTGGATGCAACTATGTCACAAGCCTATAAATTGGAGTTGGAATGGCACCTCTATGTGTAATAGTTTTTGAAGTTATTCATACAAACCTATGAATCGATGTAAGAATGGCATCTCTACGTATAATAGTTTTGGAAGTATTCCAACGTTTAAAATTTTCAGTGTCCCTGATTAACATAATTTTAAGTTCCACAACTTTCATTTACTGTCCATTGTACAATTTACTGCCAGGTGTCAAAAACCTATACACGCACATTGAAATTTTGTGTCTATCTGTGCAATAGATTGGAAGACAAGAAGCTAATTGCTCCTGATTTGCATAATTTTAAACATCATGACTATTCCAAACGATATGCACAATTTCACTGGTAGGTCAGTCACGATGACAAGTTTGGTGGTTTTTGGAATGACGCTGTTCGAGAAAAACTCCGGACAAGTGTGGTCGGAAAGAAAGAAGGAATGAAGGAAAGAAAGAAAGAAAGAAAGAAAGAAAGAAAGAAAGAAAGAAAGAAAGAAAGAAAGAAAGAAAGAAAGAAAGAATTTTTGGAGAAAAAAAATGTCTGGGTTCGCACCCAGACATAAATAGTGCATATTTTCGGACTACAGGGGACTGTAATTTTTACATTAAAGGGCAAAATTGAAAATCGGCAAACATGTCGCCTTATGTCAGCTGGCTGAGAATTATAACAATTCACATCAATTGATTAAAATCTGAGTTATAACCCAAAGTGCAAAATATCGTTAATTGAGTCATGACATGGAAATTATAGTCAATGTTACAGCTTAGTGTTTGCAACTGAAGGAGGCATATTCTATTTGTCCGTAATGCGTGCCCATGAAGCGTGATGCGCAATGCGTCAATAATGCTCATAATGTAAATCAATCAGAATGATTCGATATGTGTGTGGACGTCAGCCTGCCATTATGGAAACGCTGAGCAAAAACCTGGTGGGTCCTGTCATAATATATGGTTCATATTATTTCACCTTCATTCCTTCATTTCATTTGTGTGTAAAAGATCTGTACACAACTAAATTATAGATGGTGCACCTCAGATACATTTTCATTTTCCAGAAGCATCCCACATGCTGGGGTCGCACGTGTTCTCTGTGTATGCTCATTGTGCGTACTGAAGTAATGCCGATTACTGTCGGCGAAGAAACTTATTTCAGAAAAAAATAACTGTGGATAACAGAGAATACAAAAAATCCAAAACATGCCAGTGACACACTTTTTACTTTATTGTCAATTTAATTGAATTGGCTCGTAATTTTGTATTGTAGTGAAGTGATACATGCGCATAAATGTTTATTTCAAAATGACCTATTGACGATATATATATATATATATATATATATATATATATATATATATATATATATATATATATATATATATATATATGTATATATATGTATATATATCATAATAATAATAATAATAATAATAATAATAATAATAATAATAATAATAATAATAATTATTATTATTATTATTATTATTATTATTATTATTATTATTATTATTATTATTATTATTATTATTATTATTATTGCTATCAATAGGTTTGATAATATGTTAAACCGGCAGTCATATAAGCATAGGTCCTATGTCTTATGCCTCCTCCTCAATTCCATGATATGATGTGAATTTGAAAAATCATAGAAATGAGCAATTTATGGAGCAGCATCACCCTGCTGTTTTTCGATAAATCATATCCATCAACCGATAATGCAATTGAACTATTCAATGACTACAATATTTGGCTGGACAGTTCAGATATATGACAGAACGAAAGGTCTGCAGCAAACAAACTTTCCATTGCCGTGTAATTTATCAGGACACAAATGACACGGCGATGAGCCGATCGAGCATCCAGGTCATACGTAACAGCTTGAACTTTGGCCGTGTTGCGATTCTGCGACACGCATACACCGACAGTAAACAGACAACTCTAAAAATGGTAAGCTGCGTTTAACGTTTCTTTTCTATTGAGCATTTGCAAATATTTTTTTCACATGGTTTGATCCCTAACACTTAAACGGTCACGCCACTGGATTGAGTCGACTACTTCCCTCGACACTTCTTTCAGGCGCCCGGCGTGCGCTGAGGAAAGCTGTTTGTATTGGCAGGTTATCCTGGTAAATCGGCCCTCATACTTTCATTGAAAATATTTTAAGGACGGACAGTATTAAAAAAATGGATGACGCAGACGACATTTGGAAGTACCGGTAGCTGTAGCAGATCATGCACTTTGACCGGGAAAGACGACTTTTAACTATAATTTACTCGGCCACCCTTTGACCCGTTGGTCTGGAAATTCCTGCGGTAGTATATTATATTAGGCAATGTTTACCAGTATACGTCGATCCCGTGTGGCCAGTTTTATCCGTTCAGTGGATGGCAATGGAATTAAATTTTACAGTTAGGATTTCACCCTGCGTACAAACTGATCAGCTGTTTACGTATCGTGCAAGACGACCATTACGGAATATGTGGGGTTAAGGAATAGATTTGTATTATTGCATAAAATAACTGGCTCGTTGGAATACTAATTATAGGCATATATCCCAAGTTAATGGAAGAGCGCGTTTATTTGGGACTTTGGATTATTTATTTTAGCCTCCTCATTATACATGCAAAAGCAGTTTAACAGCCTACCTAGCGGGATCGCATATAAGTAAGTAAGTAGGTAAAACTTTTATGGACAAAACTGAAGGCCAATACTGACCTATTTGTCCTAAATGCATGGTAACTCATCATAAATGCCTGTTTGTACGGAAAATCCTTTATTACATTGGTATTAGAAGAGTAAATATTTTACATGCTAGGATCAGGATGGGTTGCAGTCATATATAATCCCCAATGTATTCATAACACTTGGCCCAGAAATCACACGATGTTCCTTCGTTTCAGCTCGGAGTGCGCCGAGGAAAACTTTGCTTATCATCTTGATCATAGAAAAAACAAAAAACAAAAAAAAAAAAACAAACAAAAAAAAACAAAAAAAAAAAAAAACAAACAAACAAAAACAAAAACAAAAAACCAAGAACCCGACATTTACTATACTGAACTGGGCCAAGTAATTTTTACTGGGGAAAAGTTGCGTGCCAGTGCATTGGCGCCAACGTCTCTCAGGATTATTATCACCCGGTCGCATTACAAAACTGCCATAAGTGTAAAGTCCTTGTCTCTTATGTAAAACAAACGAATAGCAAGGATTCACTTTCAGCATTTTATACCGAGAACGCGCGGTATTTACAGTATAATAAGTGTCGTTTATTATTTTTTAGTAATGGTTAAGTTGCTTTTTTGTCTGCTAACTGGTTTAGGCCCATATTAAGTTATATGTGTGCATCAGATATGACTCAATTTCGTTTTTGTTTGTTTGTTTATTTATTTATTTTCTTGTTACCTCGGCGAACTTGTCATTTAGGTGAGGTCATGTGGTGCTTAGGTGTCCGTCGCCCCCGCCCCAGCCCGTCGTCTACAACATTTCCGACATCTCCAAAAGTTTGTTTGTTTATTTATTATTTTCTTTTTTACCTCAGCGAACTTGTCATTTAGCTGAAGTCATGTGGTGCTTGGGCGTCCGTCGCCTCCGCACCAGCCCGTCGTCTACAACTCACATTTTCGACTTCTCCACAAGGGCCTTCTAGATTCAGGTCAAACTTGGTGAGAATGTACCTTGGGCGGGTCTCTACCAAGTTTATTCAAATGGTCACGCTCCAATGCTATTTGGATTTTTTGAAAATAAAGTTTTGTGTTCATGTTTTGGTGAAATTTTGTAAAAACTTCTATCAAACCTCCATGCAAATTGCTTAGAAATTGTACCGGGACATTTCTTGGGACCCCAACACTTTTAGTTGTTCAAAAGGTGGCACTGCGTTTTTTGTCTGTTTTTAATGAATTTTTGGTCTGTGTGGTCTGTGGGGATGCACGGAATCAGATGCAGACCTATCGGAGAGTGTTCAACTGGCTGTAGCCCGCCTAGCGACGGGAGCAATACGTTGTACAAGCTATTCCATAACTTTTCAGTGAAACAGGATCCGAGACACTTTCGAAACGGAGAGAAATACACAGATTAAAACTTTTTTTTTTTTTTTTTTTACAAAATAGTCCATGGAAATGCACCCGCGTACAATGCAACCTAGTTCGTGGAAATGTATCATCTAGAAACCAATACAATGTCAGGTCTAAAAACAAACTAGAAACCAATACAATGTCAGGTCTAAAAACAAACTGACTGAATCCAAATGCAGAATCAATTTATACGGAAAGTCCTTTATTCCTTCAACTATTCGACATTGGAACATGCTCTTACTTGCCGTTCGTAATTCAGAAGATGCAAAATCATTTCAACATAAACTAGATACAGACAAACCGAAAACCAAAGACTTATTTTACATTGGTATAAAGAGACTAAATATTTTACATGCTAGGATCAGGATGGGTTGCAGTCAGGTGAATGAAGACAAGCATACAATAGGAGTCCTAAGTTCTCCTGCCTGCACATGTGGTGCGCCTACTGAAATGTCCTTTCAATATTTTTTGAAAGCCCAAATTATATTATCAAAAGAAATAGATTACAATTAATAATCATACCACTGGTACCTTTCATTATAAATACCTTATTGTATGGAACCAATAACTGTTCAAAAGCAAACAACAAAATATATATTTGATGCAACACAAAAATTTATTTTTCGGTCAGGAAGATTCAAACCACTTTAACTTAACCAAACAATATATAGCCCTGATCAACAGTACAATGTTTTAAGTTTGAATATTTTTATGCGAACATAGATTGTTACAGCTATATTTCTGACCAAGCAACTGGAAGTCCCTCTATCTGTCCCGTATATGTGACCTGTCTAATGTGCTCAGTTTTATGTTCGTGTTACTGTGTTGTCCTATGAATTGTGCTTCTAGCATCTATTTTTTTACATGCTTACTTTTATTGCACACAATACGATTACTTTTAATTGTCAGGTGACTGAGACATACACCTTGCATGTAATACTGTTCCTGATTGTAACATAAGTAAAATTGTATTTCAACAGCAATAACTGTTATCATTTACATTTTTATTGCACGAGAGGGATTCATATAGGCATCGTGCCTGTTTTTCCATCGTTTTTTTTTTTTGAGATAAAATATGTTCAAACCAATGAATTTTTGTGTGTTGTCGCTGTCCGGAGATAAAATATGTTCAAACCAATGAATTTTTGTGTGTTGTCGCTGTCCGACTTCTCCCAAAATACAATACTAAAATTTGGTAGAAATGTAGCTTGTGAGAGGGTTCAATAAACACGTTCTCCATGTTGATTTACAGTAGACCCCTGATTTATAACAAAATTTTCTATTCGGGTACCTGTCGTTAAATGAATGAATTCCTATCAACTACCACTTTAACCAATAAGGATTGTACTGGGAAGTCACATCTTCGACTTCTTCTCCAAAACCGCCGACAAGATTCACTCCAAACTTGGTAGCGATGTACCCTGCACACACTGAATGAATACAGTGACCTTTCCAAATGAAAATAAACAGCCATACACATTTTCATATCATTGACATGTACTTAACAATTGAAGGATATCGGTATTAACTCAAGAGGCCACTTATTACGATATTGCAGATAAATATCTCATTGTATAAACGTAAATCAACGAGTCTTTTAAAATGAAGTTTTAACAAATTTTATAACAGAAATGGGCAGGTCAAGAGAATAACAAGATTACTACCCATATAAGATTTGGGCTCACACTCCATTGGTCAAGCGAAATGGATCTCACATGGGGAAACACAATAAGCAGAACACATATTCATATGATTTAAAAGATTATTATTATTATTATTATTATTATTATTATTATTATTATTATTATTATTATTATTATTATTATTATTATTATTATTATTATTATTGTTGTTGTTGTTGTTGTTGTTGTTGTTGTTATTATTATTATTATTATTATTATTATTTTTATTATTATATGCTTTCACACTTTGTTGTTTGTTTGTTGAACCGCAGTCATTACATGTATAAGGGTCAACATATGTGTTAACCAATATTACATTCCCATCAAAATGTTTCCAGTTTAAATTGAATATAATTTAACTTTTATCTAATAAATTTATAATTACAGGATGTATTTTCATTAAACTTGCGTGTCATATCTTGGAAAGCATCAGAATATATTCAAATTTATAAGATTAAACGTAAAATTCATAAAACAAAATCCCAAGTGTCCCGATATAATTTTTGAAAATATTGTCTCAGGAAGGTGGCATATTGATAATTGTGAATTTTTCAAGCATGTCACGGGAAAAATATTGATGGAAATTTTACTGTTCGGTTTAGTTTAAACATACTTGTTTAAACTTGATTGCCCTATAGTACAATGAGACTAATGCCTAGGTTCTCCAGACACGGAGAGACACACGATATATATATATATATATATATATATATATATATATATATATATATATATATGTGTGTGTGTATATATATATATATATACATATATATATATATGTGTGTGTGTGTGTGTGTGTGTGTGTGTGTGTGTGTGTGTGTGTGTGTGTGCAAGAGGCAAGAGTATAGAAGAACCACGAGCCACTTAATATCACCCCATGCAATAAAGTTCATATAAGGACAAGACAATATCCTGTCGGGTCAGAATTGACGATAATGGGCCGTCTTCTGTTTTGCATAGCTCACGGATGAGTGCGGCAGTGGCGTTTTGGTCATCGTCAGACTCGGTGAAGTCAAAAGAACAAATTCTGTTCAAACTGAAATGTAAATGATGTGTGTAGAATGTACATTTTCTTAAGTTATGCTTAGGGAATATGACATTTAGTGAATTACAAGTAAGTGAACAACTTTCTTGCATGGCTAAAACGACGCATGTTTGAATCAAACAATCGCTGCAATCCAGTATTTTATAGAAAATATTTCACAACTCTCTTATGTTGAATCTCTGTAGGGAAGTAATCACAAATAACACGAGGTAAATTGCTGTGAGTTGCAGAGGGAATTTTCCAAATAAACCGTATTACTTGCCTCCATACTTAGACAAATTATTTTGCTCTTTGTTTGAAAAATCCCAGTTTGCACCAGGACAAACTCATGCAATACACCTCAAATAATTTAATCTTGGGGGGGGGGGGGGGATTTGAACATTTTCCCAAAATGTGGCGTTATCATGTTAACTTCAGTTTGGAAGTTACGTTCATAGTTAATGACATTATTGTCATTTAGACTGGAACTTAAAATATTTCTTAAAAGAAATATGATTGGACTTTTTGCCATAACACGCTCATACTCTCCATGAACTCATGTCGTGTATGATTGCCAAACAAACAGTGCTGCCCTCAGGTGACCAGTTACACAAGCATCACTTTATTACATTTATTGGGGAAACGGAGAAATGTGCCAACTCCTGCATGCACAGGCCATTATTGTCATAACACTTCAAATCGCATAGAACATATCCTATTTAATATCGAGGAATGATGGTTTGTCGGAAATGCTCCTCCCCCTCTCCCCCTACCACCACCACCAACAACAACATCCCCATAACGTGTTCTTCGTGGTATCTCATACACTGGCTGAAAAGATGTATGCACATATTTTGGGTGTCATTTGTAGCAATATTTCACATCTGTGAAACTTCCAGTCAACTCGTGTTGTTACCTCATCATGCTCGGATTATCTTAAAGCATGATCTTCCTCCTGTTTCCAGAAATATCTGCTCTATCGTAATCGTCGTGATAGAAAAGAGTTTTACATGTACTTGCCTATGCTTTAAAGCGTATTGCCGTTTTAATCAAATTCATTAACTCAAGTCTTCGATTTTGCAGCATGGTGTAGAAGATATTCAGTAAGTATTTACTTTTTCCCCTGCATTCATATATGATAGACGTGCGTCACATATTATTTATCGCATCCTTTTTGTTCAAGGAGAATCCATTCCTCGATAGAGTGTTATATCAGCAAAACTAATATATTGTTTTTCATTTGAGTACAGCTACAAATATATCATTTGCAGTCACTTTCCATACCAAGGATTTTCAGCCGGCTTGGTCCCGTCAGGTGGCGCTCATGCGGCAACAATCGCCTTTCACACAGAGCATTGCCTCGACAGTTCAGCAACGCCAGTCAAGCGGCCTCCGTCCTCGGCTTACAGGGACAGAGCACACCGCTTGAGACACTTTCAGAAGAGGAGCAACTTATGAAAGATGCAGGTAAAACATCAATTAGTTTTGTGTTTCACTTCTACAGTTCACATCATTTACCTTCTTTCACTTGTCTCAACACACACGTAGAACTGAATGGCCCACCAAAATATGTGCAGGTGGAAACAATTGATAAAAACTCTATACAGTCTTTTTGCACACATCTAAATGGGAAAAACATTTTGCATAACTTAGACCGGGAACTTAACTCGGATCCAAATAAGAATTACGAAATTTTAGAAAACACTATTCTATGTGCCAAAGCGAAATATTTACCAAAAAGAACCGTGAAATTTCACAAGTACAAACACAAATTTACTCCCTGGATCACTGCTGGCATCTTAAGGTCAATCAAATATCGTGACACTCTGTATAGACAACTAAGAAGTACTCCGTTAGAAACCCCTGAATTTCATATCATAAAGCAGAACCTTAAAACATACAATACAATACTACGTAGAAATATTCGTGAATTAAAGCAACAATATTACCAGTCAGAATTTCAAAAATTCAAAAGTAACACTAAAAAAACTTGGGACACCATTAGAATTGTTTTGAATATGAGTAAAAATAAAAAAGCATTCCCTTCTTTTTTCTTAATTGACAACACAAAAATAACAAATAAAGAAACAATAGCAGATCATTTCAATACATTTTTCACAAATGTCGGACCAAAACTGTCATCCAAAATTGACACATCAAATAAACCATTGTATTCTTACTATCTGAATGATAATATTGACCATGTTTTTCATTTTAAGCAGATCAACTCAGATCACATAGTCAAAATTATAAATGATTTTAAGCCAAAATCAAGCACTGGGCATGATGGCTTATCTATGAAACTGATTAAAAAATTGATCCCTTGTCTTGCTGAACCTCTCACTCTCATTATAAACCAATCTCTAACTACGGGAATTTTTCCAAATAAGCTAAAAATTGCAAAAGTAGTACCTTTATACAAGAAGGACAACACAAATATTTTAGAGAATTATAGACCAATTTCTCTACTCCCAGTCATGTCAAAAATCTTTGAAAAAGTAGCTTATTGTCAGTTATATGATTATTTCACAACAAATTCACTATTTTATAACAGCCAACATGGATTTAAAAAGATGCATTCGACTGAAACAGCTGCTCTGGAGTTTTTGGACCGAACCATTCAAATTCTTGACCATGGTAATCTGCCATTAAGTATATTTTTGGACTTATCTAAAGCTTTTGATACTTTGGATCATCACATTCTTTGTAAAAAATTGGAACATTATGGTATCATCGGCACTGCTTTACATTGGTTTAGCAATTACCTTGAGAATAGATCACAGTTTGTTTTATATGACAATATCTGTTCCAAACCACTTCCTATCAAAACCGGGGTTCCACAAGGATCCATACTTGGACCTCTTCTTTTTATTATTTACACAAATGACATGCACAAAGCATCTTCCAAGTTCACATCTATTCAGTATGCTGATGATACAACTTTAATTAGCCCTCTATGTTGCCTTTCTTTTCATGTCAATACTGAATCGTATGAACAAGACACATCAAAAAACATAAATTTTGAATTGAATAAGGTAGTCGACTGGCTTGCAGCAAATAAACTGTCATTAAACATAGGCAAAACCAAATACATGTTATTTCATTTCTACCAAAGGAGAATAAATTTCATTTTAAATCTAAAAATTAATAATATGCTAATTTCAAAAGTGGAAGAATTCAACTTTTTAGGCTTAACAGTTCAGGAAAATTTAAATTGGAATGCTCATGTAAATAAAGTAGCAAATAAATTATCTAAAGTTATTGGTATGTTTAAGAGACTACATAAGTACATCCCGGCTAGTGCTCTGTTACTAATTTACAACTCTCTCTTCCATTCATATATCAATTATTCTATCCTTGCTTGGGGTTTTTCATGCGAACGGATCTTCCTTTTACAGAAAAAAGCTGTACGCCTTATGTGTTCAGAAAGATTTAATGCCCACACAGACCCACTTTTTAAAAAATTAAACATCTTAAAAGTGACTGAGGTTTTTCAGTTGAGATCAATTAAGTTTTATTATAGCTATGTTAAAAGCGAATTACCACAATACTTTAGTAATTTATATAGAACTCCTGTGCAGATTCATTCTCACTTTACCAGAAATAGAGAAAATATTCCTCCTCCTAGGCCCACCAATATTACCTCTGAAAAATGTATAAGATACTATGTCCCATCCCTTATCAAAACCCTTCCATCTTGTATTACTGAGAAGTTTGAGACACATTCTTACTCTGGTTTATCCAGCTATGCAAAAAAATATTTTATTAACAGGTATCAAGATATATGCACTGTGCCAAACTGTTATGTATGTAATAATTGATTCTAGTCCTGTCTAATAATAATTTTTGTATGTACATGTTTTAGTCATGCTTAGTATCTTTATGGATTTCATGGTATTTTTATGATAATCAGTTTGTTTATTAAGTTACCTCCTTTTTTGGTGGCCCCAGTGATAGCGGACTCAGGTCCTTAATTGGGGTCATCCAGACACTCATCAATTTTTGTATTCCAACGCGTCTAACTGTCATGTACGTTTGAGTTGCAATATTACATACCGTTTGTATCCATAACAATTATATTTTGTCAAATAAACGTTCTCTGACTCTGACTCTGACATCGACTGAACATTTTATATAGGTCTCTGGGTACTGTTCAGCACCACAATGTCCAGTCGTCAGACAAACAGTTCGAGAAAATGCAAGATTTAATTGCCCCAGTGCCGTAGCTCATTAAGTATTTATAAACTTCCTCGTTTGATTATCTACATTCCTTTGGAAACGTTAGAATTACGATAAGATGGTTCTACTGGCTCGATAGCAAATAAGCTGATAAATTAACCCTCTCCCCCTCTAAAACTAACAACCCAAACCGGTTGATGTCGTCTGCTTCAACGTTTCCGTTTTCTTAACACAATTTCAGCAGCATTGACAAAACAATTTTTGGGAAAGTTATTGATGAGACCTATCATGATACCATGCGCCAGCTCAGCAGTTTCCTTGTCATGGGTTTGAGCTCAACACACAACTTGTCTGCAAAGAATTCTTACCATGTCATGTGCTAACTGCATTGTTCAAAGTAGGAGATCAGAAGTTTTTCAATGACGGGATCTGAATGCCTGTAGGCCTATTTGGCTGAGCTAACGTCTGCTGTCTGCTTTTCTACGGGAAATAGCACAACTTTTGTTGGGTCGTGCTCTTATTCAAATCACAACTGAAAATTTGACCTTTAGGCCTATAACAATAAACACAAACTCAAGAAATAAAAATATTGAACGGTCGTCAGTGATTGGCTATATGATGACTGTGTGTATGTTTTTTTGGTTTTCAGCCGCAGTTGTCTTTGTGAGCAATTTCACAGTGTTAGAGTCCAACCGTTAACATTTACGAGTACGATTGAAGTATGTACAGATATATAGTAAGCGAAATGTCCACTGTTCTGGCACCTCTCTGTCGTTCTGTTATTATTCCGTGAAGCCATGCAACTACATGTAGTTACATTTTAATTTTATCTTTCCATATCACTGGTGTGCGCAATGAAACCGTGATCTTGAACTAGTGAACATTATCAGGCTATTTCTTTGGCTCAATATTGTTGTGCAACACTCGGTATATTAAAAACACAAAGTTAATCATTCTATACACTTAATCCATTTGAATTGCATGTCATTATAAATTATTAGCGTCCAAGTTCGCTCGGGAGCGTATACAGCCTCTGGTACGCGAGATGGACGACAACAAAAAGATGGATGCTGGTCTACTTCGGGGACTCTTTGAGAATGGGGTAAGTATAGACTCAGCTGCTTAGGATGACCAACAAAAAATGGACAATATTGTGCATTTCAAGGACTCTTGTGGACGGGGTAAGTTTAGTTTCTGGTGCGAGAGATGCACAACAGGAAAAAAATTGATGTTGGTCTGCTTCCAGGTTTCCATGGGTACTTCAACAGTTTCTGTTGCTTAAAGGGAATGAGACTCGGAAGTGCTGCTACCAACAGGTAGCAGCACGTTGTGTATTAATTATATGCATGAGACAGACCAGTATACGTAACTTCTTGTCAGCTCAACAAGAGGGTAACACCTCAGCCGACGTCACGTGGGTAAACCCGGCCCACAAACAGAGATGGATAAAAAAAGTTTATTATCACATGACCATAGTAGGATGACGTCACAGCTAAAGAGCCCACCCTGGCAGTAAATGTGGCCCAAATTTTCTGCCCACTTCCTATTACCTTTAAACGGAACGACAACAGACGGACACTTGCTTATTTTAGGCCCAGATAGCTAACAAACATTGACCCAATGCTGTTCTACTGATATTTGCTCATTGGCCCAATGCTGTTCCATGCTGATATTTGCTCCTTGGTCCAAGGCTGTTCCACTGATGTTTGCTCATCAGCCCTATGCTGCTCCACTAATGTTTGCTCATTGGCCAAAAATTGAATAAATGAATCTTACCAATGACGTTGGGCTTTCATTAAGCCGAAATAATTTGCCCGACGCAGATGTTGAGCAAAATCACTACCTTAGCGAATATAACCATGCCACGTGAAGATTTAATCAAGGGTCATTCAATACACTAAATGACCTTCCCTATATTCATCCAGTCAATTAACCCTGCTAACCACAACTAAACTTCTTCTTTTTTTTTTTACACCCATCTGTATCGATTTCAATAAAACAGACAAAGCAGGTTACTGATAAAAACAAACACTGTTAAATCTTGCGGTAAGCCATTCTTTCCTTAAGCAACGCTTTCCACAGTTTGACCACAGTAATTATATTGAAAAGTTTTATCAAGTGACCTGGATAGACGAGAGACCTCGCTGAGCATGTTCAGGTTAGATGTAAGCCCAACATTATTGCATGGCAAGATGGAGATGTTGGGTCAATGTGTAGTTACCTGCGAATTTTCTTTAAGTCTCAGGTAATCACAGCTCCAGATTAATGAGCTGTTCTACAACAAAACTAATTGATGCGCAGTGATCTAATTTAAGGTACATTTGAGAATGGTGTAAGTGCAACCTCACATGCCAACGACGGATGAGAACGACGAAATAGGCACTGGCACACTTTAACGGGTCAGAGAAGGGAGGAACTTCATTCCTTAAACCTTCCCGTGTAAGGTTTGCTCTGTCTCGCCAATTTACCAATTTGCCGTTTTAATTGCTTAATTGCTGGCTGGCAGAACCCAGATTGAGGGACTGGCAGAACCCAGATTGAGGGACCATAAATTTCGGACCTCCGACGCGCTTCTTGCGTAAAAGGTTTGACCAACAGAAGAGAAAAGGGTCATTCGGTTGCAATGTACTCTTTGGCCTGGCGTTTGAGGTATGCCATTCAAACGGCACACACTTGGCTGGAGCCGTCCCGCTCAGAATCCTGAAGATCCTTTGAATTTTTATAAAATAAATTGCGGAGAACACTTTAAATGTATATAGCTGAGTCCAACTACCGCAAAAATACCCTTAGCCAGAAATGGAATGTGGTTTAACTGACCATTGAAGAATAAACTTCTGGTAGGAACATTATTTTTGAGACGTAATGTAACGATATCTGGAAAACACTCCAATAAAGTAATAAATAGAGCAGTCAATAGTTGAGATTGTTGTAAAATTCCCTGTGCCATTCGGATTTGTGAGTGACGATGACTCTTGACAATTTATTGGTGTTTCGGATTGATAAGTGCATGTTTTTCGGGCTACAGAGTGCCTTTCTTTTTTCAACAATATACTGGGTCTGTGATATATAATGCTCATGATTTGGATCGTATAGTTTGGGTGTATTGTCTTTGGTTGAATTTGACCTAACACGTCAGAAATTGGTTGACATCAGTCTATGATGTGGTTAATGTTATGAATAATTTGAACATTTTCTAAATAATCATTTCAATGAATGAACGACAGAGCACAAATGACGGACTGTTCTTTGTCTGTTTTCAGTTTATGGGTATCGAGGTCGATCAAAAATACGGTGGCACCGGTTCTTCTTTCACCTCAACATGTCACGTGATGGAAGAAATAGCGAAAGTAGACATGTCAGTTGCTACCTGCGTTGACGCCCAGAATACCTTAGTCAACAGTTATATCAATGCGTTTGCCTCTGAGGAACAGAAGGAAAAATATTCGCCCCGTTTGGCAAAAGATACGGTACCGAAACTCATTCATCATTCCTTGTTTGCAGTGTTGTTACATTCAATCACAAAATACCATGTTACAAGAATCTGCGGCTGAGTGAAGTTTTCGCAGGTGTAAACATTTTCAAAGTAAATCATTTTTTAAACATCTTGGAAAGTGCCGTCAAAAAGCGTTCCTATTGTGTAAACTAATTCTGCAGAGTGCTGACTTACTCTAAACGGTGTATCTGGTTAATGGAAAAACATAATCAGTCTTCAAGTTGTCGGCTGAGACACAATAGACTGAAAATGATAGCATTTGCTGAGACCGCGTGTTAAATTAAAAATGTATTGTAACAAGTCAAGTATGTCGTGAATTTTAATTCTGGTTGTCCAAAAAGACGGTGTTTAAGGCAACGTTACTCTCTACCGATATTACCAAAAGATGAATGATGCAGATGACACGTTTATTATAATACCTAGAACAGAACAAAAAAAAAAAAAAAAAGAAAGAAAAAACAGAAAAAAAAAAAACAAATTGAAACAAAACCCAAAACAAAACCCAAATAAACAAACAAAACAAAAGCAAAACCAACACACAGACACAAACACAGACACACACACAGACTCACACACACAAACACACACAAAAGAACAGAAAAAGAAAAACACAAAAACACAAAGTATGGTACAATATCGCCATTTTTTGCTTGATGTAACGTTACAAATTTTTATTTCTACAGGTTGGCAGTTTTGGTTTGTCAGAACCCTCATCCGGATCTGATGCTTTTGCACTGAAAACAACGGCTGTCAAAGATGGGGAACATTATGTTCTGAATGGCTCGAAAATGTGGATAACCAATTCTGAACACTCCGGGATATTTCTCATAATGGCAAACGCGGATCCGTCCAAGGTAAGCAAAATGATGGGTATACATGTATATGACAACTGACAATAGTATATCATATGTACAATTTTCTAAATAATTTCTACTTGTTTAATTTCCTACAATAAAACTGAATGAACAAGTTCATTGCAGACTGAAAAAAGGCGTGGGAGTTGGAAATATATCTATCAGCGAATACCGGAAGTGATTTATATATTTCTGACTCTGAGATTTACAGAATGCCTGCAAGAAAACATCACGTACTTCAACAACTACCATTATTGCCACTGCTGGTACCTTTCGTGCTGCTGCGCTTTTGTCACCTCCGTTTTTTTTTCTTCGTCCTCCTTCTTCCTTTACGTCTTTCCTCTTTCTGCTCCTTTTTTTCCCACTTCTTGCGCCTCCTTCTCTTTTCTATTCATCCCGTCCTTGCTCGGATGTCGCTGTATGAAGAGATGAATCTCTCTCTCTCTCTCTCTCTCTCTCTCTCTCTCTCTCTCTCTCTCTCTCTCTCTCTCTCTCTCTCTCTCTCTCTCTCTCCTTCTTACACATTGTTGCTCAGTGAAAAAATTCTGCATATATTTCAGTTTGATGGTGTCCTCGAATTACACTATGGAGAATTTTCATTCTTTCTTAAGACCTTTTTCCACTAACTTGTCGGAGCTTCATCTTGTGTGCGGCAGGAGTCACCGTTTGAAACATCTGTAATCGTAATGGTGGCTTCACAGGAAATTTCAGTCACCAGATCGGTGTGAAAGAGCTCCCCATGGGTCGAGACAAAACATACTAGTAGCCTAATTTTCATTTTGCCTGTCTAAGTTGAAAGTCAATGTCAAATGGCTCACCCAATGAGAATGTATTGTTTTTATGTGGCTTGAAGCAGTGTCGCCCAGATGGCTAGGAACTGCCTCGGGAAAATCTTGTCATTCTGGACAACTATCAACCAAGTTTTGTATGCGGTAATTTATTTGTGAACTTGATTTACGTTTTTTTTTTGTTTTCATGACGAACATTTTACAGTTTTTATCACATCTCAAAAACTTTGTAAATGCGACAAGCCTGACAACTGTTGAACTTTTGATGATCTTGACAATTTGTTTTAAGGTCAAAGACAACGTTTAAAAATAGCTGGACAGTCGAAGCTGTCTGATTGTAATTCGTTGTGTCAAGTTTGTATATAACCTTAGAAAATGTTTCTTATTATATTTGAATGCTACTCTGAAAAATAAAGCGACACGTGGACGTACAACTACATTCATGTGGAAATCATATGACGAATGATACTATTCTGATTCTTTTCCAGTGATCAGTTAGCATTTTAGCTGTGCTGACTTGTCAGATATCACTCTCGCTGGACCTTTCACCACATTAGTGAAAGAGATGATGCAGTAGTTATGTATCTTCTGACAGAGGATGTACATATAGTGTTTAGTAATAACTGTTGGTTTATTTTCATTTTATTTATTTATTTATTTATTTATTTATTTATTTATTTATTTATTTATTTATTTATTTATTTATTTATTTATTTATTTATTTATTTATTTATTCATTCATTCGTTCATTTTTTTATTTATTTATTTAGTTAGTTTTTTGTTTATTTATTTTTTTTTTGACATGGCAAATCTGACATATTGGCTAATATGTTGGTGATGGTGGACCCTGGGCTTAAAGGTATTATTAAACATTAATGGGAAGATAGCTGTGGGATTTCACTTGGAGTTGTTAATTTTGACTTTAAATGGCCTTTAAAAGGTCAAATTGACGTATTGGCTCCCACTTTGGTTAAAGTTTTGGTCCACTATTGGTCAGCACTTACAAAAAAAATTGTACTTGCAGATGGAGAAAACTCTAGTTGCAGATGCAAAATCAGCCATATCACAACGATCGCTCCCAAAACTGCTGATAGAAACTACCGAGGGAAACGGTGACGCGTCTGCCATACATTTGATATATCATTCATGGTTGTCAGAGCACACTCACACACATGTCGAAATATTTGATTGTTTCCTACAAGAAATTCCTTCTTTTTTTCATAGGGATATAGAGGCATCACGTGTTTCATTGTTGAAAGAGACACCCCTGGGTTGATCATAGGTAGACCGGAAGACAAGCTGGGTCTCCACGCATCCAGTACATGTAGTTTGTTCTTTGAAAACGCCAGGGTAAGAATTTGGATTCCTTGCGCCCAGCTAGTATTTTTTGTGAAAGCCAATGTGGATAGAAAATTGGTGTAGATTTCTGTAATAAATAATTGCACTCCATAGTTTTTCGTTTTCTTCTTGTATTTGTTAATTCAAGTTAAGATAAAGCAATTATACCGCATTTTGGTATTGTTATAGTAACCGTTTGAAGCTGCTGGCAATAATTACATACTCAACTCAAACGTAGCTTTTGCATTAAATTACAAGAGGACAAGAATTTTACATAATGTGAACAATGTTACATAGACAAAACAAATCTTACCTTTATTTTTTTTTTCATGGCCGTTGCTGTAGATTGACTTTTGCTTTACACAGGTACATGAAAGTCAGATCTTAGGACAGGTGGGAGAAGGTTACAAGTATGCCATTCATATTCTAAATGAGGGCCGGATAGCGATTGCATACATGGTAAGCACACAATAGAATTATGTTTGTTGAAATTTAGATACACATTATTATTAATCTTATTTTAAAAGTGATCACAAAGCGTGAGCTAGAAAGGTAAATTAAATGACCAACAAATTTTCTTCAAGCTTTTTGTTCATGTTTGTCGCGCTAAAATGTATTTTTAATTTACACAGAATCTTCGGGACTCTCTTAATGCATAAATTGGCCAATCGGCTCTGCTCATTAAAAGTCACACAACAGAACTGGTTATGGACGTTTTCCATTTTCGGCTATGTGAGATGCACGTGAGATAATATGTTCGAGTCCAGCTTGTTCGTTACCATTTTAAAACGATATTGACCAGGAAACCTATTTGGCTGATCCAAAGCATAAACCTCTGTAACATCGCACTTGCATGTTGCATTGTACATTGTGTGTTTTGAGAAAATCCATAAGCACTTCGTATCATTTTTTAAGGTAATAGCGGCTTTGATTTATTGGTAAACAAAGAAAAATCCCGGAGAGTTTACAATTCGAGACAAAGAGGCTGGGTCCCCAAATCCATAAACTTTCAGTATAAGATAAGCTGCTGAGTAAACTTTCAGTACCAGATAAGCTGCTGAGTCAACAGCTTTGGTGGGCGTAAGTTGCATAACGCTCAAAATGATCTGCGGAAAGCTATTTACCTGGAGCATTCTTGTCTTTTATGGAACTATACAGGCATACCCATACTTTAAAGAAAACAATTTTTGTGAGGAATTTGACTCTGGGGACACTATCAATATTCAGAAGAAAGCAACTCTTGTCTTGCCTGACGCTCGCAGAGTTAATCTCTCTTCACGTTTACTCGCTCGTGTTTTGAACAGATGCTGGGGGTGGCTCAGGGGTGCTTAAACCACACCCTTTCTTATGTGCAGCAAAGGGAGCAGTTCGGTCGACCAATATGGCAATTTCAGGTACGTTCAAATCTTTCCTTTGGCAAAAAACAAAGAAGCACAGCGGAACTTACACAAACAAAATCAGACACACATAATAATAGAAATTTCGGTTTGCACACATTTATTGTATAACTGATGGTGGATCATTTACGAATGCTATAACAAAACTAACGGATACAGTCACAAAATCTCTTAGACGACTAAAAAGAATATTTCTTAATACAAAGGTAGATATCCAGAAGTTAGTCATTCTTTTCTATAAATTGATCACCCCTATTCTTCTTTATGCATGTGAAGCATGGGGTCCATACGTGTTACCAGTTGATAAATTGTTATTGGACAGTGGAATTGCATAGCAGCCTCCCAGACTCGCTAAAGTTACTGATGTTGGCGCACGTCGGGCCAACAGAATATCAACGCCCAGGCACAGCTGCTATGGGGGCAATGGAATTGCTGAATATTTCAAATTTCCTTTCGAAAAAATACATTTAAGTTACTTAAGATCCAGTTTAGGAGTCCACAAGAAAGCTTCCAATATAGCAGTTGTAAGTGAATTAGGTGCATATCCACTAAGCATGCAAGTATTCAAATAAATATGCAAAAACTGGCTGAGAATAGTCCACATGAATCCTAACCCTCTATTTTACGACTGCTTTCTGTGTGACGTAGAAAACATTAATACCAATAAATTTTAATGGTTATCATCTGTGAAATGTGGGTTTTATCATATAGGCTTTAAAAATATATGAGAAAATATCGGTTACAACACACCTGATTTCCCTTCTAATATTTTTCAAAAAAAAAAAAAAGATTACAGAATAACTTTATCAACCAATGGAAATCGGATATGTCCAATAATGTGGAAGGCGATAAAAAATTGAGCACCTGCACAAAATTTAAGGACGACGTCAATATGGAAAAGTATCTTATTGTAATGTATGATAACCAGGTTAAAAAGAATATAACTCGTTTGCGAATAAGTGCCTATAAACTTAAAATAGAAACAGGTAGACACAGACGTTCCCACAAAATTTCGGTCGAAGAACGAAAATGTGAAAATTGTAACGAAATACACGACGAATTTCATTTAATTATAAACTGTAAAAAATACAACAAGGAAAGAAGTACAATGTTTGACAAATTAGCCGATATTTTCCCCTCATCTAATGATAATCTCGACAA
Source organism: Hermodice carunculata (assembly GCA_964020975.1). Taxonomy (NCBI): domain Eukaryota; kingdom Metazoa; phylum Annelida; class Polychaeta; order Eunicida; family Amphinomidae; genus Hermodice; species Hermodice carunculata. The sequence goes on along the minus strand of OZ026616.1, from coordinate 11,257,064 downwards.
TCAACAAAAGTTTGAATTTATTATGAAACTTGATGAAGTGGAAAAAATTTTGATACTTCCAGCATTTTGTACCGAAAGTGATACGAGGAAGAGGTCCTTTTTTAATATGCTATGATATGCTCTGATTATATTGAAATGTATCGTTTGTGTACACCATTGTAATGTGTTATGTCTGACAGATTTGCACGTGTGTATTGTGATGTAGTTCATTCATGCTCGATTATGGCGTGGCGCTGCAATCGACTCCTTTTTCCATATTGATGAATAGGAACATTTAGGTTACCAAGTGTGATTAAAGTATGTTGCATGTTATACCACTCGTAATATATTCCCATTCATGAAAATATAACATGCGAAATGTATGCTGTTTTCTGACAGTCACAATATTTAAACTTTCACCAGTTAATTTGGTAGGGCTATCGCGCAAAATTTAGTCTGTGTAAGTTGTCAACCTTTTAAAGATCCGATCGTGCGTTCCTGAGCCTCATTGCAGCTTTAATAGTCATTCACGATCAATGGTTGAGAGAGAACAGAGCAGGAACAAAAAGACCCATACACTTTCGAGAACCTGTGGCCAGTCAGTGAGGCTGTATTTGTCTGCCCACCAGATGGCTCCATTTGCAAAGAGCCAACTGCCCTGCCTGGGTTACCCGTGGCGCCATCGGCAACATAAATTCTCCATTCTACACTTGTTATTTTGCAGTCTTTACAGCATCAAATATCCCACATGGCAACGCTCATCGAGGCGGCCAAGTGCCTGTCCTACAATGCGGCCAGGCGCAGGGACAGTGGTCTTTCCGTCACGAAAGAAGCTGCTATGGCCAAATATTTTGCGGCAGATGTGAGTAACCTTAACATAATAAATTTGGACAAGATAATGGAGTCGTAAGAAACACATTCTTATCCCGTATAACTTTTTTCCAGTGCCGCGTTTTAATAATATCATTGTGCGCCTTTTGCATGGAGTGTGGGATATGAAATACTACTCTTTGTCTGGGAGTGAAAACCCATGTAGCATCGTGCTATTTAACAAGTAACATTAAAAAAAAAAAACAACAACAAAAAAAAAAAACAAAAAAAAAAAAACAAAAAAAACAAAAAAACAAAAAAAAAAAACAAAACAAAACAAAACAAAAAAAAAATAAAAACGATTTGTCGTGACAGGGATACGTGTGAGGTGCTATATTCTATTGTATTCTATTTTAAATACAGGTATCACATGTTTGCACCAGTACAGTATATCAAGGAAACTGTTGGCGATCATTGTGTGCCTTGAAGTCATGTCCTGCATAACATTATCTCGGTCAGAGCAATCTCCCACCTCCTCCCCAACAAAAAGGTGCTAATCAGACGGATCTAGATCTTCCCTAGACCATTTGATGCGAGCACATAATAACAGTGCAAAATGAAATGAGGTTGAAGACTGCATGGTTTCAGTGGAAAAGTGTTCTCGCAGAACTTGTTTAGTATTTTTAATTCAGCAAACCGACACATTAAGTGAAAGATTTTTTATCGTTTTTCGTTTGTCACGTTTTTGTTGTTTTTCACCGGTCATGTCCATCGTAGACATGACATCCACAATTCACAACGTTTGGCTCCTCAAAAAAAAAAAAATAATGATAAAATAAAATAAAATAAATAAATAAAACATCGCTCAGTCGATTTATTTGAACGACGTGACTCGTGCATTTCTACGATTTTTTCTTTTAATGAGGTGCTCCAATAACTTTTTTCTATATCTTCTTTTTACTTGCTTCCCTAATTACCAGCTTGCTTACTTCCTTCCTTATTTTTCCGACACCGCCAAGGTAACTTGCTTGGAAAGTACGCAGGGATACAGTTGGTTGGTACCTGAGTTTTTGGCGTTGACTTTCTTCCAAATATCAGTCGGGAAAATTGGTGGTTTTTTCCAGAGGCATTTGAACCAGGACTTTGTCATTGCATGCTATATATACTGACTGTCTGCAATGAGTAGCTTGGGGAAGGGTGTGTTGGGTGTCCTCGACTAAATGTCCGAATGTTCAGGTGCCACTTAAATGAATTCTGTTTTCCAGAAAATGACTCGAGATCTATTGAGACAGGACTTTGATATTGCACATGATGATAGACCTCTATAAGCAGATGAATGCACCTAGTTTAGGACTGCATATGCGTGACTTTGACCTTACTCATAAGGTAACCAGGAACTTTCTGTGCATGCAATGTCTGATTTGAACGGACTGCCACAGTGCTCGATAGTTGAAGACGTGACGTGTGTTCACAAATCACCGGATATTACTTAGGCTTCTCTGGTACAGGTATCTGCAATGTAAAAAAATGATTTTTGTTGAAATCTCTGCTTGTGCTTTTCAGGTATGCAATTCAATAACGTCGAAGTGTATCGAATGTATGGGTGGTGTTGGTTTTTCCAAAGACTATCCCCTTGAAAAATACTACAGGGATTGTAAAGTCGGTATGTCAATTTTTTATCTACAAATAATATCAAAGCACTGACAAAAAGAAGAAAATGAAAGTTTTATGTGACGTGATTGTGGACTGAACTGCGTAGTGGCAGTAAAAGAGGATGTTACCAACAAAAGAGAATACTAACATCAAAATTGATTCGACATGTTAAACTACAAATCAGCGTTCAAACTTGCATTCAGGAGAGCCATTTCACCATGTGATGATCAAAAAGTGACATTTTTAAAATATATGTTTTGTATTAACATTATCGCGTTTGGCAGAAGGGTAAAAGTAGAAACATAAAATATCATACTGAAGTCATCTGATCAAGCTGAACCCATGCGTCGACATGAGTTCAGCGATCTGACACAATCAGTACTTATTACAGGGAAGGTCTTGAATTTCTTCATTTCTTTCATTTATTCAACAACAACAACAACAAAAACAACAACAACAACAACAACAAAATATAACCAGTGTTACGCATCACAAATACAGGGGTGTCATCGATTTTGGGTTTGCGAAGCATACTTATACCATAATTGGACATAGCTTCAATTTTTTCAAGCTGGCAATGTTGCTGTAGAGTTGGGATGCAAGACAAATTGAAAAGTGCCAAGGTCCAAAATTACGAGGTAATCGTAGATGTTCAATGGTTGTTATTGTCAGAGCCGGTTGTTAGTTATTTGCGAATGAAGATAAGGCCTTCTTGTCAAGATCGACATTTACAGCTCATTGTAGGTTACTATTTCTGCCATGAAAAATAGAATAAAGTGACATGAAGTTAAGTAAAGTATAATTAAATAAATAAAAACCCAACAGATTCGAGGGCTTCACACATTTGTTCCTGAGCTTGCTAAATATCATAAGGGGTTAAATAAGCTTATTCCACGTTCTGTCCTCCTGACCTTGAAATCCCTCAGTTGTGTATTCACATCTGTAAGAAAAATAACCTGACTGTGGCAAGAAAGGCAATATATAGACATGACTGTTCTCTGTTGAGCATAGGTTAACAATAGCATAGAACGTAAGATTTGAAGGGAGGAAAATCCGATGACAGCGAATCGACACGCTGTGTCATCAGCAATAGAGCTCTGAGCCTGTGCATTGTGTACACGCCATTGAGTTCTATTCTAAACTTTTGTTTCTCTCGGTCTTTACGTCACAGCTGTACAGATATGGAAGATTATTTTGATAACATTGGCCTTCCTTCCTGTCTGCAACGATTGCATTTCCCCACATCAATAAAATAAAAGGTGCCCATGCCATGACTAAGATAGGTGAAGAACTTGCCGAACAACATATTTATTAATTCAAGACTATATCGTTTACTTTGGCATGTAAATGTACCTGACTTAAGTTCCAGATAATATGATAATATCAATGCTGGAAATGTACGCACATCTGGTATTATTTCCCGAAATTGTAATCATGCTATGGAATTTGGGATGTTCAGTTAGGGTGACACTTTGATGTAAGAACAATAAAGTTTCTGATTTTTGTGTCAATATATATATATATATATATATATATATATATATATATGTGTGTGTGTGTGTGTGTGTGTAACATAATCTTATTTTTCTAGGAGCAATATATGAGGGTACTGCAAATATCCAGTTGAACACAATCGCCAAGTTCCTAAAACCCGAAGACTATTGAACCAACAAATGAAAGTTGAAAGTTTCCAACTTCGAAAGTCCTCATAGACCGAAATCTGGAAACGGATCGCAAGAGGTTCATAATGTATTCCGAAGAAAGAAACTCTATCATTTGGCAGAGACTAAAAAAAGAGACTGTCGCGTCATATCAACATCGACCCCTAGGATAAACCAGGGAGGTGCCATAGATTGAGACGAGAACAAAGACAATGCTTGTCAGTAACACCACACAGGTGAATTGTTTGCCGTTTGTTGACACACGGTTTCGCGGCAGCTGAAAGAACTTGCTCGTCTTTCATCGTTATAAACTAAATGTGGCATTTCTATTCCGTGCAAATGGTCAATAGAAGTACAGTAAACTGATGGATTCCAAAATCACTACGTCCCGCCAAGTTAAAGTCATATCTTAGAACAAGGAAATTCTGGGAAGCTATGCAACATCAAACTATATGGTGTTTCGGGAACACAGAATTTTGCAGATATCATTGCCTTGGAAAATAATCTTCCCTGAATTATGCATGCTTTATAATTTATTCATGACTTTAATGTGTATGTTTTCTGATGATCACAACGATTTTCAGAAAGACTTTGAAAATATCTTTGCACACCTTAAAAATAAAGCAAACAATGTCATAGTCGTCGGGTACATGGCTATTTATCTACCTAATTCGTAAAATGACAAAGTAAAAAATTAAGAAAAAAGCCTAGTTGTTATAAATGATATATACTTGTATTACAGTGCCAAGTAGAACTACAGAAACCATCACTACCCTCATGATATGATATATCATTTACAGCTATTGTTAGGCTTAATGCCTGTTACCTGATCAGTACACTCCATTATTACCACAGTCTTTTTTCACTTAAGTGGATATTTTAAATCCACCGAATTTGTATATATATTCCATGCTTTGTCTAAACGTTCTTTAAAACTGTTTATGGGTGGAAAGTCCACAACCTCATTTGGCAAGTTGTTCCAAGTATCAAAAACCCTGAAAGTAAAGAAATTTTTCTATTGCCACTTTTAGAAAACCGTTTTTCTTTTAATTTGAACACATGCCCTCTTGTCGATGCTCCCTCGTCTCTAACCAGTATCTCACTATTCACGCTATATATTTCTTTCGTGTGTTTGTAAACTTCTTTAGTTTTATATCACACCAAGTGCTTTCTGTAAATGTAAAATGCGAATCTGAATCATGAACATTAGGGCAACTGTCATATCCATTGATTTGGAATTCTGAAAGCTGCACAGATTCTTTCAATTGTTTTTTTGGAATTATTTCACTTAAACAAACAACATCAATTTCTTTAACATGTAAAAATTCATTTCATTTGTTTAGGAAATTGTCAACGCTACTATACGGGCAAGACAGGCCTAACGTTTTGTTGAACAATCCTGTTGGGACTGTTAGGTTTCCCTGTGAATATTTATATCTTTGTTGTTTCTGATTGCCCATTTCGCTATTTCTCCATTTTGATTTGACTCCTTGATCTTTTTAATGCTCAGTTGGTTCAACTTTTTTTTTCTTCCCTCTGTAGCAGTGTCATGTCTTTCTTTGAAATGATCTAGCACACTTATTGAAACCTCCAGTTGTGTGATATCGACAACAAAATGATGACAGAACACATCTTTACTGACTTAGTAGACCTTTTCCGAGCTTCCTACTTCTAGGTACACCAGCAAAAGATGCTGCGGAGAAGTGCTTGTGATATGAATTCAAGATAGAAGAATTTTCAGCTGATCAACTATCGACTGACCCTCCACATTTGGAAAGAAAACAATATTTGAAAAATGTTATATATTTGTAGCCATTTACTGTACAATATTTTAACGAAACATTTCAAACAGGAAACAGCCACAAAAGCAAACTAAAGATTAAAATGTTATATTTTAGGTACTTAACTCTCGACCACCATTTGCCTAGACCCTTGTGCCTGGGTTGAACGCCCATGAAATTGATTTGAGTTCAGTAACTTGATTCCTGAAAACCTGACAGTCCCATGGCACCATTTTTTATTCCTTTGGAACTGGTGGTGACTGCTGGTGCACATGCTCTCGGTTTCATCCTTCCTCTTTTGAAGCATGGTCAGTTGACATCAGTTGAAAGAGGAAGCGGTGTGGTTGGTTGGGCGTCTATGGTGGTCGGAGATTTGTATACTTACTAATACCGACATTGCTGAAAATAACACGTATTAGTTAAGGAACGTTAGCTCTTGGCCACCATTTGCCGATATACAAACGTGAAGGTGGAGGTTGTAATGTTACTAGCTTACTGACTACATTTGACCCCTGGGACCGGCAGCTTTGGGGTAGCCATCAGTCCAAGTGAGGAGGCGACATCTGAAGGGAAAACCTCACAGCTACGTGAGGACACCAACAGTAGAATCTGGCAGAAGCCAGAAACCCTCCTTACTAATCAGCATGGGACCGGACTTAACCCGCCAATATAACAGCTGTCTGCCTCATGGGTAGAGGCTATTGGTTTCAGCTCCACTGGACCTGAAAATCTAACACGACCTAGGCGCAGAACTGGCGGGTGCTGGGGGACTGATATATGGTTCCTTAGGGCTGTGGACTCCTGTGTCAACTGGAATCAGGCCAGGACATTTAGACAATCTGCCTGGAAAAGGTTCAAGATTAGGTCAACTTAGTGCAGTGCCAAAGGCCCACTATGCAGTGTACAGACCTATAGACTACATGGAATCAACCATGAGATTGCTAAAGTGTTATCACAGGGGCTACTCTGCTACTCTGATGGTATCTGGAAAGCCTAACAATCAAGTATCGGAACCTAAGCAAAGAAGCCTGTCACACTGCAAAGGTGTACATGACTTCCTCTAGCACTATCATATCACGCAAATAGTACTTGGTAAAGGTCATATATGATTGCCATTGGCAGGCCCACAAAATGTGAACAACTGTGACATTCCACAGGGTGCTCCAGGAGGCACTAAAGGCTCGCACCTCATGAGCTCTGGCTGAGACAAGCTGCAAGACACCAGGCCTTTCCACTGAGATCTCGTAGGCCTTAAGGATTGTCTGCTTAACCCACAAATAATTCATGTTTCTGCAAACTTGCTCCTTATGGGGGTTACTTGGGGGCAGGAAGAGAGCTGACCTCTATCCCCTAAGTCTGTCCATGCATGAAGGGTACCAGCAAAGGGCTCTCACAGGTCACAGGGCTCTTTCCTCGAGGAGAACAGCACTATCCATAGCATGATGGGTAAAACACTTAAATGCGCATTAACAGAAAACAAGTTTTGCACATCCAGGACTTGAATTGTACCTGCTTTGGGTCCTCAAGCCACTCAAATGGTCACTTCTTCAACATGACTAAAACCAGCAGCAGGTCCCACCAAGGTAGGACCTGTCTCGATGCCAGGCTGTTGGTTTAGAAGAACGGGATGAACGCAGACTGATAGGGATTGCTCCCAATGCAAATGTCCAAGATGTTCAGCAGTGTTGAAGAGATGTCTGATTGGAAACCTTGCGCTGTTCTCAAGCTCTTGCTTCAGACTTCCCACTGATACAACAGAAAGTCAATGAAGTCCGCAATGCACAGAGACCAAGGCTGAACTCTGTTATTGGCGCACTAGTCGGAAAATACGTTCTATCAAGCCGGGTAGACAAAGAAGAACATCAAAACCTTCCTCTGGCAATTTTATCTGAGACTGATTCTAAGAAATCTGTCACAGATGTGCCATGAAATAACCACCAAGTGTGGAGGTTTAGCACTTGGGAGTTGCTGTGGAACATGCTAATCTTTGGCTGCACCAGAAGTTTTGGCCATGCTGGTAATTGTAGCAGAGGCTTGATGCTCATTCCAACAGGTATGCCAAGCAATCACTCTGGGGCCACCAAGGGGCAATAAAAGTCATATTGCAATCATGGTAGCGAACATTGTGCAGTAACCTGTAGAGTGTGCACTGCTAGTGCCTGGGGGTCCGAGACAGGCAAGATGTAAACCAGCAGTTTTGCATTCTTGGAATCGCAAACAAGTCCACATGTGGAGTTCCCCATCTGGCCTACATGGCCTGAATGACCTTTGGGTAGAGCAACCACTCTGTCCCTTCCGGCTGACCCTTCCTCAAGAGTTGATCAGCCAGGACATTTTGATGTCCCTGAACGTGCCTCATATGCATGCAGACATCATGTTCAGGCACCATCCAGTGATGCATCCTGCTAGCTCCATTAGCATCTTGGATTGTGTCCCACCTTGCCTGTTGAGGAAGGCCACTGCAGTCCTGTTGTCACACATCATGAGGACATGTTTGTGCTCCACTAGGTCAAGGGGAGGAGTGCTAAGCATTTTGCCTCCAGTTCCAACCAACCAGTATATGTGGAGAGACATGAAGAATGTGGGCAAAGGGCCTGAGTCTGTATTGCTCTCCACGTGGGCTCCCCAGCTGGACTGAGAAGAGTCTGTGTAGATGGTAAGCTGGGTCTGAAAAGGTATTTGCATCTGTCATGTCATAATGTTCTCCCATATTGTCTAACACAGAAGGTGCACATGATCCTGGCTGAGAATCAGCACCAGTGCCTGATAGCCGTGGCTCCTCGACCATCTGCCCTACAAAGCACAAAGTGTGCTGCAAGGTGAGATGGTAAATGGAATGAATGGGACCTGGGAGTCCATCAAGGACCAGGTACCCAGCAGGGTGAGCCATTGTTGTGCCGATCAGACTTTGTAAAGTAGAAAGGTTCTGAGCAGGTACTGAAGTCTCTCACACCTGTCTTCTGAAGAGTAACAGATATAGGCAGCCAGGTTAAACTGGATGCCAAGGAAGCTGAAAGTCTGCTTCAGCTGAAGGCTGGACTTGCTTAGACTCACTATCAGGCCAAAGCATCCAAGTGCTTCAGTGAAAACTAGATGCCCAAGCACTTGGATACTCCAATCGCCAGATACACATGAATGCGAATGGCTGACCAGTGAAGGTAAGCAGCAACTGTCTATGCGAACCTGGTAAAAACCAGTGGTGCCGTGGCAAGGCCAAATGGAAGCACCCTGAACTGGTAAACTTGGCCCACAAATGCAAACCGCAGATACTTCTGTGAAGTCTCTGCAATTTGCATGTGGAAGAACGTCCCGGAGATCCAGGGACGTTGTCCATTCCATGGGCCACAAGGCTGCTGCCACTGACTGGGGGTCTCCATATAAAAGGACACCACTTGCAGGAAGGTTTTCAGTGTTGACAGGCCTATGTCTGTGATTTAATCTTTTAAAATGCCATCTTGGAAAAAAGAACAGTTTCAAGCAAGGACTTACCAGCTCTGCTTCCACTTTTCTCACGGCCATCTGTAGGTCAAAGTAAGTGATCTGTAATGCCAAGAGGTCCAGGAAAGCTTAGAAAATAGCTTCTGCAGACACTTCCAACAATCAATTGCTTGGCAGGCACTGTCCTACTTCATTTTGCGATCTGAACGTCAAGATGCCATCTTGAAAAGTTAGGTTTTAAATCAAATGACCAGCTCTACTCCCAATTATTCCAAAGGTTTCTGCAGATCAGAAATCAGCTATCTAGGTCTCCAAAGAGTCCTGGACTGCTAAGAAAACATTTTCTGCAGAAGAAAACATGCATGAAACACTATAACAGTGATGGTAAACACAAGCTCACAGAGGTCCCAACTCGAACGAGCAAGCCAGTAATGGCACCCAAAAGAGGAAGGATGATACAGGGAGCATGCGCACCAGGAGTGCCAACATTTCCAAAGGAACTGAGATATGTTGCCCTAGAACTGTCAGGTTTTCAGGAATCAAATGAGTGTACTCAATTTGATTTCATGGGCGTTCAAGCCAGGAACAGGCAGCCAGGAAAATGGTGGTCAAGAGTTAACTTTATTTAAGTAATACTTGTTTACTGCCAAATGTTGAAAAATGCCTATACAAAATCTACCAGAACAAACTACAAGATCCAACTGAACAGAACGCATCAATTTGCATTCAGGCACTTAAACAAATTAACGGCTTTTACGACAGATATAAAGCTGGAAAATTGCATTATTAAGAATTTGAACACAAGAAACAACTGTGTGAAAAATATGTGGGACATCCTTGGAATGATAATCAATCATTTTTATTCGAAGGCTGTAGAAAAATTGCCAAAAGATGTTGACACAATATCAGACCCAACCCGTATGGCTCAAACGTTTAGTAACCTTTTTGCAGTGGGTAAAAATCTTGCAAGAAAAATACCAAAGAACACTGAAACTGTAGAATCATATTCAAAAACTGTATTTGCAACGTAAATCGATGTTCTCAATTCCAATTTATTTTAGAAGAAATTCGTGAAGAAAACATGAAGCTGAATTTTCAGAAGGTCAGTGGACCAGAATGAATACTACCTAAAATAACAAAAGATACAGGGAAGGGAATTATTCAACCGCTAAACATGATATTTAATTGCTCTTTGATGAATTAGTGTACCCCAGTATTTCAAAATTAGACAAAACTACCCTTTAAAAATGAAGGCCAATAGGTCTGTTTAGTTGCTTTGGTAAACTGTTGCCAAAACCCCATGCATGCGAGACTCATTCAGTCCTTACTTACAAGACATACCGTCATATGGATATCAATTTGACTTTAAATATATTTTTTTAACTCCTTTAGAACTTTTGAAATGAGTGACAAGACACACAATATCTGATATAAAAGTAATGGTGTATTAACATTGACACAGAATCAACTAGGCCATTTGAACCAGTTAGTCATGATATACTCACAAAAAAACTGAAATATTATGGCATACGAAGAAAACTTGCAATATTTGACAGTTACGTAGGAAACAGGAAAGGGGATGTAGTAGACAACTATACAAAATCCCATATTTATTTCATCATGTGCGGAGAACCGCAACGCTCAATTTTATGACCTTCGTGTTTTTATGGTGACATTGTCGAAACGGTATATGCAGTTGTGTTTTTTTCCGAGAAAACTACTTATTGTGGATGATACCAGTACATCTATATCACGTACTTACCTAACCGAGTTAAAAACGACGAAGAAATATTTGGGAACTTGATGAATGGTTTTTCGTCCACAAACTTTACAATGCACATTGATAAATCATGTTCCAGCATCTTCATAACAAAAAGAAGTGATCAAGTTATTCTCAAAATTGATTGTTTACAGTAACTCCATTCTCCAAAATATTATCGGGTCATTCTAGGGGCTAAATTACGCTGGAATGAATATTTTGTAAATGTGTCAAACAATGTTATTAAATTTATGAGTTGCTTTAAGTTCATCGGAAAACATATTTTGGCTAACTTTACCAGAATACTATACTTTTTTTACCTCAGCATTTTGTACCCCCACAACACGATCATCATACTTTTATAATATTATACAACAAGTAAGATCCCTGATAAGGTCATATTATGTCAACAATACCATCTCACATTGTGTGAACATACGTGTAAGGTCGCTCAATTTTAATTTCCCTTTTTCAGTTTTGTGTCAGTACATTGAATATTAGTTCAGTTTGTCAGGGACATGCCCCGCTATGTGTTTTCCTGGCCACCTTCACGTTATGTGTGTTGAACAGCTATTTATATGTTACTTATTAGGAAAATTAATTCAACCCAATCCTCTATCTCAGCATTGTTAGTCACCGAAATATTCTAAGTCATTCAACACAGGAAACGATCTTTTCCCAGTCAACTTGGTAAGTTATCATGATGACTACAATCAAACTTTTTAAATTATTTTCCTTAACCAGTTACATTAAAAACCCAATATCGTCAATAGTTAATCACAAACATCAGTAATCACCCACATATGGAAACATCAGGCGTCGCCATTTAAATGTTTGAGAAGAAATGATAACCTATGGTGTCGACACATGTTTGTGACTTGGTATCAATAAAATCGACCATATCGTCTCAATTTAACTTGTATGTACAGATTTTTTCAAAGAAATCTAGGCTTTGAAAAGAACACAAGTCAAGAGAAAACTGTGTCAATGGAGCAAGATTATTCTTAACGAAGATTTATTTGCAGCAAATTCACTGGCATAACACTTGAGATTGTGACGCGTCGGAGAATGTACACTTCATCCACCTTAGATGTGGTGGCCATGCAATGAATCAAGCTGGCTTTGATAGGAGTCAGCAGATTTAAAAACCCAAGTAAACCGTGCAATGCAAATAGCTCGCTTTATCTGTCGGTTCGCTGTGTGTCAAATAACTTTTAATTGTTTATTATAACACAATGTGATCCCGAAATGATATTCCTCCGTGCCTAATGGCCGATCCATAACGTATGGATTATGTTACGTTGATTTGCTGTGTTTTGGCAACAGGTCCATAGATAGGTTCCTTTGTTGACTAGCAACCCAGGTCAGGTCGTTATCAATTATGGATTTCTTTATTTTTTTAAAATTTATTTTCTGTTATTATTATTATTATTATTGGTAAGAGTACGGACAAAATATTCCATTTCAATTTCACATCTCATGTCTTTAAAAATGGGTCTCATGAAATGGATTTTCTCGGAAATTTGTAGAAAGGTAAACGATCTTAATAGCATTCTCATCTAGTGTTGTGGTCATTGTTGTGTTTACGCATGCAGTTCTACATGAGTGCCTGTGTGACACGCTTCTCCGAAGAATTCTGTTATTGTCCTGCGCGCTTGCGACCATCATGGTAAGTGCTCCGTACAAATGTGTATATTTTCGTGAAATAACTTACTATTGTGTGCTTCTCTTTAATTAAATTCGCCTGGGTTTTTTCTAGTAAGGTAATCGACATTGCTTTGCCTTATAAAAACTTTCATTTACAGATCCTGTGATTACCTGGAACGGCAAAATTAACTTGAGATGGTGAAGTGACTTCACATTTAGTCATTGTAAAATATGATCATGTATAATTGTAAAATGGTTGCTCCGAAAATGCCGTCAATATTAAGTCCTATTAGCGTTTGACATTTCGCCTTGTAGTGTTTCGGAGTGACCTGGTGCTTTCACGCAGATAGCAGAGTTTTGTAATTTCAAACACGTACCCACGTGCTGTCGTTAATAACTTATAATGCAAAGATTATTTCAGCATATGTCTCAACGTTTTTCACATATGTGTCTTGGTCAGAGATATGAGCACAGCATATGGACGGCAATCACCATGGCTGTTGTACATTACCCTAAGTTGTTTTATGGGGCAAGCTGCGTCTGAAATATCGACTTCACTGACATCACCAGTCTGTACATGAACTTTCACGTTACCTTAAATTAAAACTATTAATTCTCTCGCAGGCGGACTCCATTTACATAACGGATGAGGAAACAGCAGGTAGGACTTATCGATGATGTAAAAAAGGAATTATTACCAAGAAAAATTAAAGTAGGATCGTTTGAACAACGCTCTCGATGTATTGGAACACATGCACGAGTCGTCGGGACAATTACGTGCCCTCTAGCATCCTTCTAGTTCTCCCACAAACAGTCCAGGAAGTTTACTTAGCGGAAGGGTTTTTTTTCATTATGTCCCAGATTCATAGATATCGCGAAAACATGTTGGCGTTCTTTCTTCTTTTCCATTTAACCCAGCTGACTGACATTTCAGGAGACACCAAAAAGTGACAGGCCTACATGTACCCTGTATCTTTTTACCTTTGGCGCAAGTGATAAATTTTAGGTTTTAAAGGGTTACGCCGATATGTTTTGAAAAAAAAACAAAAAAAAAAACAAAAAAAAACAAAACAAAAAAAACAAAAAAACAAAAAAAAAACAACCTGAAGCCTGACGAATATTTCAAAGGTTGAGAGGACCAGATTAAAATCACCAGCTACCTTTTTATGGGTGACTGCCTGTCTATATTCAGGAGTGAAATTATTTATTTCGCATTGGTATTGGAAGATGCGCATGTTGCAAATAGGTTTTGGTATTTTTTTAATCTCTGCCCTTAGCTGTATTTAATTTTTGCTCTCACTGTTGGATTGAATTTATGAATATGGGTAACGTGTTTCTCAATTTGCAACTATTTGTCTGAAACTGTGTGAGATTTAGGAATGTGTGCATGTTGTGGGCATGATAGAAGGTATACCCCGCCAGAGAAACGGCACCGTTATGGTGACGTGCGGATGGCAGCACTTGGGATTTATTATTGTCTCCAAGTTTCTCTTTTGCATGATAAAAGCTTCAAATGGATTCCTCGATATGCAAGTGAGTAAACTACTTGCAAATAACACCGTCACGTGCTAGGGTTCATGTATGTGTTCCTACGGGTGCTGGTAACTATTTGTTCCCTGTGCCGTATCTATCATAACTTGCAAAAAGACTCCATATATTGAAGACTTATTAGCAAGGCCTGCAGCCAGCCACCAGATTTTATTCAAAGTTTTTTGTTTTTGTTTTTTTTTACTTGGTAGGCCCATTCAAAGTTTGTAAAGGCGCGTCATGTCGTCTTTCTGAAGTTTCAGATCGGCTAATGTTGACAGAGAAGGAACAGGAAATAGATTGGCCCATATCAACACAGATAGCTGCAGCAGAAGTCTCTTGATATTTTCGTAGCACTCAAAGTTTTAGATATGGCTACAGCTAGCTTTGCCTGTGTTAAGTGTCTTCTTCTTCTTTCCGATTTTCCCTTTTTGACAACATACGAGTCTGGGGACTTAGCAAAAATTCTGTTTATACAGTGTGGGAATGTGTTTTATTCAAAATATTCAAATCATAGCACCTATGTGCACAATATTTCTTCTGTACGTAAACGTTAAACTGCAAATGATATACACTTCTTCACAAGAAACGAGACAAAACTTATGAGAAAAGATGCTTATCGGTGTTTTCATGAGAAAAGTTGACCATACATCAATGTTAGGTCCTTCAAGATAAAAAATGACTTAAAAGGACATTATGAGTATTTCTTTTTCTTTCTTTCTTTCTTTCTTTCTTTCTTTCTTTCTTTCTTTCTTTCTTTCTTTCTTTCTTTCTTTCTTTCTTTCTTTTTGTCTTTCTTCTTTCCTTCCTTCCTTCCTTCCTTCCTTCCTTTCTTTCTTTCTTTCTTTCTTTCTTTCTTTCTGTCTTTCTTTCTTTCTTTCTTTCTTTCTTTCTTTTTTCTTTCCTTTTTTTTTGTACCCCGCAAAACTGGCCCTATTGGTAACTATCCACACAGACAAGATATGCACAGGTGGGGGTGGCAATATGCAATTTATGACCGCCACCAAAAGAATTGTGGAATTCGTTTGCAGTGTACAAGGAAGCGTTCTCCCTGTTGGACAAAGACGGTGACGGGAAGATTACCACCAAAGAGATGGGTATCGTCATGAGAGCTTGTGGACTGAATCCAACTGAGGCAGAAGTACAGTCTGAGATAGCCGAGATGGATGTAGATGGTAAATGAGTGCATTATGACCTTTTTCTTTGAACCTTTCGCCTTGCAAACTGCTCAAGAGCATCAGGCGACAAATGTCGTCTGCCCAATGTTTCTGCATGCATTTTTTTCATAAGCTTAATTTTCACAAATGGCAAAGCAACTTTATTGAGAATTCTGGATAATGTGAGGTGCATATATATATATATATATATATATATATATATATATATATATATATATATATATATATATATATATATAGTGGGACTGTAAGCCTATAGCAGTGTAATGTTATGAAGCAATGTTAAAGAGTAAACCACCACATTTTTTCTGTGATGACCACAGCGCAAGAAACACAAGTAACACGGGAATATTTATGACAAGGCAGAAAATGGAAGTTCTCTGGTGAAAGCAAGGGCATAAGTTTTAAAATCATGGCTGTTTATATAAGCATTCTGAATTCCGGAAAGTCAAATTTGACCCCAAAAAGTTATAGTACATTTGATTGCATAAGCATGGCCAGACCAAGTGATCGTCCATGTGCCTGAAACAAGGAACCATCGAACAACATAGAAAACGCCACATCTAGGCTGCCACCCTAAATTGTCCACTGTCTTTTTTTTTTTTTTTTTTGAATACCAAACCAACGTTAATTCAAGGGCAATTACAAACCTGACTTGTTTTCTAACATGTTTATTTCTTTGACCACAGTGCATGTTTACCTATCACATGTTAGGATGTATATTCGACTTCCCCTGCTGTGATCTTCGATTTGGCACACAAATGTCAGTTTTTTACACTAAGCAAATTAAATCGGGATATTGTCACTTATTTATGGCTTTATGTTGTGTCTTCTGTCCATTAAATTGATAAAGCTGATTAAAGCACCACCAGTGATGCCTGTGTAGTCCTGCGTTTAAAACGTTTCATGTTGGTTTGGCTGATCCTTCAAACATTCATGTCTTTTTGTATGGGGTGACTATGGGTATAAATGCCTACCGGGAACGTACGCACACACGCACGTACACACACATACACACACACGCACACACACACGCACACACACACACATATATATATATATATATGTGTGTGTGTGTGTGTGTGTGTGTGTGTGTGTGTGTGTGTGTGTGTAATGTATGTATGCAAGTAAGTCGGTGTAAATGTTTTTCAAAAACCATGGTAGCTGTACTGATGGCGGGAAAAGTGATACTCATTACATGGAGGTGAAATAAGCCATGACTGTTGCTAACAGTGCATAGAATACTCTTTTGCAAACAGCAGGAAAATGGGGATCATTGTATGTGGAACACAGTGATAAATATATTAGTCTAATCTGAGACGGGCCCTTGGAAAATACGTGAGTTTTTTAATACCTGGCAAGTATTTATGACCCTCAAATGGATATATATATATATATATATATATATATATATATATATATATATATATATATATATATATATATATATATCTACTGTTAAAATTAACTAGATGCCTTTAATACGTACACGTGTATTGTTCAGTGCGGTCCTAATTGTCAACATATTATTTTCTATGCATGTCCCGGCAGATCAAATTTGTTGTAAAGAAAGGTAAACAAGGCGCATTTAAATAGTTTACCTTGACCATCATTTAGTTTCGCTGTGGCAGTGATCTGGAAACATGCCAGAGAAAAATATAATTTATTCCTGAATAAAAAGACATACAAGCACACTGGTAACTATGAAATAAAATTACTTGTGAAATTTCAACCATGTTTCTTTCAAATGGATTTCGCCTGTGAGGAAAAATGAGTGCGTGAAAGGTATTACAGATTTGTAAATGACACTAAATTACTAAAGAAGACAACGCTCATCAAACCGATTGAAACTTAGAATTAACAAAGTAGGATACATTTAGCAACTGACCACACCTATCAACCGGGCGCCGGTATGCACGAATATACCATAAAGACTCTATTTCGGCCCCGAAGTCGTCGAAAGGATCAAAAGTTAAATGATCACATGAAGAAAACAAGAGGGTCGTGAGCAGCCTGTGCTCAGCTGCTTTGAGAATACTGAGGGCACTACATTGCTACATCGCTACATTGGGAATCCTCAGATTTGTGCCTTTTTCACAGCAGTTTGATGATGGTGATGACATCCACGACGACGGCGACGATGATGATAAAGATGATGATCTGTAAATTTGGGACAGTTTGGTCCATTCAATATTTTTCTGCATCACACGGGATACAATGTACGAAAAATGGGACAGTGAAGCTGTTGATAGCCAGCAAAAAGGCATATTGACCGTCTTGTTCAGATTTACCCAAAACATGACAAAAAGTGAAAGATTGTGACCCACTTAATCCTATCCCGCTACAACTAAGTCAACAGCTTTTCCTGGCTTCTGTTAGCGTCCAATCCACTTCAAAGAAAACTATTGACCTGGGTCATGTTATCTTGATAGGTCTTTTCTACACGTTTTATTCAAATTGTGTTTCATAAGTCTTGAAATTAAAATGGTCAAAAACGTAAAAGCGGACCACATCTTGACACTGGTAGGTTGAGGGGAAAGGGCTAAATACCACAGGGGCAACCAGCAGAATGGTTGTCATCGTATTCTGTCTGGTCAATACGAACCCATTTATACTGACCGGCTAAGTCACTGTCCACTTAAAATACTGATTAGGGTTAGAAGGGAACAAACAAAAATCGGCGCCCCGAAGCTGTTTTCCTGTTTTAAACACCATCTGCTGCCGGACGCATATAATCTATATGCCAAAAGATGCGTGACA
The DNA here is from genome assembly GCA_964020975.1 of Hermodice carunculata. Classification (NCBI taxonomy): domain Eukaryota; kingdom Metazoa; phylum Annelida; class Polychaeta; order Eunicida; family Amphinomidae; genus Hermodice; species Hermodice carunculata. Next base: position 11,238,871 of record OZ026616.1, on the reverse strand, counting down.
ATCCACTCTCTCGATCCATGTGTAATAATGGGTTGTCGGACCTATTTTAGCCCACTTGGCCCACTTTATTCCTCGCAAAGCGTCTGGATTCCAATTGAGCCACTCTTCGTTGAACGGAAGTGACCTCCCCGCGTACGGACTCAAATTTCTCCTTCACTTGAATTCGCCGTCGGTGAATAAATTTGTATTTTCGTTTACTTTATTATTTTATTACGCATGTGTGCACAATTTAGCGGTTAAAGTAAACTGGTTAGTAAATGAAAATACAAATTTATTCCCTCGCAGCCCATCAGAACGAAGGAGAAATTTGAGTCCGTACGCAGGGGTCACTTCTGTTCAACGAAGAGTGGCTAATTTGGAATCGAGATGCCTTGCAAGCAGGGATGAAACCACCATTATATTTACTGTATATTCTCATATTAGCATAATGACATATAACTTTTGTTGCGTCACTTTTTAAAATAAAGTATGCAGTTGGTGTTGTGCAGACACCTCTCATTGAAAACATTGAAGATAAAAAAGGCGAGTCTACTGATAGAATCAAAAGTTATGCCAGTGTTTACCTGTCATAGTCAGGAAACACGTGCTCCGAGCACGGCTTGCCAGCATTACGTCACTGTGTATGAATATGTGATTTGCCCTCTGTTTATAAAACTCATCATGGAAAAAATATCTGTCAAACAATACAACACAGACAGGCTGATAAGTTCATGTAATAGTCTAGCTGAAACAGTGGGTTAAATACAGCTAAATGGCCCCCCAAAGATGTCAGCACAAGACAACCAAGAACTATTTAGTGCGGTAAGCTGCACCTGATTGGCCGCAATGGTGTATTCATACCAAGAATAAAGTGGTTAAAGTGGCTAAAATACGTGCGACAACTCAGTTATTAGGCAGGGATCGAGAGAGTGGATTGTGACAAATCTTTTGGTACATAGATTATATGTGTCCGGCAGCAGAAGGTGTTTAAAACACTAGAACAGCGGGGGGAGTGGGCATTTTTGTTTGTTCCCTTCTTACCCTAATCAGTATTTTCGGTGGAAAGTGACTTTGCCGGTCAGTATGAATGGGTTCGTATTGACCACAATACGATGACAAGCATTCTGCTGGTTGCTCCTGTGTTAAAAAACTATGGCATATGCATCGCTGCCAAATTTGATGCGTGTCGTGTGGTGGGTTTTTTTTCACATTATAAAAATATGACACCACATGTGGGACTTGAGCCTTGTCGGCCAAACACAAAATCTCGTGGAGCCAACAAGATACGAATTAAACTCTCAGTGCCACATCTTGATCTTGGCCAACAGCTCTCCTCGGCGTGCTCTGGGCGCAATACAGCAATAGCGCGCCAAGGAAAGCTGCTGACCTGGATTATTACATTCTGTGTTTATTACGCTGGACTATTATATTCTGAATGTGCTATCCTGGTACTTGAATGAAAGGCCGTTTTCCAAGCGACATGAATCGAACACCTTTTTCATGGTTAAGAGCAGTTACTATTAAGTAGTTTGACTAAAGTCGCATGTGGCACTGAAATAGTTGTAGGTCTCCAGAACACTTATCTGTGGTACATTTTCAAGATATGTCAAAAAGATCAGGGGTTTTCTTGGAGGACTCGGCGTATCAACCTCTCACTCAAACAACTAGCTGTGATCCTTTTCAGAAGTCTTGATCACTGCTGTATCACTGCGTCAGTCCCCGTACAAATTGGCCACCAGAGGCTTCTTAATGGAAGCCAAACCCATGCTACAAATTTTGAGATCCATAAATGGGTAAATGTTGAATAGAACGTACATGTAAACCAGAATAGGTAAAGACGCCCCAAACGTACATCTCCATGAACTTTATTAAGAGAATTCACAAAGTCAGACCTGAACAAATATATTTTCTACTTGTTGTGCTTTACTTAGGTAACGGAGTCGTGGAGTTTGCGGAGTTTATTGTGGTGATGAAACGAAAGAAGAACCAACTAAAGGTTTGTATTTCATGTTTAGTATGATGCCTCAAATATTGGACGGGACAAAAATAGTTTACATGCATCTCCGGAAAATATACTCCATTTCCGGTAGGATAAATATAAATATTTCAAATTCCGTTGACCGGAAGCCATTCAATTTTGATTACTAAAACCGTATTAATTATTTTCAGTACACTTCGCCTTTGCAAAATAAAACAGGTCTCCATACCTCCAGTGGAAAGTAAATCAGCCTCTTGCAAACGCTCAGAAAACTTAAAGCTTTACACAGATAATTTGCACCCCCCCAATCAATGACTTTCACGCATGGCTGTCAAGATTGATTTTATTTTTGCTATTTCCCAACACAGCAAAGCTCTACATTATTTATTTCATTGAAAAAAAATGTTATAGATGTTTGCAGATGTGGACCAACGATTTTTTGCAGATGAGACTAGTAGAATTCAAGTTATGTATATTCCAAATTAAATGGCATGCCAGAATGTACCAATGATGATAAAGCAGGCTCCATATCCCATAATTTGGATTTCTTTCTCAGGCAGGTGGTACTTGACATATTTAAAACGCAACGCCGTGAAGCATTTTTGTCTTTACACAAAACATAAAACAACTGTAACCACTGAATATTTAGTTTTTCAAAAATATTAGGCCTGCATTGTGGTCATGGGTACACACGTCATCATTGTTGCATAGTGGCATTAATGTCTGTTCAAAATGGGTGCATACATTTTTCAACCAACCTCTCAAGTGCCAATACAAAGTTCATTAATTTGATGGTGTCGTGAGTCTTGCTTGACCTTTGAAAACTGCTTTTTCTTTTTTGGCGTTATCTTTATATCCAGGTACTGAAAGACGAGTTTGCCATTCCCAATCAAAAGTACGGGATGGTTCAACCTTTTCATCATTTTAATTAGTACGGGGGGGGGGGGGGTTAATGGGTATGCACATTTTCGCAGAATATGGAATATGATGGTCAAATTTTGGCCTATTTTATGCAATTTTGGTATGACAATTTTTTCATCATTTTTAAAGTAATAATATGGGAGAGAGAGAAAGGTGCAAGGGGCATGAAATTTAGTACCCTAAGTGCTAATTCAAAAATGATGATAATGTTGAACCATCCCTAACTTGTTATAATAAATGTATTTTACAGACAGGCTGTTTGTCAGAAAAAGATTTAGAAGGTAGGTTCCAGACTTAATTAAATGTTTCCACCACCTGTGTTTAGCTGCAAAACAAGTGAGTACTGCCCATCTATTTAGGTGGTATCACGATTAAACGGTAGGCTATTATCATTCAATAAAGCATGACTAGAATTAGGCCATTACGACGGGGATGATGCCGATAAAATATTTAATGAATTGTGCTTTCTCACTGGACTTTCTTTCGACAGACGAGCGGAATGATTTCGCGATATCGCTGAACGATTTAGAGATTTAGCTTTTTATTCAGCAATACCACTAAATATTTAGAGATATCGTTAAAATTTAGCCATATCACTAAATATTCACCTACATCGCTAAATGATATGGCGATATCCCCAGATAGGATTAAATGTCAAAAGGACTTGCCATAGGGGCATACCTATACAAAAAAAAAAAAAAAAAAAAAAAAAATGGAGGGGCAACCTGCCTGGGCAGCCCACAGGTTACCCATGGATATGATAATAATGGTTTTACCCTGCTAATAAGGCAAGGAAAACTCCTGCTGTCGGTGACCTGCAACACATCCCGACTGCCAGTAAAATGGCATTGAGCAACCTGGGTTGCCCACAGTGAGTACTGAGCAACCCGCTACATGTACATATCCTGACTGCCTGTTAACGGGTACTGGACCACCAGTCTAGGCCACTAAAGCTTTATTTCTGACACGCTTGGAAAAGTTCGGGTATTATGGAATTATGCACAGACACCATGTTTTCCAATATTCTTCAGCCAACCATGCCCAGTGCTGTGTTTCATTTGCACAAATCACTCTTTAGGCAACACCTTGTGGTGGGAGTTGACTTAAAGCCTATTTTGATCTTATGTCTCTGTGCCAACACATACATTGTTTTTCTAGCAATTCTTTCTTTCTTTCTTTCTTGATGTCTTTGTGCCAATACAGACATATTGTTTTCCTAGGAATTCTTTATTTATGTCTGACAGACATATATTTTCTTTCTTTCTTTCTTTCTTTCTTTCTTTCTTTCTTTCTTTCTTTCTTTCTTTCTTTCTTTCTTTCTTTCTTTCTTTCTTTCTTTCTTTCTTTCCTTCCTTCCTTCCTTCCTTCCTTTCTTTCTTTCTTTCTTTCTTTCTTTCTTTCTTTATTTCTTCCTTCCTTCCTTCCTTCCTTCCTTCCTTCTTTCTTTCTTTCTTTCTTTCTTTCTTTCTTTCTTTCTTCTTCTTTCTTTCTTTCTTTCTTTCTTTCTTTCTTTCTTTCTTTCTTTCTTTATTTCTTCTTCTTCTACCGGCAACACTTCATTTGAAAACTATAATACGTAGAAACTCCAAACTTGGCATGATTATACTTGCACACATGAAATCTTATGTTTTTGTGAAGAGGTTCAACCGTTTTGAAAAATATGCAAATTAGGGCCATTTTGAAAATTTAAATCTTGAATATCTC